>JACEEZ010019153.1:1105000-1135000 GCA_016584305.1 Chionoecetes opilio
GCTTAGATTATAATTAGCTGTGACAGACCATCATTAGGAGACAGATTATATTACACTATAATAGTAAACTGCTTATACTATGGTTAAGTCCAACGCCTGCAGATAATATGAATATAATACAATTAAATGCAATAACAAGTGATATTATAGGATTATAAATATATATAAATTGTTCAATCAAAAGTTCGCGACGACTAGAAGGTCTTTCAGTTTTTTTTTTCTTCCTCTCCTTTACAAGGAATAACCGAGATGGAAAATAAACATGAAGGATGCCTGAAGCCGAGTCTCCCCGGGATGGGCGGCCCACACACGGATACGTGCAGCAAAATAAAAAGTGCAAACGGTAGCATGTTGTTCTTAACGATCACCTCCGCCCGGCTGCAGATGCTCCGTGGCTGCCTGACTGGCCCCTCATAGCCCCAGCACCACAGGCCCGGCACCCTCCTGCACCACAGCCCCGGCACCCTCCTGCACCACAGCCCCAGCACCCTCCTGCAACACAGCCCCGGCACCCTCCTGCACCACAGCCCCGGCACCCTCCTGCACCACAGCCCCAGCACCCTCCTGCACCACAGCCCCGGCACCCTCCTGCACCACAGCCCCGGCACCCTCCTGCACCACAGCCCCGGCACCCTCCTGCACCACAGCCCCGGCACCCTCCTGCATCACAGCCCCAGCACCCTCCTGCACCACAGCCCCGGCACCCTCCTGCACCACAGCCCTAGCACACTCCTACACCACAGCCCCGGCACCCTCCTGCACCACAGCCCCGGCACCCTCCTGCACCACAGCCTCAGCACCCTCCTGCACCACAGCCCCAGCACCCTCCTGCACCACAGCCCCGGCACCCTCCTGCACCACAGCCCCGGCACCCTCCTGCACCACAGCCCCGGCACCCTCCTGCACTACAGCCCCGGCACCCTCCAGCACCACAGCCAGCCCCGGCACCCTCCTGCACCACAACCCCGGCACCCTCCTGCACCACAGCCCCGGCACCCTCCTGCACCACAGCCCCGGAACCCTCCTGCACCACAGCCAGCCCCGGCGCCCTCCTGCACCACAGCCCCGGCACCCTCCTGCACCACAGCCCCGGCACCCTCCTGCACCACAGCCCCAGCACCCTCCTGCACCACAGCCAGCCCCGGCACACTCCTGCACCACAGCCCCGGCACCCTCCTGCACCACAGCCAGCCCCGGCACCCTCCTGCACCACAGCCCCGGCACCCTCCTGCACCACAGCCAGCCCCGGCACCCTCCTGCACCACAGCCCCGGCACCCTCCTGCACCACAGCCCGGGCACCCTCCTGTACCACAGCCCCGGCACCCTCCTGCACCACAGCCCCGGCACCCTCCTGCACCACAGCCCCAGCACCCTCCTGCACCACAGCCCCGGCGCCCTCCTGCACCACAGCCCCGGCACCCTCCTGCACCACAGCCCCGGCACCCTCCTGCACCACAGCCCCAGCACCCTCCTGCACACACAGCCCCGGCACCCTCCTGCACCACAGCCCCAGCACCTCCTGCACCACAGCCCCGGCACCCTCTGCACCACAGCCCCCGGAACCCTCCTGCACCACAGCCCCGGCACCCTTCTGCACCACACGCCAGCCCCAGCACCCTCCTGCACCACAGCCCCGGCACCCTCCTGCACCACAGCCCCGGCACCCTCCTGCACCACAGCCCCGGCACCCTCCTGCACCACAGCCCGGCACCCTCCTGCACCACAGCCCCGGCACCCTCCTGCACCACAGCGCCACCAGCCGCACCCTCCTGCACCACAGCCCCGGCACCCTCCTGCACCACAGCCAGCCCCGCACCCTCCTGCACCACAGCCCCGGCACCCTCCTGCACCACAGCCAGCCCCGCACCCTCCTGCACCACAGCCCCGCACCCTCCTGCACCACAGCCCCGCACCTCCTGCACCACAGCCCCGGCACCCTCCTGCACCACAGCCCCCGGCACCTCCTGCACCCTCCAGCACCACAGCCCCGGCACCCTCCTGCACCACAGCCCCGGCACCCTCCTGCACCACAGCCCCGGCACCCTCCTGCACCACAGCCAGCCCGGCACCCTCCTGCACCACAGCAGCCCCGGCACCCTCCTGCACCACAGCCAGCCCCGGCACCCTCCTGCACCACAGCCCCGGCACCCTCCTGCACCACAGCCCCGGCACCCTCCTGCACCACAGCCCCGGCTCCCTCCTGCACCACACCGCCCCAGGCACCCTCCTGCACCACAGCCCCCGCACCCTCCTGCACCACAGCCCCGGCACCCTCCTGCACCACAGCCCCGGCACCCTCCTGCACCACAGCCCCGGCACCCTCCTGCACCACAGCCCCGGCACCTCCTGCACCACAGCCCCGCACCCTCCTGCACCACAGCCCCGGCACCCTCCTGCACACAGCCAGCCCCGGCACCCTCCTGCACCACAGCCCCGGCACCCTCCTGCACCACACCAGCCCCGGCACCCTCCTGCACCACAGCCCCGGCACCCTCCTGCACACAGCCAGCCCCGGCACCCTCCTGCACCACAGCCAGCCCCGGCACCCTCCTGCACCACAGCCCCGGCACCCTCCTGCACCACAGCCCCCGGCACCCTCCTGCACCACAGCCAGCCGGCACCCTCCTGCACCACAGGCCCCGGCACCCTCCTGCACCACAGCCGCCCCGGCACCCTCCTGCACCACAGCCCCGGCACCCTCCTGCACCACAGCCCCGGCACCCTCCTGCACCACAGCCCCGGCACCCTCCTGCACCACAGCCCCAGCACCCTCCTGCACCACAGCCCCAGCACCCTCCTGCACCACAGCCCCGGCACCACAGCCCCGCACCCTCCTGCACACAGCCCCGGCACCCTCCTGCACCACAGCCCCGGCACCCTCCTGCACCACAGCCCCGGCACCCTCCTGCACCACAGCCCCGGCACCCTCCTGCACCACAGCCCCAGCACCCTCCTGCACCACAGCCCCAGCACCCTCCTGCACCACAGCCCCGGCACCCTCCTGCACCACAGCCCCGGCACCCTCCTGCACCACAGCCCCGGCACCCTCCTGCACCACAGCCCCGGCACCCTCCTGCACCACAGCCCCGGCACCCTCCTGCACCACAGCCCCGGCACCCTCCTGCACCACAGCCCCGGCACCCTCCTGCACCACAGCCCCAGCACCCTCCTGCACCACAGCCCCGGCACCCTCCTGCACCACAGCCCCGCACCCTCCTGCACCACAGCCCCGCACCCTCCTGCACCACAGCCCAGCACCCTCCTGCACCACAGCCCCAGCACCCTCCTGCACCACAGCCCCGGCACCCTCCTGCACCACAGCCCCGGCACCCTCCTGCACCACAGCCCCAGCACCCTCCTGCCCACAGCCCCGGCACCCTCCTGCACCACAGCCCCGGCACCCTCCTGCACCACAGCCCCAGCACCCTCCTGCACCACAGCCCCAGCACCCTCCTGCACCACAGCCCCAGCACCCTCCTGCACCACAGCCCCAGCACCCTCCTGCACCACAGTCCCCAGCACCCTCCTGCACCACAGCCCCGGCACCCTCCTGCACCACAGCCCCGGCACCCTCCTGCACACACAGCCCCGCACCCTCCTGCACCACAGCCCCGGCACCTCCTGCACCACAGCCCCGGCACCCTCCTGCACCACAGCCCCGGCACCCTCCTGCACCACAGCCCCGGCACCCTCCTGCACCAGCCCCAGCACCCTCCTGCACCACAGCCCCAGCACCCTCCTGCACCACAGCCCCGCACCCTCCTGCACCACAGCCCCAGCACCCTCCTGCACCACAACCAGCCCAGCACCCTCCTGCACCACAGCCAGCCCCGGCACCATCCTGCACCACAGTCACCCGCACCCTCCTGCACCACAGCCCCAGCACCCTCCTGCACCACAGCCCCAGCACCCTCCTGCAACCACAGCCCCGGCACCCTCCTGCACCACAGCCCCGCACCCTCCTGCACCACAGCCCCGGCACCCTCCTGCACCACAGCCCCGGCACCCTCCTGCACCACAGCCCCGACCCTCCTGCACCACAGCCCAGCACCCTCCTGCACCACAGCCCGGCACCCTCCTGCACCACAGCCCTGCACCTTCCTGCACCACACCCAGCACCTCCTGCACCCACAGCCCCGGCACCCTCCTGCACCACAGCCCGGCACCCTCCTGCACCACAACCGCACCCTCCTGCACCACAGCCCCGGCACCCTCCTGCACCACAGTCCCCGAGCACCCTCCTGCACCACAGCTCACACCCTCTGCACCACAGCCCAGCACCCTCTGCACCAAACCCCAAGCAACCCTCCTCACCACAGCCCAGCACCCTCTCACCACAGCCAACTAACTATGACAACAACTAGCACCACTCTGACACCTAGCCGGCACCTATGACAAAGCAGCAATGTCCTCACAAGCCCAACACTATCTGGTCACTAAGCTAGATAACTCCTGCACCACAGCCTCAGACCTCTGCACTAAGCTCGTGCAACTCTACTGACACAGCCCAGCACCTCCTGAAAGAGAGACATTCTTCTGCATCACAGCTAGCTGTACCATTGCGACATCCATTCTGTCAGTCAATATGTCAACCATATTGAACAGACAAACAATACAATACCTCTGCTATCAAGAAACCTAACATACGTACTCTTTCAACGACGAATTTAATACGTACTGACAGAATAAATATATATTACCATGAACTTTCTTAAGCCTAATCAAGAGTATAATTTCAAGATATTTGTCTTAGTTTATGAATTCATGTGAACAACTTGGCGGACACACGCACACCGATGCGTGTTAAGGTCGTTCTTGTGAGTGAAGTACAAATGCCAACTGCACCAGAAGGTCAACATTTTGCACAGTTCAAACATAGCTGAATTAATAAATTTATGATCAGCATTTCAATCTTGCACCTATCCAAGAACCTTACAGTTACACCTTAGAAGTCTAAATTAACATAAATAAAAACTTGGGAAGGATAAAGCTGAGGACATCCATATAACTAATACTATCAGGTCAACAGTATGCTAATATATCCATAGCTTATATCATACATCATATAATAAATATATATAATCTATATATATCAATTATATAGATATTATATCCGGCAAATATATTTTGCATCCAGTCTTAAATGGAGAACATTGGGTGTTTGGCTATAGTTCGCTGCTGTATAGTTTTGAAATTGGCTCCTTTCCTTACACTGTCTTATGTCACATCCATATTACCCTTTTCATACTTCATGCTTCCTCCTCACATAGATATCTATGGTAATTTATGTACTCTCAATTTCATCTCCTTTTATCCTATGATACTTTCTTAGCTTCTTATATCATTATTTAGTTAGTGACTTAGTTATGACATCAATCAATCAATCTTTGGGGGCATACGCCTGGGGGAGCGTCGCCTCACGAACCCTACAACGCCACTCCCGGGGGTCACCACGCGCTAGTCCCCACGCAGGCTCCCTTCCCATACCAAGCAACTATCGACAGAAAACATCAACTTGCCTCTTCCACGAGCCTTGAAGGTTCGGCCTCCTCCACGCCGGATTGTCTCTTACAGAAACAACCCGGTGGGAAGGGTCGGTTTCAGGGTTGCGTGCCACATGCCCATATAGCCGAAGTTGGCGCTGACGGACTATGCAGGTAATAGGCCTCGATGCAGCCTCACGGTGCAATCGCTGATTTGACACGTAATCATCCCAGCGATACCCCATGAGTCTGTAAAGACACTTATTACCACAGGCATCGATTCGCCTCTTCAAATCGCTATTTAGTGTCCATGTCTCACAACCGTATACAGTAAGACAGGGATCACAAGCAGCTTGAAGGTCCGGATCTTTGTTCCCCTGCACAGGTACCGACATCGCCAAATACTCGTGCTGAGCGACTCCATATGGGGCCAATTTTTCCGTCCTTTGGTAAGCTCCCTAACCAAAAGCCTTACCAACCTGTTAACAGTCCTTACTAACAAAGAGATCCGATTTCTCAGTCGTTGTTTTCTGAATTCGGAGTTCCCCAACATGGTAAGGATCCCAACGAAACAAAGACGGCAGATTCGGTACTGTTGGTATGCCTGAGTGGCGGAAAATGTAAACATTCCATCCAAAGTCAGTAAATAATTACTATTTACACATATATAAATAATAACAACGATTATTTATCATATTCTACTTTAATTTATAAATCATATTTTGTTATATTTAATTACATATAAATTACATTATATTAAATTATATATAATTTAAATTTTTATTTATTACTTTTATTTATAATAACAACTTCACCTATAACCACTTTTGTATATCTTATGCATATATACCTACAATATTACTGAAGTATGGAAGAATATAGGGTGAGATAAAATAATTAATTAAGGTAGATGGCCGTGAACAATATGTCGTCTGCTTGTAAGCTGGTGAGCCTGGCACTAGGCTCCCCAACTCGGCGTTACCAAAGGTTCCAATCTATGGTATCGATACAAACCAACAGCGGCGCAAAAGACGACTGAGAAATCGGATTTGTTGTTGGTGATGGAAATGGCCGCTCATTGGTAAGGATCCCAACGAAAGGGGACGACTGAGAAATCGGCCCCATAACACCTAGGGCTATGCCAATCTGCCGTAAGACTTCTTGACGTGACCCGCCGTCATTATGGACCTTGGTCTTGAGCCAGGAGACCTCAAGTCCCAAAGGCTTTGCCTCCTCGTGCAGCGCCTCGAGAGCCATCACCGGGACCGTCCAGCGACTCAGCAAAGATTACTGCATCATCGGCCAAAAACAAGGTTACGGTTATGGCATCATGAATACATAAATATACTTTTTTCAGTTTCTACTTCAGATGGCTCCTTCGCCTGATCATGGTTCCGAAACGACCCAATTCATTGAGTCATCACTCGCAGCACGGTGTTACGCCATCAGTCGCTGCGTTACACATGCGAGGTGCGGGTGTTCTGCAGCCCTGGGGTCCTCCATGCCACCTGCAATACTTCCATGCCGCCTGTACAGTGCATGAGGCAAATAAGAGACCTCATGCAGAGGCGGCAGTCTCCGACACCACCGACGCACTCGCCGACATTCTCAGAGACCCGGAGCACCATTCTCTGTTCCATGATGTAAATAGTAGTAAATAGTACTAAATACACTTATATAATGCCTTGTCCCATCCCAGGCGCTTCTGCAGACTTATATAGGTACTGATAAAATACACTAATAACGCTACGGGAGCAAAACGAAGGCTTGTTCAACCTTTGATATTACTTTTTTTTGGGTATGCTACCAAATAACTCCTCATTATTTTCGAATATAACATTTGTTTGAAACCTTTTTTTCTACAAAATAGCCATTTCATTTGTGAATATATAAAGAACTAGTGTCCCGTGATAAGTATATTCATCAAGATCGAGTCACTAGTTTCCACATCATATAAATATTTACGGATCGCTTGGTGCTTTCTTTGTAACGTGATGACTTTTACACACACTCTTTATCTTCTTACCTCACTAAAGCCTTGCCCACCACCCAACCCGCCACCCCGCCACGCACTCACCCCACCACCTACCCCGCCACCCCCCCCCCAGCCACACTCTCCCACCGATGCCACGCCCACCTAACACTGATCATACATATATACATACATACATACATACATACATACATACATACATACATACATACATACATACATATATACATACATATATATATATATATATATATATATATATAATATATATATATATTATATATATTATAATATATATATATATATATATATATACTGTACACACAAATGTATAGGCCTGCAAATATATACATATACATATATATATATATATATATATATATATATATATATATATATATAAAAAGAGAGGAGAGAGAGAGAGAGAGAGAGAGAGAGAGAGAGAGAGAGAGAGAGAGAGAGAGAAGAGAGAGAGAGAGAGAGAGAGAGAGAGAGAGAGAGAGAGAGAGAGAGAGAGAGAGAGATTTATCATGTTAGTTATCTTCTAGGTCCATATTCATCGAAAGTAATATATAATTTAACATGAAAAGCACCAACTTCATCTACACTAACCATTTCTGTTCAATTTTCTTGCAATTAATTGATATGTTGTTCATTTTCTTCTCAAAATGGCACCATTTTTCACGCTAATCTAGGATAACGGTTCCAGACTTGAGAAATGGAAGCTTTCAGTCAAGGGGATATGATCACACACACACACACACACACACACACACACACACACACACACACACACACACACACACACACACACACACACACACACAAGTCAAGGCAACAACCCTAAAAACATGGCGTATAAGCAAGTGCATCGCGTTTGGAAAAATGCATCCAAACCACTGTTACTTTGCATCCTTAAGATCAAACTTCTGCAACGCTCGTTTTAGTTCCTCTGTGTGCATCTGACTTATCTTACACACACACATCTACACCTCCCCCCCTCCCCACACACACCCCTACCGTCTCACCAACCGGCCTTCCACCCATCCAGTACACATTCACAAACCTTCCCTTCCACACTAACCTCTCCATTATCTCCTTCCTTGCACGCACATCCTTCCCTTCTCTCTCTCTCTCTCTCTCTCTCTCTCTCTCTCTCTCTCTCTCTCTCTCTCTCTCTCTCTCTCTCTCTCTCTCTCTCTCTCTCTCTCTCTCTCTCTCTCTCTCACCTAAAACGGCAGCTTGAGGCGTCCACAGAATCTTGCATGATGACACTACACTCTACATATTGAGGAGGAAATGCGAAATCGAAATTAGATAGAAATACAGGAACATATTTATGATCACTACTAGTTGGTACGATTATATGAATCATTAATGTCAGATCATGAGCATGGTGGGTATGAGAGAGAGAGAGAGAGAGAGAGAGAGAGAGAGAGAGAGAGAGAGAGAGAGAGAGAGAGAGAGAGAGAGAGAGAGAGAGAGAGAGAGAGAGAGAGAGAGAGAGAGAGAGAGAGAGAGAGAGAGAGAGAGACCTTAGCAAGGATAGTGACATATATAAGAAGTATTTTGTTACCATGAAGCCCCCTCCCCCTCCTGAAGAACTCCATAACAGGCCCGGTCCAAAAACAAAATCGCTAAATGCCCATCCTCTCTCTCTCTCTCTAAAAAAAAAACAAGAAAAAAAAACAAGAGCGGCTTCTAAAAATGCAAGGTCAATTTAGTTTCTCTTTAGTCATTTTTTGTTTAGTTCTTTAAGGGCAAGTGATATAATGAAAGCATTCTAATAGTCTTAAAATACGATGTAGCAACGCGAGGATTTACAAGAACTCTGTAACGAAAGATAGATAACGTTAGATAGATAAGACACAAAGGAGCATAGACAATAACCAGTAGCATAAGATGGTAGACAGAACTTGAAACCTTGACATGTAAGGGCCGTGTCAACCGGGGTTATTTTCCGGCATCTTTTGGTATCTTGCTACCATTTGATGCCCGTAGTGATGGCAAAAAATGCGCGTGTCGGCACACAGCGTTTCAGCTACGAACATCTTCCGGGACCTGCGACCAAAACAAACACTATGGATCGTGCAAGACGACTTTGTATGGCTGCTATAGTGTTTGTTTTGGTCGCGGGTCTCGGAAGATGCCAGTAGAAGATGCTCGTAGCCGAAACGCGTGTGACGAAACGCGCATTTTTTGCCGTCACGACGGGCATCAAATGGCAGCAAAATACCAAAAGATGCCGGAAAAAGTGACCGTGTGACAAGGCCTTAAGAAAGAAATCAAGTGAAACAAATAATACCCTTGTATTCAAAATAATAGATGTAAACTAGATTGGGTAGTTGATGTTATACGAAGATTTAACATCAATAGTACAGGTAATTATCATCAGCAGATATCATTAAGGTGAACCGATGATGGAGAACAACAGCACCGAAGAACAGCGGGACGGAGAACAAAATGGGCGGAATAGGATGGAACTTTTTTTCTTTTTAAGGACGGAGAACAAAATGGACGGAATAGGGTGGAACTTTTCACAGAACAATCTACAGACGGGCTGATTGCAGGTAACTATGAGAGTTCTTAGTTTAGTCGTGACCTAAAAATAGTTCACAATGATACAAGTAACATGAGACTTGTCAGCTTAAGGCAAAGAAAAGAAAATGAACAAGGTGTAGACGAGGAAAGAATAATAAAAGAAAAGAAAGAGAAAGAAGACAAGGAAATAAAGAAAGAAGGAAAAAAAGACAGTGAGGAGGATAAAATGCAAATGCAGAATGCAGAAGAAAGACAAAAAAGAAGAAACGAACGAGAGGAGGAGGAGCTAGGAGGAAGTAGAAGAAAAGTGTGAGAAAAAGGAAAACATGAAGAAAAAGGGAGGAAAAGAAAATGCAGGAGGAGAGGAGGAGGGAGGAGGAGGAGGAGGAGGAGGAGGAGGAGGAGGAGGAGGAGGAGGAGGAGGAGAAAGTAGAAGAAAAGTGTGAGGAAAAGGAAAACATGAAGAAAGGGGAGGAAAAGAAAATCCAGGAGGGAGAGGAAGAGGAGGGGGAGAATGAAGGTCACGAAGGTCACGAAGGTCATCCAGCAGCCCCCCATTGAAGCAAGAAGCCAGATGTGTGTGTGTGTGTGTGTGTGTGTGTGTGTGTGTGTGTGTGTGTGTGTGTGTGTGTGTGTGTGTGTGTGTGTGTGTGTGTGTGTGTGTGTGTGTGTGTGTGTGTGTGTGTGTGTGTGTGTGTGTGTGTGTGTGTGTGTGTGTGTGTGTGTGTAGCAGAGTACTGGTTCACACACACCCTTGGCGCCTGTCCCACCTCCCTGCTCCGCCCCATGACGAGGCCAGGCAAGACCACGGGAAGAGCCTGTTGTGGGTACAGGGGATGGCAGGGCACAGGGCATGGCAGGGTACAGGCATGGCAGGGTACAGGGCATGGCAGGGTACAGGGCATGGCAGGGTACAGGGCATGGCAGGGTACAGGGCATGGCAGGGTACAGGGGATGCCAGGGCACAGGAAAACAAGTGCTGAAGTCGGGGCCCGGTCATATTCCCCCCCTGGACATTTCCCCACCCTGACAGATTCCCCCCTGACATTTCCCCCCCTGACAGATTCCACTCAAGACAGTTTCCCCTGTGAACATTTCCCCCCTGGTTGTACTTGATAGCTTGTACTTGTATTATGATAACGAAACACTGACCGAAACGTTTGCTATTAATGGTTTAGGTTAGGTTAGTTATACACACTTTTTCTTCTGCCAAATTCGTTTCTTATAAATAAATAAGGCGGGGAAATGTCTGCAGAGGGAAGGGTCTGAGAAGGAAGATATCAGGGGGGATTTAATCAGAGGGGAAATGTCAGGGGGAAAATGTCCAGTTGGGAAATTTTTCTAGGGTGGAAAATGTCCAGGTTGGAAAATTTATAGGGATGAAAATGTCCAGGGGGGAAAATTTCTAGAGGGGAAAATGTCCAGGGACGGAAATTTCTAGGGGGGAAAATGTCCAGGGAGGGAAATTTCTAGGGGGGAAAATGTCCAGGGACGGAAATTTCTAGGGGGGAAAATGTCCAGGGAGGGAAATTTCTAAGGGGGAAAATGACCAGGGGGGAAAAGTTGTAGGGGGGAAAATGTCAGTGGGGAAAATGTCCAGGAGGAAAATGTCCTACAAGTCCTGAGGTCACACATTATATACTACCTTCTACTGATGTACAAAAATGTATGAAACTTTCCAAGATCCAGTGTACGTTTCACAACACAATGATGTACTCAAATCATACTAAATTGTTTTTGAGTATTTTCTTTTTCGCTAAGTTCATGTTAATCATAATATTATATGAGAGTTATGCAAATACAAAATGATTGGGCTTAAGACAGTGTTCGGAGGCCTAAGTGCCGTCACGATGAGAATGGCGGTGGTGGTGAGGGGGGAGCTTATCTGGGCATACATAAGAACATAAGAACATAAGAATATAAGAAAATAAGGAAGCTACAAGAGGCCGTGAAACCTACGCGTGGTAGTTCCTGTTACTTTACACTATAGATATACCTATATACATAAACCTTTCATCCCCATCCATGAAATTGCCTAGCCTCCTTTTAAAACTCCCTATTGACTATATACGCAGATAGTCCTGCTTTGAGGGAGATAGGAATTTTATAGGGAGTTTTCATACTCACTAACTACGCATAGCAGCTTAATTAACCTGGCTTGTACACCTGGGGACCGCTTCGCAAGGTCTCAATGTAAGGAGCCTATATATAAGACACGCTGCGGCGATCACAGCACAACACACACGAAGACACACAAGAAGACGAGTAGTGGGAGGAGGATGAAATATGGAAGATAGGAAGGAAGGAGGAGGAAGACAAATATAACATAGATGGTAAGCTAGCTGGTGGGCAAGGATAATAAACAGGTCATTATCTATTAAATATTGCTTATATTAATTAAAATCGTCTAATGGTACCCAAATTACAATGGAAATTACGTTCTGGGTCTCAAGGGGTTAAATGTGGGTAAGATGAGTTGTAGCGTCATTCTAAGAAGGCATGATGATGTAGCAGTCGATGCGTTGCTCTGGTGTTCCTGTTGACTGTCACTCTGAGCACTTCAGGACTGTCTTCAGGGTGAGGCAGGTGGCGGCGCACTCTTAGCCCGGCTGCCTGACCTGCCTCACGGGAACACAGATGCAAGGGAACGCAGGTGTGATATTTGTTAGCGCTGGACCGACGACACTGGTTCTGTGCTGACTTACTCGTCATGAAGAAGTAAAGGTTTCTTATCTAGCCTCAGTAAGGACCTTCACATGTAGCTTGGAGCCTTATAGCCGAAGAGCCTAAGTAGCCTTACTTTACAATCACCTTGTCTTCCTCTGAATGTTTGTTCTTTACGTCGACCATAGTTGGTGTGCTTGACTGTGCCGCCCATGCAGTGACGAGCTTGTTTCCTGGGAGAGTTGGCATAAGTGGGCATGACCACCGCCCAGGATGCGAGACTAAAATTTAAAATTTTCCACGATAATAGTGCCTCCGCAATACTTCAGAGCATCACCAGCGTGACGTATTAAGGCGATGGTTCCCTGACTTCTCCGTGAAAGCCAAATCCGCCAAGCGGGCACATGGCCTGACTGATTCTGCTCGGCAGAATGTTCTGTTATCAGCACAGCGCTGAGAGAGCACCACTCAAGGGAAGCATGAGTCCCATGGAGGAGTCGCGTCCGTCCATCCATCCCGCCACACCTTATCTGCAGGGTTCAGGAAGGGAAATATTGGTGCTCAGAAGCTCCGTCAAGGCAGCCCGGAAAACAAGACCCAGTGATGTCCTCCTTTAGCTTTCCCATATATATATATAAATATATATATATATATATATATATATATATATATATATATATATATATATATATATATATATATATATATATATATATATATATAATATATATATATTCTCATATTTCATTTACATTCCTTTTCTTCCTCTACTTGGTCGAGCACTATTCTTGTCTTTTCTTCCTATTTCTTCCCTCCAGTATTCCCTTATTCCACTCCTCCGTACGTATACATACTCTTCTCCACCTTTTCCTTATGATTCGTTCATGGAGACGAGCGGCACAAACACTGCACCTCATCGCCACACACTCAACAGTACTGTATACACTCCGCCTTGCCTGGTGGTGCCGTGATGAGCGCCGGAAGCACCGTGCCTGCACTTGACAAGATACAGAGCGATGTCACCACACACTCTGAAGATGAAGGAACCGCCTACAGGAGACTAAAGGCGAATTCCTTGCCTGATAGACAGCCACGGACAGAGACGCCCGTGCAGCAGTGCATCAGTGCAGCGGTAGGTGCTTTGATCGGCGACGTGTGCCGATCAAAGGGTGATGTCTGCTGAGCCGAGAAAAATATATATTGGGGGTGTCTTGACTCGTCTTGTTGAGAATCCTCCAGTATCGAGAGGCGCCGCGCTTGCAATAAATTACCATTTTCCGTTGATGAACAACCGATTTCAAAGGACAATGTTTTCGTGTTCTAAGAATATTTCTAGAGTTACATTCTCACTGAAGTGTTGCACGTCGATATGACAGTCTCCCTGGCGTCATGGTCTTGCCGGGCACAACATTCCCACCACCACCACCGCTGTCTCCACGAGGGGCGCGGCGACCCCCTGCATGTCGCCGCCAGCCAAGGCCGTCACGGCAGGGCTCAGGTGAAGGCGGCGGCCCCGTGTCCATCACGGCAGCCACCACACCAAGTGCTACTGTCTCCGATGACAGCAAGCACAGAAAAAAAAAAAAAAAAAAAAAAAAAAATATATATATATATATATATATATATATATATATATATATATATATATTTATATATATATATATATATATATATATATATATATTTATATATATATATATATATATATATATATATATATATATATATATATATATATATATATATATATTGACAAATAGAGCCTGGTGCATTTGCTGTGGCTTCTGGTTTGGAGCCCGTCAGGGTGGCAAGGTTGGTAGAGACGTGAGTTCGCAATGTGCAGCGTCCCTGTGCATTCGGTCAGCGGTTCGAGTCCGCCTAGTTCGTGCTGACGTGGCGGCGCTTTGTATAGTCAATAACCTTGTAGTTGGTACTTGCAAAGTGTCTAGATAGGATGAAAATCTTATCTTATCTTCTGGTTTGGAGTGTGCAGCCTTGGCTTGGATGAAGGTTTTACTCTATGTTTGGATTGTTAGTATTGACGTAGATCTTTTCCTGTCTCCTATTATGACCTCTGTGTGCCTTCTTCGTGTTTGTATTATCATTCACTGGCTAATTCAGTTTCCACGTTTCATGTCAAATAGATCATCGTTGTACGTATTCGTTGGCGCTTCCAGCACGTTATACAGGGACTTGTCAGCATGCCTTATGCTTGCCTAATGCTTTCCAGTTCACATGTACTGATGTGTTTCATTTTCATTTTCTAGGTCTTGAGTTTTTCTTAGCGACCTTAGCGAAATGTTCCGTCTCGATGCTCATAGTGCTGCTTGACACAGTATTATGGGCCATTATCTTGCTTCCTGATAAGTTTCTGAGCGATTGTACAGCACTTCAAGACGATTCCTGCTCAGGCTCCTGCGAGGTGCTGTAACTTCCTGTCTTTGGCTCCGATAGCAAGATGCTGTTGTCTTTGATGGCTTTATTCGTTATCAATCATCTCTTTCTCTTAATTATAGTTGAGCTGTCTGAATACAAATTACAGATACCCGGCAAACTGTTGATCATGTATCGGCCTCTATTACTCAGTCGATTTTGCTGTTATTTGTGTTTTTGGCATCTGCTCAGTGTTGTGCCGCTGCCGTATATATATAAACATGGCTGAGTGTTGTGCCAGTGTTGTGCCGCTGTCGTATATATAAACATGGCTGAGTGTTGTGCCAGTGTTGTGCCGCTGCCGTATATATATAAACATGGCTGAGTGTTGTGCCAGTGTTGTGCCGCTGTCGTATATATAAACATGGCTGAGTGTTGTGCCAGTGTTGTGCCGCTGCCGTATATATATAAACATGGCTGAGTGTTGTGCCAGTGTTGTGCCGCTGCCGTATATATATAAACATGGCTGAGTGTTGTGCCAGTGTTGTGCCGCTGTCGTATATATAAACATGGCTGAGTGTTGTGTCAGTGTTGTGCCGCTGTCGTATATATAAACATGGCTGAGTGTTGTGCCAGTGTTGTGCCGCTGTCGTATATATAAACATGGCTGAGTGTTGTGCCAGTGTTGTGCCGCTGTCGTATATATAAACATGGCTGAGTGTTGTGCTATAGGCTCGGTCACCCCAAACTGCTTCTTGTTCTACTGAGTGAATTATTGTCATCTCATATTTACAGTAAACGACGTGGTTATCTCAATTACCTGACTCGTTGTGCGTCAATGGTCCATGATCAGGTTATCTTTGTTAAGCCTGTCTGTCCTCTTGGGGGATTGCCTAATAAAAGTTTGATCCGTCTCAGTAAAATAAGCTTCAAGAATTATTAAGAATTACCATGTATTTCATATTAAGTTAATATGACGATTGTATATTTAGTCTCCTTTGTTAAGTAGCACTATTATTATACTTCATAAATACGATACAAGAAACCGCTGCTGATGTTGAAAACGAGGCAACAGAGGAGCTATTTATTCTACTTATATTACTTATATTTATTGTACTTATATATTCTACTTATACTTATTGTACTTATATATTCTACTTATATATATTCTACTTATATATTCTACTTATATATTCTACTTATATATATATTCTACTTATATATATATATTCTACTTATATTTATTCTACTTATATATTCTATTTATATATTCTACTTATATATATTCTACTTATATTTATTCTACTTATATATTCTACTTATATTTATTCTATTTATTATAATCCTCGGCTCCTCAGTGTTGCTTTCCTGGCTTATCTTCAGGAGCTAGGATTACTTTGTCGTGTTTTAGTGACTCTCCTAAGTAATCCCAGGTGCTAGGATTAATTTGTCGTGTTTTAGTGACTCTACTAAGGTAATCCCAGGAGCTAGGATTACTTTGTCGTGTTTTAGTGACTCTCCTAAGGTAATCCCAGGTGCTAGGATTACTTTGTCGTATTTTAGGGACTCTCCTAAGGTAATCCCAGGAGCTAGGATTACTTTGTCGTGTTTTAGTGACTCTCCTAAGTAGTCCCAGGAGCTAGGATTACTTTATCGTGTTTTAGTGACTCTCCTAAGTAATCCCAGGTGCTAAGATTACTTTGTCTATTACTCCTTAGATAATCCAATGCCTCAACAACTGATAAGTAACACGTATGAATAAATTAATCTCTTACTTATGAAATATACTAGAACGGGGTCGTAACATTCAAGAAATGCAATAAATAAATCCTTCAACCTTTTTCAGATTTCTCGCTGCATTCAGTAAATTCGTCACTGCTTTCTTTAAGGGGAAGTTTTTTTAGTTTGCCAAAAAATTCATCGGTAGTAGAAGTTGTCCTTCAGCTATTTCAAACTCTGTGTGTGTTCTTAATATCTTTCTTTAGTGCTTCTTTCTCTTGTTCTTGTTCTTGTTCTTGATCTTCTTCATTTTTAACTTAACCCCTTGAGGCCCAGAACGTAATTTCCATTGTAATTTGCTTATTTGGGTACCATAAAACGATTTTTAGTGAATATAAGCAATATTTTATAGATATGACCTCTTTTATACCCTTGTCGAGTAACTAAGTTTGTATATTCAGTTACTTTTCGTTATTTTATGGCTCGACAACATACATTTTTTTATAGCAAAGGAAAGATCTGGGCGTGAAGGGGTTAATGGTCTGTTAGTAATTGTACATAGTTCTAGCCTAACAGCCCTACTTCAGTTATAATATCGCAGACTCCTTTATTATATTTATCCATTCATATCCCACCTTACATACCTTTTTTTTCTTCTCCTCTTCCTTCATTTTATTGTCGTAGTCATTATCAGTACCTTCGATTCCAACCCTAATATCATCTCGTCATGACTCTTATCCTCCTCATGACTCTTCTCTTCCTCAACCGATCATTTTTTATCCTCCTAAACATCCTCTTAATCCTTTTCCGTCTTCTGCTCCTCCCCATCTTCTTCTTCTTCTTCTTTTCCTTCTTCTTCTTCTTCTTCTTCTTCTTCTTCTTCTTCTTCTTCTTCTTCTTCTTCTTCTTCTCGTTCTTCTTCTTCTCGTTCTTCTTCTATTACTTATCCTCGTGTTCTTCCTCATGATGCATTTGTAAACAATTGTTATATTCTTTATACTTCGTCTTTTCAAGTAATTTCCATGTTCCTATATGTATCCTCCTATTCCTCCTCCTCCTCCTCCTCCTATTAAAGAAGACGAAGCTCCATTACCAGAACCAGTAAACATGTATGCGGGACTCGAAAGGGATAGACTGGTAATAGGAGAAATAACAGTAGACGAAATATCAAAGTATTTGCAGAAACTTGACCCAGCAAAATCCGTGGGGGTGGACGAAATCTCGCCGCGACTACTTCGCAAATGTCACAGTCAACTTTCGTTCCCATTAAAGATTATTCTCAATAAATCGCTATTGGACAAAAATGTTCCTAGTATGTGGAAATTAGCAAATGTTACACCGATATTCAAGAAAGGCAGTAAGAGCCTCGCAAGTAAGTATCGCCCAATTAGAGAGAACTGAAACTCGAGAAATGCCAGTGGTCGCTGGCAGTTTTAACTCAAAGGTTGGTCTACTGTGTTTTCCCTCCGCGACTAATATTTTTCATAAATCAATTTCGCGATAAATATTGATGCACCGCATCTGAATACCAAAAAATATAGTTCTTCTGTTGTTCTACTAATTATATGGATGAAATGCATTACGATGGAACGTTCTATAATAGCAATTTAATGCAAATTACTCGCCTCGAGTAGCAAAGCTTAATATATTTTTTACATGTATATTGTGGCATGTAAAATTTGGGCGATGTTCACACTGTTTTCAAAGACAGTACTGCTGCGTCTGGCAAACGCTTGTCAAAATACAATAAGCAATGCCTTGGAAAAACGAAGAATAAAGAATGCCGAAATCGGCTTGTTGCTGCGACAATGTAGGTTATAATTGTGGAGGCGACACGCCGCGGCGGGGAGTGGTGGGCAGGGAGATTGTGGCGGGGAGATTGAATCAAAACATTACGACTTCACGCGTCGACTCATTGCACTTCCAGGCTTTCTATCTGATTGATACACAATAATAACAGGAAAATATGACTGCCTAGGTATAGATATCTTCTAAACATTCGTTATTGACTATATAATATCATAGAGTAGCATTTACCTCGCCTCCTCAACTATAACCTACTTGGTTATTTGGTTATATACAATGTTTTACAGAATCAGGCTTCTATACAATATACATATAGAAGAAAATCGTTCTTAATATTATACTTGTGTGTTTTAAGTGCAGTGGAATAAGCCCATATTTTTCTTTCAAGTTGACCAACTTTTCACCAAATTGTGAGTTAAAACTGCCAGCGACCACTGGCATTTCGGAGTTGCAGTTCTCTCTAATTAGTCTAACGTCCGTGATTGTTAAACTATTTGAGAAAATATTGCGGGATAAAATTGTGTCTTTCCTCGATGAAAATAACTCAATACTAAACTCCCAGCATGGATTTGGAAATAAGAGATCCTGCTTAACAAACTTACTCGATTTTTTTAATGTCATTTATTCAAACTGGGACGCTAAAATTCCCTCGGATGTAATATACCTTGATTTTCAGAAAGCCTTCGATACAGTTCCCCATAAGCGACTTTTGACCAAGCTAAGGGCACATGGCTTAGGAGAGCAATTATGTTCATGGATTGGCGATTGGCTTTCAAATCGCAAACAACGGGTAGTAATAAATGGCGAGGCATCTGATTGGTTAGATGTTACTAGTGGGGTGCCTCAGGGCTCGGTCTTGGGTCCTACTCTTTTTCTGATATATATCAATGATCTGGACTGCGGACTTGTATCTAAAATATCGAAATTTGCAGATGACACCAAATTAAGCGGTAAAGCATATACTAGAGAAAACTGCGAACTCATACAACGTGATCTCGACAAACTATCAGATTGGAGTGATAAATGGCTATTAAAATTCAATTCCGATAAATGTAAAGTAATGCATATAGGCAACGATAACCTCAAATATAACTATCAAATGCAAAATATATCGCTAACTGAAGTACAGCAGGAAAAAGATTTAAGTGTCATCAGTAACGATCTTAAAACCAGTCCGCATCGTCTAGCTGCCAGTAAAAAGGCGAATATGATGTTGGGTTTCATTAAACGCAACTTTGAACATAAAACTCCGAAAGTAATGACACAATTATACACGTCCTTGGTTAGGCCGCACTTAGAATATGCCGTTCAATTCTGGTCGCCCTGTTTCGTAAAAGATCAAGCCAAATTGGAATCAGTGCAAAGAAGAGCAACCAAACAAATTTCATCCCTGCGAAATTCATCTTATGAAGAGAGACTGCAGAAACTTAATATGTTTTCCTTAAGGGATCGTAGAATCCGTGGGGACTTGATAGAAACCTTTAAGATCCTAAAAGGATTTGATGTCATTAATCAAGAGAACCTATTCGAGCTTTCTCCTCAAGTGATAACAAGAAATAATGGTTTAAAACTAAACGGTCAACGTTGCATCACAGATCTCCGTAAAAATTATTTTAATGTTAGAGTCGTTGAACGATGGAACAAGTTACCAGCAAATGTTGTCGAAGCCAGCACAATAACTACATTTAAAAACAGACTTGACGCGCACTGTAAAGTAAATGGGTATTGATAGTGCCCTGCGAATTCATATTTAGTCCCCCGGATCGATTAGTTGTAGTGGTAGTGGTAGTTGTAGTTAGTAATTTCATATCCTATCATTCTTCACTACGTAACTTCCATGTTCCTATCCTCTTTCGGGACATGGTATCATTTTCCAACTGTTTTCTTACATGTAGTTGATAGTTAGTAGTAATGTAGTTCAGCAGATACCCTCGTCATGGACCATTAGGTCTCCTGGTGTCTGTTATTCCTATGTAATCCTATGTAAATCCTCCTCCTCCTCCTCATCTACATCGTTATCCTACTGTCTCACATTTACTCCTACGTCATTCTCCTACTTTCCTTTTTTTCTTATACCATCTATGTCATCTATGTTATATTTGTCTTCCTCCTTCCTTCCTTCCTTCCTTATTTCCTTCTTATAAGTCATTCATCTTTATTCTTATACGCCATCATCCTACTATTCTTTTTTTCTTATACCATTTATGCTTTATTTGTCTGCCTCTTCCTTCCTTCCATATTTCATCCTCCTCCCACTATTCTTCTTTTCCATCATTCTCCTATTTTTCTTTTTTCTTTTTCTTATACAATCTAAGTTATATTTGTCTTCCTTCTTTCCTTCCTATCTTCCATATTTCATCCTCCTCCCACTACTCGTCTTTCCCTCCCTCCCTCCTCCTCCTCCTCCTCCTCCTCCTCCTCCTCCTGGCCTCTGCGTGCCGTGTCCTGTAATAGCACCGCCCACACCAACACGTCTCATCCTCCTTACTTTCATTCCTCTCAGTCTTTCATTCCCGTTTCCTTGTCAACAACCAAGCTCCCCGATATCGTCTATGCATGTGCAGGTCACTTTGACCGCAAACTATACCTGAAGCTCTTGTTCATTTCCTAACCTAACCTAACCTAACCTAAACCTAACCAAATATGTGTCTAGACAAAGGGACATCACGCCCTTGCACGACTCAACACGCCCAGACCACGACTCAACACCTTCAGACCACGACTCAACACGCCCAGACCACGACTCAACACCCTCAGACCACGACTCAACACGCCCAGACCACGACTCAACACTCCCAGACCACGACTCAACACCCCCAGACCACGCCTCAACACGCCCAGACCACGACTCAACGAGCCCAGACCACGACTCAACACACCCAGACCACGACTCAAAACGCCCAGACCACGACTCAACACCCCCAGACCACGACTCAACACCCCCAGACCACGCCTCAACACCCCCAGACCACGACTCAACACCCCCAGACCACGACTCAACACCCCCAGACCACGTCTCAACACCCCCAGACCACGCCTCAACACCCCCAGACCACGACTCAACACCCCTAGACCACGACTCAACACCCTCAGACCACGACTCAACACGCCCAGACCACGACTCAACACCCCCAGACCACGACTCAACAAGACCAGACCACGACTCAACACGCCCAGACCACGACTCAACACGCCCAGACCACGACTCAACACGCCCAGACTACGCCTCAACACCCCCAGACCACGACTCAACACCCCCAGACCACGACTCAACAACTCCAGACCACGACTCAACACCCCCAGACCACCACCCGCAAAACGATATACCGACGGAGGGAAACAGGTGGAAATGAGTAATGAGTCAATTATGCTGATAAGTGACGTGACGGTATTCTTAAGTTATTCATCTGTTACGAAGGTCATATTACCATTATTTCATTATATATGTAAATCTATTTAACTAAGGCATAAATATCTATATAACTAATAATTTATACTACTGAACACTTAAATTTGGAAGTGGAGAGTAACCTGCTTGGGAGGCGGAGACAACTCAAAAGCTTATGTAAGAATGTCTCTGGCCCTTCATCATTATTCCTATGATACGAAAATGAAAACTCACATCCAGGTGTTGGCATTATAGGAACATAGGTTGACTTCCTGCATGTATTTATTTATATATTAACATCTCCTTATATAATTATGATGAATATATTTGAATTCAAAAATATTCATCATAATTATATAATGAGATGTTAATATAGAAATAAATACATGCAGGAAGTAAATCTATGTTCCTACAAGTACCGGAAAGCGACCACTTCCGACGGACCTTCTTTACGGCGGGGACCACAGACAGAAAAATATAGAACCTCCGAGTCAGCAGGGAGGCGGTGGCAGAGTGGTTAGCGTCTCCGCGTGGCATTGTCAGTAACCCGAGTTCGATCCCCGATGAGAATCAAAATCCACTTAAAATCTTTCTGCAACTAACAAGTGGCCTAAGAACACCATCATGCTGCCAATTTACTCTACAGGCGCTATAGGCACATATGAAAAAACAAATAAATAACTAAATAAAAAAAAAATGCAAAGGGTCACACATTCATTCCTCAAGCTCCCGGGAACCATTAAGCGACTTGGTCTCACGAAAGTGTTGTTATTTTCAATAAACTATTTCTACAAAGCCATGCTTAGACTTCTTACAAATTGGTGGCAACCGGTGGCATAGCTGAGTGTATCTAAAATGTTGATGTAATTTCTCATACGAATTTTTTTTCTTCACATTTACGATTAATAGCGACCCATAATCAGCCTGCTTTCTGGGCTAAACATGGAAAGAATCAGTCTCGTGTATCTTAGCCTGGTCAGGGAAGGAAACCCCAGATCTCTTCGACACACACACACACACACACACACACACACACACACACACACACACACACACACACACACACACACACACACAACACACACACACACACACACACACACAGACACACACACACACACACACACACACACACACACACACACACACACACACACCCATCAAGCCCTAGCTTAGAACCTGAGACTTTGTTATTGGTCATGCACAAATTCCGTGTCCGAAGCAAGAACACTTTTCCCCAAGATATTTTTATGCGCCGTATCTTCTCCAACAAATAACTATTTCATATCTCTTACGAGGGTCGCCATTTCGGTGCAGTTTTCGCCTTAACTTTTTCGCCGGGATCCTCAGATACGCCACAGGGCAAAACAAGCCACCAGACCTTCCTGACCCATGGCTGCACCCCCCCCCCCCTTAAAAACACACACACACACACACACACCACCGAGTCCATCATGCCGGAGTTTATTCGTAGCAGCGATTCATATCACGATAACAAACTAATAAAAAAAAACACGTTGAAATTCTGCAAAAGACAAAAATGAAGAATGAACAAGAGGAGCGTCTACACGGCAAGCAAAACACAAGTAAACATCCATGTCCTTCATTTTCTACATTGAAGCTTTGAAGTAACTGACGCTTCATTTTGTACCCCTTGATGACACACACACACACACACACACACACACACACACACACACAAACACACACACACACACACACACCTGAAGCGTCTCATTCCTTTATATCCAACGTCTTAGCGCTCTCCGGAAGTGATTTAATCTTTCCTTCCGACTCTTAACATTTATTTAGAACGAAAAACGTGAATATATATATATATATATATATATATATATATATATATATATATATATATATATATATATATATATATATATATATAATATATATATATATAATTTATTTCTAGATAACACTTTTCTATCATAGTAGTATCTATCTACTGCAAGCCTTTGACATAAAACCAGGCTACCGATCCATCTACGGAGGATATGCAGACATAATTCATGGAATTTAAATGCCATAGCTACGTCATCCCTCGAACACTGATAATTTTTTTAACAAGTCTTCACTAAAGATCCAATCTCAAGACAGTTTGCATACCGAAGCAGCAAAACACCCGCACACGTAACGCCGCGACACTCATAAGTCTTCAAACATGTATAACACTCAAATGATGTCTTGTGATACTTTCTTACCAATACACACGTGGCTTTATAAACAACTTCATACATAAGTCAATGACGCCTCAAAACATATTCTACCTCGTATGAGACACGCAAAGACACGCAAGGCAGTGACGATCTACGTATACCGTGTGCGTAATAGTAATATAATAATGTAATAATAGTAATGTAATAGTTTATTGTCGGACCCTGAAGGAAGAAAAGACCTTATAATACCAAGACTTCAGCCCCCCCCCCCCCCATACACCAACCCATCCCACGCCCTGGAGGATACTGGACGGAATTTTTAAGAAGCAATGGAAGTCATATAAAGGAAGTAGGAAGAAATGTATAAAGGGTGCAATAAAGTATTTTTAAGTCCCTGGTAACGATGAGTGTGTGAGGCCAGGCGGGTGAAGGGGCCGTGCGCTGTGATGAGCAGGACACCGAGGCAGCAAAGGAAAAAGAAGAGAAGCAACGGAAGGAATATGAGGGCAGGAGGAATAAGAGAAGAGTGAGGGGAAGTGCCAAATGGAAGCGGAGGACGACAATGCAAAATAACCGAAGCAAAATTAGTTCAAGCAGCAGGAATATGAAGAAGTAGGCGAGCCGAGTAGCGCCCTCGCTCCTCTCCCCTTTTCAGATCTATTACTTCTGCCTCGTCGATATCGGAATAAAAGCAAGAGTCGTCCTCGCATTCACCTTCAAGCGAGGTCTCCCGTGTCCTTCAGCCTGGCGAGACACGGTCGTCTGTATCGCTGGGCCCGAGGAGACAACACTACAACATTCACAAGCCTGCTATGACTACCTGGGCAGGCTCGGTGCAGAGGGGGAAGGAAGGCAAGACAGTGACTATGTTGGTGGGTTGTTGGACTGCAGTTTGTTACTCAATAATTTGTGGGAAAGTTTCATTTTAGACAGTATGTGTTTTGTCTATTTATCAATGATTTGTGAAATTTTAATGCTGTGGTCAACAAATATCTACCAATCTATCTATCTATCTATCTATCAGGGTGTGGCTAAAGGACACACTGCCCCTGATACATGCGGGCAATCTAAGCATAAAAAGCATCACCAGAGACAAGAAGGGCGTAGAGGATTCCTAATAACGGCCACTAAAAGGATACCTGACACCCTGTAGGAACATCCAGAACTCTTAAGATCATGGTCGGGCATGTAACTTATCATCTTCCTTATACTTTTTCCTCTTTTCCTCAAGATAAGATTCACGTCCGCCGCTATGAGGAGCATTTGTGTATATCTCGTGTTGACGTCTTGTGCGTGTCCGGAGTCCAACACGCGCGGCTTCTCAATTCTGCGTTGGCATGAAGGTATTAAGGGCATAATATCCATACCATGTATAAGGGCATAATATCCATACCATGTATAAGGGCATAATATCCATACCATGTATAAGGGCATAATATCCATACCATGTATAAGGGCATAATATCCATACCATGTATAAGGGCATAATATCCATACCCATAATACCTTCATGTGCGTTGGTGTATTTATGCTGAAGAATTCTGGTCCAAACGCCCCCTCCCTCTTAACCCCTTCAAGCCCAGATATTTCCTTTGCTATATAAAATTGTCTGTTGTTATCCATAAAATTACGAAAAGTAACTAAATATACCAAATTAGCTAGTGGACAAGGATACTAAACAGGTCATATCTATAAAACATTCCTTGTATTCACTAAAAATCGTCTAATGGTGGCTAAATTACAATTAAAATAACGTTCTGGGTCTGAAGGGATTAAATCCTGCCTTCCTTATTATAATAATAATAATAATAATAATAATTTTATTCTCGCCCGGAGGCATACAGACAAAAAACAAAGCAATAAGAACAAGCCAAGGAGTAAACTTAAGTACTAGAGCAAAAACAAAAAACAAGAACAAAGTACAGATGTCCCCTAGGACATATTATCAAAGTACATAGAAAAGCATACATGAACACCTGTGCTACCCCACATTCTGCACAAACAGCAGATCCAACCACCGCTGTTGTATAGATCCACATACATAGACCCAGCTCTGCCTGACAGAGGTGATGATGGAGTTCGTAGAGAGCTCCACCCTACTCCTTAAACTGAACACGGAGTGTCGACGGATCACATCCAGATTGTTCACCCCGTTCCTAGCGAAAGCCAGGGACGAGCTGCACCACCTGGGCAGCCCCAGAAGCCTCTTAAGGATGTCATTATGACAGACCTTAAGGCGGTTCATAGTGGCCACCTTGTACAGCGACCACAGCGAGTTGCAGTATATAGAGTAGCAGTGACTCCTGAATAACTCCATCTTCACCTCTCTGCTACAGTAGGAGAATTTCCTCTGTAGAGTATTTCCCACGACAAGAAGCTTGGTGGTCTGCTTGATGATATCATCATCATCAGTCATGTCGTGGGATATAACATGGCCTAGGTATGCGAATCTATCCACAAAAGTGAGGGCAGACCCACCGAGCCATGCTGTTTTCAGGTAATTCACCTGAGCGCGTGCCGGTGATACTACCATGCACTCTGTCTTAGTGGTGTTGTAGACAATGGCATGCTTGGCAGCATACACCTGACACACATTGATAAGGTCCTGCAACGCATCCGCAGTGGGTGCGAGCAGTACCATATCATCAGCATAGCTCAGTGAGTTGATGCACCCATCATGTATGTGGCAGCCGATACCTGTATCACGAAGGTTGGCACTGAGATCATCCGTGTACACATTGTACAGGTAGGGGGATAAAATCTCCCCCTTCCAAATACCATTGGCAGTACTAAAGGACAGCGAGAAGGAATTATCCCACTTAACAGTAAATTCCTGGCTGACAATATAGATTAGTGTATTTGTATTCGACCGTTAAACCACAATAAAATATAGTTACTTCATATTGTTTTACATCTCAAATGACTGGCCAAGACAATATACGAAGACAAATACATTACATAAATTTTCGACTAAGATGGATAATTTTCTTTATTATAAAAGTAAAAAAGGTAAAGATGGGAGCATACGCTAAGCTGCGCGTGGCATTCGGTGCTCATCTCCGTGGCATTAGCCCTTAGAGCCTGTGGTGGGTGAGGATCCGTTACCCCAGGACACAGAGCTAGTGTGACACCCGGGTTACCACAGTTACCTTCCCTAGGTTACCCCAGGTACCCATTTATCAACCCCGAAAGGAAGGAAGAACAGCTGGGTAGGCTGGTCATCGACTTGCCCTGGCCCGGATTCGAACCAGGGCCCGCAGATTCGTAGCCAGGCATGCTAGCCACTGCACCACGGAAGCGACAACTTTCTTTACTATGACCCTGGAATATTGCTAGAGCAGTGTTCGTTTTATTAATCATTCAATATAGACTCTCGGGAATTACATTAACGTGTCAAGAAATTAATCAAATAGTCAAGAAAGACTCCCGCCGTATTGGTTCTCGTAAAATAATTCGGCATGCCCTTATATAATTTAACTAATGTTAGATGCAATTTCATATCTTCAAGTCATGCATGTAAGATAAAACTAAAGGTACAGTAAACCCTCTCTTATTCGAACTAATTGGGGTGAGACCTGGGTCGAATTAGCCGAAAGTCCAAATTATCCGATGGTTACCTCTAGCCCCTCCTCACAATAATAAGTCACTAAAACATGCCAAAATAGCACAGATTGTATTACTTGTACTCACCAAAAACATCGTATTTATACTATAATTATAAGTACACACACTTAATATGCAGGATTATGTCCTTAGGCAGGAAAACGGGAGGAAGGAAGGAGGAAGAACTATTTTTTTTAAGTATCCTTCGCTTTGTATTCAATCCTTCAGAGTCCTTCACGGGCATCTTCTCTCCTTCACGCATCCTATATGAGTCATAGGAGGGCATTAGAAGTCACACATGATTGCTACAGTATTCCTAGGTTTTTATAAGTATACTTTGACAATCGCATGGGTGGCTCAAATAGGGATTAATAAAAATACTACTAATACGGAAAATACTAACACTGATCATTGTATTGAAGTAATGATTAATCTAGCAATGCCTATCATATTGTTATGTCTTGTAGTAAGTTTTGTTTAATTTGTGGTTTTTAAGGAATATCTGGAAGTATCATGTCTTTGTGAATTGGCTGAAATAGGGACTTCTAATCATTGTAACTGAAAACTGACTCCAGATTCGTGTTCAGCATGCCCGAAAACGGCTAGTAACAAATTTTCAAGCAAATCTATTTTGCAAAAAGTATTGCATAATTTGCAATATTTTTGAAAAATAGATTTGCTTGAAAAATTGTTATTAACAGTTTTCGGGCACACTGAACACGAATCTGGAGTCAATTTTCAGTAACAATGATTAGAAGTCCCTATTTCAGCCAATTCACAGACATGATACTTCCAGATATTCCTTAAAAATCACAAATTAGACAAAACTTACTCCAAGACATCAAAAATTGATAGGCATTGCTAGATTAATCATTACTTCAATACAATGATCAGTGTTAGTATTTTCAGTAGGTACTATTATTATTATTATTAATCCCTATTTGAGCCACCCATGCAATTGTCAAAGTACTTATAAAAACCTAGGAATACTATAGCAATCATGTGGGACTTCTAATGCCCTCCTATGACTCCTGTAGGATGCGTGAAGGAGCGAAGAGGCCCGTGAAGGACTCTGAAGGATTGTATACAAAGCGAAGGATACTTTAAAAAAAATAGTTCTTCCTCCTTCTATTTCCTCTCTTCCCTTTCTTCTACTCCTCTCCTCCCTTCTTTGTCCCACCTCCTTCCTTCTCCTCTCATTCTCCCCTCCTTCCTCCTCCTCGTCCCTTCTTTCTCCTCCTCGTCCCTCCTTCCTCCTCCTCGTCCCTCCTTCCCTGCCCGCCTTCCTCCTCCTCTCCCCTCCTTCCTCCTCCCCCTCCCGCCTTCTTTCTCCGCCTATCGTATTTATACGATAATTTTCATATATCAGATCACGCTGGGCAGCCGCGGCACGCACCGCATGAGAGAGGTCGGACTCCCACTACTAAGTCTAAGGATAATTCAAACTTGCTCGAATTATGGAAAGTTATTTAAAAATTTGAACTGGCCTGAAACAGGTCGAATAATCCGAAGTTTGAATTATACGGGTTCGATTTAGAGAGAGTTTACTGTACTCGGTATATTTTGTGTATACCCACGAGCTTTATATATGAACCGTAAATTTTCTAAGATAGGCATAGGCAAAGGTAAAACAATAATGCTATATACAAACATCATCACTATTGTAGAGACATCATTCAATTGTTATTAGTGCAGCCTCGATCAGACCCGCACAGATCAGATCAGATGATTTGTTGGGATAAACCTTTTCTACGGCTCCCATTTATTTTCCTCAATACTTGCTATTAATCATGTGTTTACAGTCGTGTCTTCAGAGCTTGTCTTGCACTCCAAATTCTTTTCAAATATATGTTCTTCTATTTGTTCACTGTTGGCCTTTTCAGTAATAAAATTTCTGCAATGTGTTCTTCTGTGATTTCTCTGTAAGGTTGTTGCATAAATTAAAATCCGCGTGGCCTCCTTGGGAAAGTCCTGTTGCGTCTTCGAGAGTCAGAACGTTTCAGATCAACCCGGTTTATGCCACGACTCATTCTCCGTCCTCATATATATATTATATATATATATATATATATATATATATATATATATATTATATATATATATATATATATATATATATCCGGTCTTGGGTGAGGCAGTTCCTTACCCTCAACACACTCTCCTCTCTCCTTTTAGATGTATTGCTTCCACCTCGTCGACCTTGGAGTAAAAGCCTGAGTCGTCCTCACATTCACCCTCAAGCTTCTCCCCTTCAC
>JACEEZ010019153.1:1140000-1142500 GCA_016584305.1 Chionoecetes opilio
ATAAGCTTTCTCCATCCCCTCCTCTTCCTCTTCCTCTACAGTAACTATCCCCCTTCCTCTTCTTCCTTTTTATCTGACACTCTAATCTTACGTCTTCTTTCCTTCCTTCAGACTCTCCTATATCGTTTCTTCTTCCTTCATGAAAATTCTACTCACGCTCCAATCTCTTCTTACATGAAACATCTTTCTCTCCCCTTCTCTTCCCTCTCATCTCCCATTACTTATTCTCAGGCTTTGATCTCCCTCCTCTTCCTCTTCCTTCTTACACAATCTCAAACTACCCTCTTCCTCTCTTCCCTTACATTCCATTCTTGCATATTCTTCCCTCCCTCATCGTCTTCTCTTGAATTCCAATCTTTCTCTCTTTCCCTCCCTCTTCCCTCCCTACCCTTCACTTCCCTCCTCTTGCACTCCTCCCACACACACACCACACACACACACACACACACACACACACACACACACAGACACACACACAGACCACACACACACACACACACACACACACACACACACACACACACACACAACCTCCACAACCTTCCTTCCTCCTCCCCAACACACTAACTCTTTTCACACCCTTATTTTTTTTAACTGAGTTTCCTTTATTCTCATTCTTCCATGGTTATAGTTTTCTAACACACACACACACACACACACACACACACACACACACACACACACACACACACACACACACAGACAGGTATTGTTGTTTCTCTCACTCTCACACACACTCTTACTTTCTCTTGCTTTAAGTTTTCTCTTTCGCTGTGGTTAATATCTCTTATAATCCGAGAAACTCATATTTTTCTTTCTTCTAAAAACCTCAAAATAATTCTCCAGCCATCATTTATTATTCTTATTGCTGATGTTGCTATTATCATTACTATTATTGTTATTATTGTGAACATTGTTATTATTATTATCCTGGTCATTGCTATCATTATCATTATTATTCTATTTCGTAAGATAAACTCCTTTCTTCTGTTAGTCGCGGCAGATCGAGCTTGCACCGGCGTACCTAAAGCCCTGTATGTATTTCCCTCCCTCTGTATACCTTCAGTTCTCATTGCAACCCGCTAAAATATTTCCCATGCCTTGAAACCACTGGCAGCTAATTTATACACGCGGTGTCTTTCGCTCAGATTAGGCAGCAACAAAAAGCTTATATTTCTTGAGAATACGCAAATTGGGAGTGATATTTATCCGCCTTTCTTTCTGGATGCCGCCCTTCCATCCAGTGTCTGCAGGCCCGTCCTGCACGAAATAGCTTGAGTTGCATTGCAGCCCCAACACTTTTTACCTGCCTGGCCTTCACTCACGCACCCATCAAAAGCACATTCCCGGTAATCTTTTCCTCAAGAACAACTTACATTACCTGCAGAATAACATTGTATTTTCAGAGTTGCGAGCTCATGCACATCTCATCAAGTTACTTTTATTCTTCCTTTAACATACAGTATAATTTCGGGTGTTATCGTTTGCAGGTAATGTCCGTCGGTGCCTGAGAGGAGCGGCGCCCGGTGAGGCTGCTGCTCCGATAATCACCTATCGAGTCTGAAGGGCACTAACACTCTTGCAAAGCCACTACCTAACGGCAATATCTACTTATGGGAAAACATAGGTACCAAACCGAACCCAGATACAACACCTTTATATAAAACAAAATGGAATACACATCAACGCACAAATAGTTTTCGATAAATACCAAGACGATAATTCCATTAATTACCAAGGACTGTTCAGGAATGTACCGAAAATTCCTAAGTAGTTATCTTGAAGTGTTAGTAATAACCTGTATGTTGCTTTTAGCCTTACTTCCTGAGGGTCAATTTCGGGTGCTGGCCAACACCCGGAGCGCCAAGGCGGGCCGACACCTGCCCGACGCCTCCCCATCGTCGTCACGCCGCAGTCCGCAATACCGTCGGCGATGTGCAGTTTCCGTTCCTGCCATTCCCTTCAGTGAGCCTTAACCATAACAGTTACGACGAGTTTACATAATCAAATGAAACAAAACGATCGAAAAATACTTTTGTGAGACGACAATAGCTTGTAAGGAGCACGTAGACGACGCAGACTTCGGCAGCATCGGGCGGGCTAAGAAAATAAAAATAAAGATTGAAGAAAATAATGCGCTATATATGCTCCGCCACTTGAAGTCAACCCCATCGAGGCAGACAGAGAGACAATTTCAAGTCCGTCGCGTCAAGTTGTTGTCCATCAGCAGCCGCGAGACCGTCTTTCTCCTTCACGAAGCCAAATGGAGTTTGTTCTCCAAGTGTTACCCTGGTCGCAGTGCTCGCCGACGGCCGTTCGGATCTAGTGACATCCTTAACTCTGTCACGGCAGCTACTTTCCGCCTGTTCATCTTATCAGTCCGTCAGCCTGTACGGGGCCATAAGACACTGGTTCCTGCAGCTTCTGGGCTCAATTCCTCCCCTGCGAGCTCAGTGGCTGTCGGTCATTTACTGCAGAGGGTCGTAAGCTACCGCAACGC
>JACEEZ010019153.1:1155000-1172500 GCA_016584305.1 Chionoecetes opilio
ATTTTCCAATGTTCTGTGTATATTACTATTATAATCATTACATCAATATTTAAAATTATTTTGACTATTTGTGATACTAGTAGTAGTAGTAGTAGTATGTCATCATTATCATAACAATGCTCACAATCATCATTATCATTGTTATCATTGCTACTATCATCATTTGCACTATCATCACTATCATTTTTATTTTCGTTGTTATTAACACTCAACACTATCACCTCTACATATGTACGGGGAGGTCAGCCTTCACGCGCCCTTATCCCGTGGTGTACAAAGATGACCACGTCTTAGTCTACACACAGAAGTTTGCTAATTTCTTGTAACTGTCTTCTCTTGTCTTGTCATTTCTACGTGGGGATATAATGTTAATGTAATATAATTAAGAATATTAAGATTTAAATAAGTTTTCCTCTTCGTTTCCGTAATCCTCACGTCATTGTAGTGAAGCGTTAGTCCTTTTCTCATCAACGCCTAACCAATCATTAACCTCTTCACGCCCAGATCTTTTCTTTGCTATATAAAATTGTCTGTTGTTAGTCATAAAATTGCGAAAAGTAACTGAATATACCAAATTAGCTAGTCGACAAGGATACTAAACAGGTCATATCTATAAAACATTGCTTGTATTAATTAAAAATCGTCATATGGTGGTCAAATTAGAATGGAAATTACGTTCTGGGCCTCAATGGGTTGACGGTCATAACACAAGTAACAAGGCAAGACGGCGAGGAAACCACTTTTTGGGAACCTTCTGATTTTTCACACTCCAATACTTATTTATTCCTTTGTTTCTATATATAGCAATGACTATTTTTTGTCTATCATAATTATTCTCATTAGATTGTTCTTACGCATACGAGTAAAACCTTTGCATCTGTTTTCTTATCAGGTCTTCTTCCCTTCATCCCTTCAGTCTCGGGGTGACGGGTAGAGAAGGGCTGCACCGTGTCACCTGCCCTCCTTGCATCACACCTTCCATTAACCCCTTGAGGCCCAGAACGTAATTTCCATTGTAATTTGTGTACCATTAGACGATTTTAATTAATATAAGCAGTATTTTATAGATATGACTTGTTTACTATCCTTGTCTATTAGCTAATTTAGTATATTAAGTTACTTTTCGTTATTTTATGGCTAACAACGGACGATTTCATATATTATCAAAGGAAAGATCTGGGCGTGAAGGAGTTAAGTCATTCCTACAAAGCTGTACAATCAACAATTAACTTTTCAAATACCTCCAATCGCTTTATGTTCATAAAAGTGTATTAATTAAAAAAAAAAAAAAAAAAAATCAAGTGAACTGCCAAATGTCAGATTACATCATTCACGTCAAAACAATCCTTAAAAAATGGGTTCAGAGCCACACTAACACTACACACGAGCAACACAGGGCAACACGCAGATCAAATATTATCTTAACACAAAATGATTAACCGGCTTGGCTTGTGGTCGCTTAATTTCTCCTGAACAACGTTTTCCCTTTGATTATAAACACTCACTATTTTGTATACATAAGCAGGCAGCATCACGTATGTATGGCTATTATGTATTATTATGTATGACTAGTATGTATGAAGCATTATGTATGACTTAATTATAAACACTCACTATTTTGTATACATCAGCAGGAATAAAATTAAGCATCACGTATTATGACTTCATAGAAATCAATTATCCTACATGTATTCGCACGCAGATTACTGAAGCAAAATAACTATAGCCTCCTCTACCACTATGAGAGTCACAATCCCACCTCCACGATCTATGGCCAACTGTCTCCTGGATATGCTAAAATCTACAGAACGAAATTCCTCATTAGATCAAACATATCATTAACCCTTTCACAACCAGATAATTCCTTTGCTATATATAATCGTCAGTTGTTAGCTATATTCAGTTGTTAGCTATATAATTACCAAAACTAACCTAATATACCAAATTAGCTAGTGGACAAGAACACCGAACAGGTCATATCTATAAAATATTGCTTATATTAATTAAAATCGTCTAATGGTACTCAAATTACAATGTAAATTACGTTTTGGGACTCAAAGGGTACTACGTATAATTAAAACACTTACAAGAAACTGCAAGCAAATGACTCACACTAAATAAAAAAAAAATAAAAAAAATGATCTGGTTAATCTTTTTATAAACGCTGTGATTTATTCAACATGGTTTTATTAAAGATAGAATTGCAAAATGGTTTTTTTTCCGCCAGCACCTTTATATATAAGTGTGTATGACTTCACAGGTGACACTCAGCAGGTACGCACTTAAGGCCACACACAGGTACGGACGCCTGTCACCACCACACACAGGTACGGACACCTGTCACCACCACACACAGGTACGGACGCCTGTCACCACCACACACAGGTACGGACGCCTGTCATCACCATACACAGGTACGGACGCCTGTCATCACCACACACAGGTACGGACGCCTGACATCACCACACACAGGTACGGACGCCTGTCATCACCATACACAGGTACGGACGCCTGTCATCACCATACACAGGTACGGACGCCTGTCATCACCATACACAGGTACGGACGCCTGTCATCACCACACACAGGTACGGACGCCTGACATCACCACACACAGGTACGGACGCCTGTCATCACCACACACATGTACGGACGCCTGACATCACCACACACAGGTACGGATGCCTGTCATCACCACACACAGGTACGGACGCCTGTCATCACCATACACAGGTACGGACGCCTGTCATCACCACACACAGGTACGGACGTCTGACATCACCACACACAGGTACGGACGCCTGTCACCACCACACACAGGTACGGACGCCTGTCATCACCACACACAGGTACGGACGCCTGTCATCACCATACACAGGTACGGACGCCTGTCATCACCACACACAGGTACGGACGCCTGTCACCACCACACACAGGTACGGACGCCTGTCACCACCACACACAGGTACGGACGCCTGTCACCACCACACACAGGTACGGACGCCTGTCATCACCACACACAGGTACGGACGCCTGTCATCACCACACACAGGTACGGACGCCTGACATCACCACACACAGGTACGGACGCCTGATATCACCACACACAGGTACGGACGCCTGTCATCACCACACACACGTACGGACGCCTGTCACCACACACAGGTACGGACGCCTGTCACCACACACAGGTACGGACGCCTGTCACCACACACAGGTACGGACGCCTGTCACCACACACAGGTACGGACGCCTGACATCACCACACACAGGTACGGACGCCTGTCACCACCCACACACAGGTACGGACGCCTGTCACCACCACACACAGGTACGGACGCCTGTCACCACACACAGGTACGGACGCCTGTCATCACCACACACAGGTACGGACGCCTGTCATCACCACACACAGGTACGGACGCGTCATCACCACACAGGTACGGACGCCTGTCATCACCACACACAGGTACGGACGCCTGTCATCACCACACACAGGTACGGACGCCTGTCATCACCACACACAGGTACGGACGCCTGTCACCACACACAGGTACGGACGCCTGTCATCACCACACACACGTACGGACGCCTGTCACCACACACACGTACGGACGCCTGTCACCACACACAGGTACGGACGCCTGTCACCACACACAGGTACGGACGCCTGTCACCACACACAGGTACGGACGCCTGACATCACCACACACAGGTACGGACGCCTGTCACCACCACACACAGGTACGGACGCCTGTCACCACCACACACAGGTACGGACGCCTGTCACCACACACAGGTACGGACGCCTGTCATCACCACACACAGGTACGGACGCCTGTCATCACCATACACAGGTACGGACGCCTGTCATCACCACACACAGGTACGGACGCCTGTCATCACCACACACAGGTACGGACGCCTGTCATCACCACACACAGGTACGGACGCCTGACATCACCACACAGGTACGGACGCCTGTCATCACCACACACAGGTACGGACGCCTGTCATCACCACACACAGGTACGGACGCCTGTCATCACCACACACAGGTACGGACACCTGTCATCACCACACACAGGTACGGACGCCTGTCACCACCACACACAGGTACGGACGCCTGTCACCACCACACACAGGTACGGACGCCTGTCACCACCACACACAGGTACGGACGCCTGTCACCACCACACACAGGTACGGACGCCTGTCACCCACCACACACAGGTACGGACGCCTGTCACACACCACACACAGGTACGGACGCCTGTCATCACCACACACAGGTACGGACACCTGTCATCACCACACACAGGTACGGACGCCTGTCATCACCACACACAGGTACGGACACCTGTCATCACCACACACAGGTAAGGACGCCTGTCACACCACACACAGGTACGGACGTCTGACATCACCACACACAGGTACGGACGCCTGACATCACCACACACAGGTACGGACGCCTGACATCACCACACACAGGTACGGACGCCTGTCATCACCATACACAGGTACGGACGCCTGACATCACCACACACAGGTACGGACGCCTGACATCACCACACACAGGTACGGACGCCTGTCATCACCACACACAGGTACGGACGCCTGACATCACCACACACAGGTACGGACGCCTGACATCACCACACACAGGTACGGACGCCTGACATCACCACACACAGGTACGGACGCCTGACATCACCACACACAGGTACGGACACCTGTCATCACCACACACAGGTACGGACGCCTGACATCACCACACACAGGTACGGACGCCTGACATCACCACACACAGGTACGGACGCCTGACATCACCACACACAGGTACGGACGCCTGACATCACCACACACAGGTACGGACGCCTGACATCACCACACACAGGTACGGACGCCTGACATCACCACACACAGGTACGGACGCCTGTCATCACCACACACAGGTACGGACGCCTGTCATCACACACTGTAACACGCCGAGGTTGGTGATACAGGTACAGTAGAGTAACACGTTATACATTCATTAAAGTTTATGAATTATGATGTAATATGCATCACCTCATTCCTGCGCATTCTATTCAGCAGCAAATTGCTACCAACATAACATTTGCCATTACGCTGCATACTCAACTCTTCTTCCCATGAACATGTGAAAACTAACCCTACATGACAACCTGACTGACAACTGACATCACTCCTACAACGACACCACGACACTACATAATGTTTCTCATATATTTGATTTAAGAGAGAGAGAGAGAGAGAGGAGAGAGAGAGAGAGAGAGAGAGAGAGAGAGAGAGAGAGAGAGAGAGAGAGAGGGAGAGAGAGAGAGAGAGAGAGAGAGAGAGAGAGAGAGAGAGAGAGAGAGAGAGAGAGTGTGTGTGTATTTATATATACGGTATATATATTCGTACATATGAATTACCATTCTCCTCTCTCTCTCTCTCTCTCCTCTCCCCTCTCTCTCTCTCTCTCTCTCTCTCTCTCTCTCTCTCTCTCTCTCTCTCTCTCTCCCTCTCTCTCTTCTCCCCATCTCTCTTCATCTTTAAATCCTCCTAGATATATATATACCCTTAAAAACCCTTAAACCCTTAAAAAATACCCTTCTCCTATACAATTAAAAAAAAATATTCACAAGTTCTCACAGCTTGCACGCAGGAGCCAAGAAGTCACCTGCCGTGCCCTGCCGCCCCTCGCCCAGTGTGGCAAGGGACGCACCGACCACCACAGCCCTCCAAGGCCACCACATATACACCGTCACACACATTCATGACTCTCAAGCTCACCTGAACAATATGTCAGTTATTTCTAAGTCTCCTCATGGGACTATTATGGTGGGTTTTTTTTTAACGAGGCAAAACTTCCATTCTATCTTAAGGTCTCATGCTTAAAATTATGCCTATGTTTACCTAATAATATTAACTATGATAAAATACAACTGAAATTTAGAAGAACCATAGTATTCTTTTCTCCTATAACATCAAATATCAGTCAGTAAGCAGCAAGGGGGCAGGATTTTTCACCTCGTTAAAGAAAACAGAGTATGGTGAAAGGAGAATGAAGAGTATAGAAGCCATGAAGAGGAAGAGAGCGCGGCCAGGAAGCGTCTGGGCAGTCTTGGGTGGTTGTCGCCGCCCCGCCCGCCCGCCGCCCAGGCCGACGCGAGACTTGCTGGAGACGCTATGCTCGGCGCTCTTAACCCTTTGAGGCAGAGAACGTAATTTTTATAGTAATTTGGGTACCAATAGACGATTTTCATGAATATAAACAAGATTTTATAGATATGACCTGTTTAGTATCATTTTCCACTAGCTAATTTGTTATATTAAGTTACTTTTCGTGATTTTGTGGCTAACAACAGACGATTTCATATAGCAAAGGAAAGATCTGACAGTTTCTAGATTACCACTAGAAGAAATCTTTCAGGGTGAAGTGTCTATAGAATGTCTTACCTCAAAAAATATTTCCCTGACTCAAGAGGGATATACTTTTGTTCATACTGAGGTTAATATTACACACTGACATGAATTACTGAATGTGAGGTAGGGAGGCTATAGGGAAAGTATTCATTGAGAACCCACAAACACAGGAGGCTGACGAGGCCTTGTACGAACAAACACCCCTTCCTTAATTAATAATTCCTTCCTTCCTTCCTTCCTTCCCCTATACACATTCCTTCCTTCCTTCCTTTCCTTCCCCTACACCTTCCTTCCTTCCCCTACACCGTTCTTCTTTTCTTCCTCAACACCTTCCTTCCTTCCTTCCCCTACACCTTCCTTCCTTCCTTTCCTTCCCCTACACCTTCCTTCCGTCCTTTCCTTCCCCTACACCTTCCTTCCTTCCTTTTTTCCCCTACACCTTCCGTCCTTCCTTCCCCTACACCTTCCTTCCTTTCCTTCCCCTACACCTTCCTTCCTTCCTTCCCCAACACCTTCCTTCCTTCCTTCCCTTACACCTTCTTTCCTTCCTTCCCCTACACCTTCCTTCCTTCCTTCCTTCCCCAACACCTTCCTTCCTTCCTTCCCTTACACCTTCTTTCCTTCCTTCCCCTACACCTTCCTTCCTTTCCTTCCCCTACACCTTCCTTCCTTCCCCAACACCTTCCTTCCTCCCCCTACACCTTCCTTCCTTCCTTCCCCTACACCTTCCTTCCTTCCTTCACCAACACCTTCCTTCCTCCCCCTACACCTTCCTTCCTTCCTTCACCAACACCTTCCTTCCTTCACCAACACCTTCCTTCCTCCCCCTACACCTTCCTTCCTTCCCCTACACCTTCCTTCCTTCCCCTACACCTTCCTTCACTCCAGCAAGCGACAAGTATGCTATATGGCTCCTCAAAACTCAAACGACCACTTGCACAGGTATTCCTATATTTCAACTTCCTTCCGTTCCTGCTGAAATATTTCTCTTTAAGCAGACAAAGTGCCCCTGTAATTCTTGCCTCCCCATCATATATATGTTTCCTCAATAGTGGCTACAGAAACGAGTACATTACGCGTTATTCCAAGCATCCGCCTAGATTGTCTTTTCTGCATGGCGAGTTTTCCTGCTGCTTCCTTTTGCACGCCCGGAGGCTCCCGTGCGGCTTCCGGGCAACACTTTCGTCAGCTGTTTGTCTTCGTATTATTATTGTGGGGAAAGCTCGCTGCGTGAGGCTGACCTCCTAACATTTTCTGCATGACTCACGACCAACAATTTATGCTTCAAATGCCATTACTGCTGCAACATAAAGGAACAAAATAATGTCACCTGAATACCTTTATGAAAATTACGTTACTAATAATTTTATACTTATTACTGCATGCAAATATTTGACATGATTTTACACGCCGAAAAAATGTTGTCTTCGTAATGCTAAATATCACACGGGGAAAACACGAGAAAACTCAAACATCCAAAAACATTACCGACTCTTACAGCAACATTCATTCATATCTTGCCTTTTTCTCATGACAAATCAATACTGAAATTATCACCAATTACACATTCTATAGTTGAATTTAAAAAATAATGTAGCATAATGACAACACCTGCTGTTAACCCTGACGCTGCTTTAGACCACGCATGTGCACGACACACCAACCCTGCCACGACACTGCTCCACGAAATTATAGAAAATGCAGATAATAACCAAGGTCACCTGTCTCTAAGCATGAGGAGTGTGCACGGTCACCCTAACACCTCCGTGACTTAAGTTGGAGGCCTACAAGACATCATTACCTCAAGGCTTAGGATGCAAAATGTAGGTCCTACTCTCAACCTACAAATAACCAAGAGAAAATGGCAAATACATCTTACCCCTTGGCTTGCATCAAAACACATTTGGAAAGCGATGAGGAGGACAAGAAAGCGTCTCTCAAACACCATTACAAAACCAGAAGCAGTCTAAATAATACCACGTCCAAGAAGACAAAATAGAAGCTCACCAAACCGTAGCCTCCGATAGATACTGGCCAACGATCTTTCGGAGGCCACGACCCAACACAATCCCTTATAAGTAGTAATGAGTCTGAATGGTGACTCCTTGGGCACTACAACAAGGTAAGAAAGATCCTGACCAACGATCTTTCGGAGGCCACGACCCAACACAATCTCATATAAGTAGTAAAGAGTCTGAATGGTGACTCCTTGGGCACTGCACACGAGGAAGGCAACACAAGCGTGGCACAAACCCTGAATATGACTCGTTGAGAGTGTGTGGTGCCAGGAGATCGTCGCCCCGCCCCGCCCCGCCCCGCCCTCTCCACCCCTCTCAGTGCGGGGCTGACGTCTTTGCATACCGTCTGTGGAAGAGAAAAGAAATAATAATAATAATAATAATAATAATAATAATAATAATAATAATAATAATAATAATAATAATAATAATAATAATAATAATAATAATAATAACAATTTAATTCTTATCCGAAAAGAGAATGAACATAATCTCGATAGAAAGACATCTGTAATAATAAATGCAATCATGATCAAGGATTTAAAATATGCTTTCATTTAATATAAAGAGACATGTTAATTAATATATAAAGATCATCAGATATATTCATACATCTTACGAAAAAATATCTTCCCAGCAGAAACATTTGATTCCACGTAGTTCATATAACATCAAGGTACTTATATCGCCTTGCATCACTGACAAAGATAATCATTCACGACGATACTTCTTAAAATCAAACCATAGAAATCATGTATAAATATAGTATAATCACAGGTCCTACGAGAAATAATCCTACATTAATCCTACACTAATTCTTACTGACACTACATGGATTAAGGACAACCCATGTTAACCTTCCTTCTACTTGGGTCGTCACTGTCATCTCAGAAATCTTGGTTGAGGAGAATAATACGACATTAACCCCTTCACGCCCAGATCTTTCCTTTGCTATATAAAAAATCGTATGTTGTTAGCCATAAAACTATGATAAGTAATTTAATATACCAAATTAGTTAGTGGACAAGGATACTAAACAGGTCATATCTATAAAATATTGCTTATAAACACTAAAAATCGTCTTATGGTAGCTAAATTATAATGGAAATTACGTTCTGGGTCTCAAGGGGTTAAGGACAACCCATGTAATCCTTCCTTTTACTTCGGTCGTCACTGTCATCTCAGAAATCTTGGTTGAGGAGAATAATACAACATTAAGAACATCAGAACATAAGATAATAAGGAAGCTACAAGCGGCCGCGAGACCTACACGTGGTAGTTCCTGTAACGAAATTGTATTTGTATATCTTGCAAAAATACATCAATACAATAACAAAATGAATAAATAAAAAGACGACTAAATAAATAAATGAATAGATCAAATAAATCCACTTTAACCTGAAACACCGACACGGCGATGCACTGCAACACCGCCTTCGTGTTTCAAGGTTTAATCCTTTAAGTGATATATATTCTCTCTCTCTCTCTCTCTCTCTAACACGCTCTCTCTCTCTCTAACACGCTCTCTCTCTCTCTAACACTCTCTCTCTCTCTCTAACACTCTCTCTCTAACACTCTCTCTCTCTCTCTCTCTCTCTCTCTCTCTCTCTCTCTCTCTCTCTCTCTCTCTCTCTCTCTCTCTCTCTCTCTCTCTCTCTCTCTCACTCACACCTTCTCTCACTCTTACACTCTCATTCTCACACTCACACTCTATCACTCTCACACTCTATCACTCTCTTCCTCTAACACTCTCACACTCCATTCTTTCTATAGACAGATGCCGCACTCAAACCTATAGTCCTGGAAAACATCACAGAAACACATGAAACAAGACTCTGAGCCCCTAACCCATGACCCATAACTCCCTAACCCATGACCCATAACTCCCTTACCCATGACCCATAACTCCCTAACCCATGACCCATAACTCCCTAACCCATGACCCATAACTCCCTAACCCATGACCCATAACTCCCTAACCCATGACCCATAACTCCCTAACCCATGACCCATAACTCCCTAACCCATGACCCATAACTCCCTAACCCATGACCCATAACTCCCTAACCCATGACCCATAACTCCCTAACTCATGACCCATAACTCCCTAACCCATGACCCATAACTCCCTAACCCATGACCCATAGCTCCCTAACCCATGGCTCAGCACAGACTCTCGGCCAAGACATCGAAGCAAACAGGTAAAGGTTTCTTGGGCGTCTGGTGAGAGTGGAATCGATCTCATATATGGAGAGGGAAAGTGGACAAGAAAAGGGTTGAATTCACAGTGATACTCCAAGGGCAAAGGGAACCACGACTATGCAATCAGTATGTGAGAGAGAGATATATAAGAGAGAGAGAGAGAGAGAGAGAGAGAGAGAGAGAGAGAGAGAGAGAGAGAGAGAGAGAGAGAGAGAGAGAGAGAGAGAGAGAGAGAGAGAGAGAGAGAGAGAGAGAGAGAGAGAGAGATCAAATCATGATTATCTATTTACATCATTTTACAGATGTTTCGTGAGTACTACAAATCAGGTTAAAAAATTGTACAGAAAACAAGTGCAGATATTGATAACACATTTGTCCTCGAGGAAATATCATGTTGGTAATGTTGGTAGTTCGCAAACACCCAGAAGGCAGGTCACCCTCGAGGCACAGGTCGAGCAAGTATTACCTCTGGAGATAAAAAAATAAACATGTACAGAACATGAAACCATTGACCATGAAATTATCACCACGTTGATTTCACAAGTTAGAAATGCTAACATTCTAAGACCACTGACAAAAAGAGCTCATACCAGTGATACAAACACACACACACACACACACACACACACACACACACACACACACACACACACACACACACACACACACACACACACACACACACATCCACGAACTGTTCTCTTACTTATGTAGTTATTAAATAATGTTGGATTACACAATTACATAATCCTTATTTTCATGTTTTCGATGTTATATAAAACACCATTTAAGTGTCAATAAAATGATACACACCTACGTCCCCTGTGCTTAATTAGATATTTCATGAATTTGAAATTTGTTTTAAAATTAAACTTTCTATTCTTTGTTAGTTTCTATATATTTCTTGATATATAAAACCATGTTACACTCTGTAGAAGAAACAAAATCAATATCCTAAACGTACCCTAGCAAAGGAATTGTTCTGTTCTGTACAAAACAGGAGACTTCTGGTGGCAAAGTGACAACCCTAACGGAAGTCTGGAATTGACATCTGAAGATTATATCATTTTGAATCTTACTTCCGCAAAAAGATTCATGATACATTTTAACACATAAACCAGTGAGTCCTTCTGTGTTACTGAAGGTAAATAAGAGATAATAAGAGAGATATTTTACATTTCAAAGTTTAGGTGAAATACTCATACAAAAGGGTAATTGAGATCATAAATATATTGAATAGTTATGATATGAAATTTACTGCACTTATGATGCGAATTTGGAGAAAAAATCCAGTCCCGGGAGCAATCACTTCAGCCTTACAGCCTTGAGTCCTTCTTGACCAAGTAATAACTCAGTCGCACGATTCTATTACTATTTTCAACCAATGACCTATACACTGATTCAATGTCATTATATATCCAGAGATATTGTGATCAATTAGGTTCATGCAAAACTACTCTTTTATTAATTTTCTACCTAAATAGTTTTTCTTTGCTTGAAATAACCTGAGCCGCTAATAGTGTAGTAGTAGTAGTAGTAGTAGTAGTAGTAGTAGTAGTAGTAGTAGTAGTAGTAGTGGTAGTAGTAGTAGTAGTAGTAGTAGTAGTAGTAGTAGTAGTAGTAGTAGTAGTAGTAGTAGTAGTAGTAGTAGTAGTAGTAGTAGTAGTAGTAGTAGTAGCAGTAGTTGAAGTAATAGTAGTACCCTAGTATAATATAGTATAGTATAGTAGTAGTAGTACAGTAGTAGTATCACCAACATCTTGTGGCAATGGAATGGACAAAAGGTATGCAAGGCTTACATAACTACGTCATTTCTATTATCAACTCCTTACACGACATATCCTTTTCAACATCCTTCATTTATCTTTTCGTTTTCTTTCCAATGTGAATATCCAAAGCGACACTTGATATATAATATACTGAATAATATATCTGATACGTAAGCTGTGCACTGGCCTCTTTCTGCATCCCCAGGTCACCCTTCCGTCACCAGGGAACCCAAGCAGCAGGGTCATCTTATCCCCTTCACGCCCAGATCTTTCCTTGGCTATAAAAAAATGTGCGTTTTCGAGCAATATAATTGCGAAAAGTAACTGAATATACCAAATTAGTTAGTCGACAAGGATACTAAACAGGTCATATCTATAAAATATTGCATATTCACTAAAAATCGTCTAATGGTGCCCAAATTACAATGGAAATTACGTTCTGGGCCTCAAGGGGTTAAGCACCGAGGACGCCTGAGTGTTTGTTGCAATGTCTTTTCTGATCAATGATGTCCAAGTCTCATCATGCCTGTTAATATCCTGTTCATCTATGGAAGTTTATAAATTAGCATGTCAGGACTTGTTTCCAGGATAGTTACTCCAAATCGTCTTTCCTGACATCACCATCACCATCTTCACCGCCTCATTACAAACCAGTGATTCCCATCCAAGCGTTTCTTTCCCCCTAACCTGCAGCGTTACGTGCCACTTCTTCAAGTATTTCCCTTATTAGTTAAATATTTCATTAACAATGTCAAGTTAGTCATGAATATCATATAAGTATATATATCTGTGTAATCAGATGTTGTCTTGTGCCAGACCCCAGACCAGTGTACGCTTGACGTCCGGCACGTTCCCGTGCGTGTGTCTCTCTGAGCTGCCCTGGCCTGCTGACAACCAAAGCAAGGAACAGTGACGGTGAACAAATGAAAACAATGGTTAAGGAACCACCATGCACAGTGTCCGTCCCAACACAGGCTGACCTTCAAGGCTTCTCCTATATAGCGGAAAAAACGTTGGTGTGTATGTGTATACATACATAAATGCATACAAATCGTACATATACATACACATATATATATATATATATATGTGTATGTGTGTGTGTGTGTGTGTGTGTGTGTGTGTGTGTGTGTGTGTGTGTGTGTGTGTGTGTGTGTGTACACATTATTCTTCTTTATTCATTTACCTATATAGTGATTTATGCAGAGGTAAATAGATTGATACACAGACAGGTGGAAATATAATAATGGATAGATAGATACAGATGGAGTAACACATAGACATACATACGAGAACATACAAGCAGAAATGAATGATACATCTGACTACCATATATATATACTATATATATATATATATTATATATATATATATATATATATATATATATATATTATATATATATATATATATAGGATAGGATAGATAGATAGAAAGAGAAAAAAAAAATAGAGAGAGGCACCCAGCGAGACTGACATTCTTCCCAGCAATGGCGAGTCATTTGCGAGCAGCAGGGAAATGATCAGACCATCGCCGTGTTCACCCTGTATTGCAGAACACACCCTGTATTGCAGAACACACCCTGTATTGCAGAACACACCCTGTATTGCAGAACACACCCTGTATTGCAGAACACACCCTGTATTGCAGAACACACCCTGTATTGCAGAACACAGCCCAGGCTCATGAGCAGACCGGCAGGGAAAAGATAGGGTCCAGACGCTTCAAAGGCCGGAGGAGGAGGAGGAGGAGGAGAAAGAAGAGGAGGAGGAGGAGGAGGAGGAGGAGGAGGAGGAGGGAGGAGGAGGAGGAGGAGGAGGAGGAGGAGGAGGAGGAGGAGGAGGGCCGCCTGACAACCCGGACTCCTACTAGAGTCCTACTGCCATCAAGAGAAGGAGAGAAAAAGATGAGCTCTTAATATTCGCATGTCCGCCTCTGTGCTCACACCGGTGGGTCTGACGGCAAAAAGACCACGAGGCACCATTTTCCTGCGGACAAGGACCCGGCCACCTCACTTACACAGGGCGCAACGCACGTCATTCAGCGGCGGCAGACAGATGAGTGTGTCAGGCAGGCGGTGTTAGGAAGAGGGTGTTACCAGCGGCTATTCCACCTCCCCACAAGGCCGCGAGAAGAGGACACACGCTGATGCATGACTGATGACAAATGTTGTGTTGGTTTAGGCGTCGTGCCTTGCATACCACATAAGAAAATAAGAATTTAAGGAAGCTACAAGAGGCCGTGAGACCTACACGTGGTAGTTCATGTTACTTAACACTACCTACATCCACCTCTCTTACCCATCCATGAAATTATCTAGGCTCCTTTTAAAACTCCCTATTGACTCCGCACTAACTATACACATGCCTGAGTATAATTCCCCGTTGATGTGAGAGCCTATTACTAAACCCTTCACAAGAAATTCATATATACTTAATTTCGAGCTTATAATTTGAAGATATTCGTGGGTGTTTGCCGCATAGTTATCGGGATGCAAGTGGCTCCAGTGACCCGAGTCTCGTCCCAACTTTTACGTTTCCTTGGTGAATACAGCAGCCAGGCTTTTATCAGGGATGCCCACGGCTAGGCGGATCACACTGCCAACTATTCATTCTCCCTGACGGCCACCTCATCACCTGTCCTCGCCTCCCGCCTCTCTTCCCAGCCAGACTTTCGCACGGGAGCACCACACGAGACAAGCAAGAAAGAGCCGTGCGCTGAGAGACGCGGCTCTCTGCACCAACACTGCCATGCTGCATCAAGCCAACATAAATATTCCAACGTAATCCCCTTCCGTTTGGTTGTGTATTCAGCGTGATGGAAGTATTATACGTGGCTGGCAAGACTTCACGGCTGATGAGGCTCACTTTCTTAACTCGGTTTCTTTTGTATTCATGTTACGCAAGCTTTATTCTAAACAAAATCCTAGTTAGCATATCACACTTTTGCGTCACATAGCCATATAATATTATTTCAAAACAAACAACTAACAAAAATAGAAGAACTTACAAATCATACAAAACAAGTTTAGGATCTGAAACTCTCTTGTGTATGTCTGTCTGTCTGTTTGTCTCTTTTGCTCTATTCTATATCTTTCTTGATGTCTATCTGTATGATTGCAAGTATGTAGGTGCACATGTGCATGTATGTACTTATGTGTTAACGTACTAACGGTAATGTAGTAATGTGTTAGCGTTACTGTACTGATGTGTTAGCGTTAATGTACTAATGTGTTAGCGTTAATGTACTAATGTGTTAGCGTTAATGTACTAATGTGTTAGCGTTACTGTACTGATGTGTTAGCGTTAATGTACTAATGTGTTAGCGTTAATGTACTAATGTGTTAGCGTTACTGTACTGATGTGTTAGCGTTAATGTACTAATGTGTTAGCGTTACTGTACTGATGTGTTAGCGTTACTGTACTGATGTGTTAGCGTTAATGTACTAATGTGTTAGCGTTACTGTACTAATGTGTTAGCGTTAATGTACTAATGTGTTAGCGTTACTGTACTGATGTGTTAGCGTTACTGTACTGATGTGTTAGCGTTACTGTACTAATGTGTTAGCGTTACTGTACTGATGTGTTAGCGTTAATGTACTGATGTGTTAGCGTTACTGTACTGATGTGTTAGCGTTATGTACTGATGTGTTAGCGTTACTGTACTGATGTGTTAGCGTTATGTACTAATGTGTTAGCGTTACTGTACTGATGTGTTAGCGTTAATGTACTGATGTGTTAGCGTTACTGTACTGATGTGTTAGCGTTACTGTACTGATGTGTTAGCGTTAATGTACTAATGTGTTAGCGTTAATGTACTAACATGAACATGTATGTTTCTATGTATCTCTCTTAGTCTGCCTGCCTGCCTGCCTGCCTGCCTATTACTCTCTCTCTCTCTCCATATTTATATGTATATATATAGAGAGAGTGTGTGTGTAGGGGGGGTGGGGGGGTACAACCGTTATCGTGTATACTTCTAAGGAAGGAGACGCACACCAACCTATGTGCACATAGCTCCACCACACATGCACATACACGTGCAGCCAGACAGCCTGAGGAACATCAACAACAACAACACACACACACACACACACAACCTTCCATGGAGGGACAGTCTGGCGTCACCACAACACTAATATATACATGACCCGCCTCGAGACACACGCAACTTTAAAACTGGATCACAATAACAACAGTGACTTTAATACAGCGGCCAGGCCGAGCCATGCAGCAACAAAATATGGATGATATTAAAAAAACTTTGCATCATTTCACATTTTGCATTTTTATATTTGATGCAGTTTCTGATTAAAATTATCATTTTAATCAAAGAAATTTATGAGCTGAAAAAAAACAGGAAAAATATTCATGTAGCGTTTTGACGAGGGATGAATGACCTTAGATAGAATGGAAAAAATCACTGAAATTTCCCTCAGTCTTGGTAAGGCGACTGTCCTTTCTTGATGACATGACAACACCTGAACTTTGTCGTGCACATAATTGTTCGAAAAGTCACGCCAAAGTCATGTATAAGTAGCCATGTATGTATAGCGGCAAGTAGACATAAGGTGACAGGTCTGAGGCAGCGGCTCCTTGAGGGCTCCACCTGTGTGCTGGGAGGCTGCGGGCGGCGAGGCGTGCGAGCGTTCGATAGTGTGAGGAGCGGCGCGTGGCCAGTGGCCAGGCCGAGCAGGGGGCTGAGAGGGTCGGGACGCGGCCAGAGGAGGGACAAGATGGTCGCCGGAGAAGGGTGGCCGCCAAACCCCTCCCCGCCTCCGCCTCCCGCTCCTCAGCCTCCAGCCTCCCTCCCGCCATTCAGCCTCACCCTCCCTCCCACCCCTCAGCCTCACCCTCCCTCCCGCCCCTTAGCCTCACCCTCCCTCCCGCCCTTCAGCCTCCTTCCCTCCCGCCCCTCAGCCTTCAGCCTCCCGCCTCCCGCCTCCCGCCTCCTGCCCGCCGCGCCGGATCACGCCGCCACATTTAATTTTCTTCTCAAACTATATTTATGTCGCAATATTGTGTTGGCCTTCCTCTTGTCTCCCATATATTTGCAAATAAATGAACTGAAGTATAC
>JACEEZ010019153.1:1180000-1185000 GCA_016584305.1 Chionoecetes opilio
AACAAAAAATCTTCAAGGAAACCGCAATGAACCTATAGAAATGTTATTAGGAGTATTATTATTATTAGTTCTAGTGGTATTGGTGGTGGTGGTGGTAGAAGTGGTAGTAGTAGTAGTAGTAGTAGTAGAAGTAGAAGTAGAAGTAGTAGTAGTAGTAGTAGTAGTAGTAGTAGTAGTAGTAGAAGTAGTAGTAGCAGTAGTAGTAGTAGTAGTAGTAACAGTAGTAGTAGTAGTAGTAGTAGTAGTAGTAGTAGTAGTAGTAGTAGTAGTAGTAGTAGTAGTAGTAGTAGTAGTAGTAGTAGAAGTAGTAGTAGTAGTAGTAGTAGTGTAGTAGTAGTAGTAGTAGTAGTAGTAGTAGTAGTAATAGTAGTAGTGTAGAAGTAGTAGTAGTAGTAGTAGTAGTAGTAGTAGTAGTAGTAGTAGTAGTAGTAGTAGTAGTAGTAGTAGTAGTAGTAAATAGTAGTAGTAGTAGTAGTAGTAGTAGTAGTAGTAGTAGTAATAAGTAGTAGTAGTAGTAGTAGTAGTAGTAGTAGTAGTAGTAGTAGTAGTATAGTAGTAGTAGTAGTAGTAGTAATAGTAGTATCAACAGCAGTGGCAGTAAGTTATAACAAAAATCAATTAATAAGCTCATCCCAATAACTCTCCAACAGTCCAAAAAAAAACTCCGCATGTTGTTTGACTGACACGCTACAAAGAAAAGAGAAAACAGATAAAATTCTAGTTTTCAGCGGGGTCATGTTTATGCATCGGGGCGGGGCGGGGCGGGGCGGCGGTAATGCCCCGGCGGCTCGGCTCTGCCCGCACACCCAAAAGTGTCGATTAAGCCTTTTTAGCAATTGTAATGACGTCAAGTAGGTCAGTGATGTGCCTTTTTGTATCGCAAATGTCATCACGAAGGTCGATCTCTCCCCCGGCAGCGTTCATCAGGGGCGCCCACGACCACCTGGCATGGGCGCCCCCTCCCGCCCACCACACCCAGCCTGTAACCCGCCACACCTCGTAAAGCCTGGACACAAATGCAACAAACAATGATAACAATATTTATAATAATAATAATAATAATAATAATAATAATAATAATAATAATAATAATAATAATAATAATAATAATGTAATGATAATGACTATAATAAATATAAATAAACACAACCACCCACAACACCAAAACTATAACTTCCTACACCTCGTAAAGCCTTGGAACAAAATCAACAATGATAACAATATCTATAACAATAATAACAATTATTATTATTATATTAATAACAATAATAATAATAATAATAATAATAATAATAATAATAATAATAAAGTAATAATAATGACTATAATATATATAAATAAAGGCAATGAAAAAATAATTATTATAACAATCATATTAATAACAATAAGAATTGGTAATAATAATTATGATAATAATTATGATTATTATTATTATCATTACGGTAATATAGTTTTCCATACTTCATCTTGGTGCCTGGAATAACACAACAACATCCTCGCGGCAGCCAAGGCGCCGCTGAAACACCTCGCCGCGACACCACGACAAAGAAAATGATACAAAATAATACATGATTCCAAATAATGCAAAAACCTGCATGCTATTTTCTAAGTGAACCAAAGTCTCAATAGAAAAAAAAGAAGTAAATAATAAATAAATAATACAAAAATGATAAGAAGTAAATTACCTACATGTATATATTTTTCTTTTTTCTTAGAACGATAACTTGTCATAAGAGGGAATCACACCCTGCTACCGGCGGCTCCTACACCCTGCCGCTGCGGGATAGGGCCCTGCAGCGTCATCCTCACCCCTGCCCTCCTGCCAACCACTACAGGGAGACACCCATATGTTCCTCACGTGAAAGAGTTGACTTTTAAGATAACTATATGAATGAGAGTAGGTATAAACATACACACCTATACAACAGCCTACATTTTCACACATTTACACAGTCAGATACATATACGCTATACATAGGCTTCAACGTAAAAAAGAAAGAAAAACCATACAATTAGATCAGATGTTATAGAGTGGCAGCTTTTACGAGTTCCCGCAGCGTTATTTCAGTAAAACTTCTTCCAAGACGCAAGACCCGCCCTTAGGAGGCCTCGCCGCCACACACTCGGAGGGCCTCGCCACCCCGCCGCCACCACCGCCACCACCGCCGCCGCCGCAAAATTGTTGCTGTGTCAGGCTTCAACAGTGCTCTTTTTAACCTACTTTTAAAGGGGAAAGTTTTAAATGCTCTAAATATAACCTTTTTAGATTATAAACATTTAGCGCGCGGGTAAAGACTTTAATGATGAATTCTTTTTTTTTCTATTTGCTGTTAATTTGCTGCCACTAATTACAGCGTTTGACTTCTAATGTTTATTGATTCATCAGCATACTCTAAAATGCAAGCGTAGTTTACAAGTGAGTAAGCATGTGCGCCTGCTTACGCTGAGGCAGAGAGAGAAAAAATATGGAAATTGGTCAGTATTATATGAAATGAGTGTTTTCATTAATTAACTCCGGCGCGAGGAGGCTTGAGCGCCATCACAAGGTAAGCTTTTTATATTGGTCAGTGGGTGAGGGAAAAAAATGACCTTCAGTGTGTCCTATTTTTTTCCACTCTCTCTCTCTCTCTCTCTCTCTCTCTCTCTCTCTCTCTCTCTTCTCTCTCGCTCTGTACATTGTCAATATAGAGGCCATGTGCTCCCCCAGTGACGTCATGCACTCACGTGGCTCTCAGTTTGTTTACTAGTAGTATTTTTTGGGGATAAAATACGCACGTGTATTTTTTCCGTCGCTTTATTTTATATGTATGTTTATTGGGTAAAAATGCACAAGCCAGTAGTGTGTGTGTGTGTGTGTGTGTGTGTGTGTGCGTGTGTGTGCGTGCGTGTGTGTGTGTGTGTGTGTGTGTGTGTGTGTGTGTGTGTGTGTGTGTGTGTGTTTACTGTATAGGCAGGCACATTTTGATGAAAATTCAACAGAAAAAACAACAACATCAAGAGTAACAGAAACTACAGCAAACAAAATTCAACAACAGTATAATGAATAATAAAAAATCCTTATAAATAACGACGATGACGATGACGACGACGAGGGCACCGACGGCGAAGATGACGTTGCCGGCGGAACTACGACGACAACCATAAAAGCTCCAGCGACGTCTACAACAGCACCAGCAGCAGCGTTACAAAAAGAACGACAGCTATGTGGATGCTTCATAGTAAGAGCATCACCAGAAACATCAGCAGCATCAGCAGAGGCAGGGGCGGCGGCAGCAAGGAAGATCCCACTGGGGCTCCTGCGAACAGTTGCGTGATCTGCTTGAGGCCTTGCATTGTTATCGCCAAACCTGAAGTTGGCAAAAATATGACCCTTCACTCCCCTTGACGTCTGCCCTCATCACCACCGCCGCGTTGGAGTCAAATTCATAACATCCGTCATGGTATTAAAACGCGCGATAAATCCCGACACTCGCACAATTTATGGCATCACACTCGCCCTTTACCATAACATTCCCGCACATGCTTTTTCCCCAAGCCGGTACTGGTCTAGCTTCTCAATAAAACTTATGTTGGGAAATATTCTGCTTGATCAGCCCCCTGACCCGTGCCCCTCCGCTCCGCTCCCTCTTTCCCGTTTTTCCTCGCGCGGTTCCCAGCCCAAGTCCCCTCTGCCCACCGACCCCTTCTGGCTCCACAAAAGATCTACCTGTTCCCAAAACCCGTCGCTGACCATTCTGCCTTTGGCTCGCTGCTATTAAGATCTCTGCTTGCATTAGCTCCCTTATTCTTGGGAGGCCGCTCCATCCCTCCTCCGTCACCCGCTGTCTGAGGGATGAACACCTCCCTCTATGCGATCCATTTACATTGGAGCTCAGCTTGCCCAAAGGCGTTTTTGCTTTCCCGATGGAGGTGCGTCCCCAACGTCTCGCACCGAAAGCAGGACATCTGACCGTGGCTGAGTGTGACGCATGGATCGCTGCCTCCAGCCTTGTGCTAAGAGGAACTAAGCTTCACGTCCGCCGCGCCTCACACTTTCATTAGCAGCGTCCGTTACTGGCGTCCCACACCTCCGGCAACTTCAGGCTGTTGTCAGGCGAGGGCCGGTGGTGGTGGTGGTGGTGGTGGTGCGAGGCGGGCTTCCTCAACCCACTCTTCTTATCAAGTCTTATGGATTCATCACCAGTTTGACGGCCTGAGCGACACCATTATTTCACCGTCGGATAGGCAGACAGACATAACTGAATATTTCACAGGAGAAAGAACTTTACGAAATATTTTTATGCCTCTATCCTCAAGATCAACAGTCCAATTTTCAAGATCTGATTTTATTTCTGTTTGGCCGTTGCACGACCAGGAGGACCCTCCGGCCAGACACAACTTTATGGGCTTTTGGGGAGGAAGTTTCCCGTCGAGTCCATCAAGAGCCTCGCTGCAGCGGCTTCTTGGAATTGCACCAAGACAAAGTTCAACAGCCGCCGCCTCGCTCTTGTACGCACAGCACACACGAACATGGTGCCGCTGCGGACTTTCTAGACGCAGCTGCATCCCACACTGTTCAGCAGACGCAGCTAATCCCTGGCAACATGACATGGTACAAACAGGATAATATAGGAAGTATATGACAGGGATGAGCCAAGACATGAAACTTTCATGCAAAGAACTTCGGTTTTTTTCAAGGACAAAGTTAACCAAGCTGAGACGAAGATTGTATTGTACGGGTTCTGATGATAAATCTGTTGAGGAAAAATGGACTCTTTGGAAAAACAAGATACTGATACTTTTTATTCATATGTAAAACTTAAGTCAAGACAACGGTGGCTGCGACAAGATGTACTCAATGCAGTGTCAACGCCTCACAAACATGTAGTCCTCGAAACAATACAACTGACAAAATAAAGAATAAAGACTTGTCAATTTTTCCTCCAGTATAGATCAATGGTTCTGAACTTTATATATTTTGGTTATATTGAACTCAAAGATATTTATTTCTCTTACCGAGA
>JACEEZ010019153.1:1190000-1192500 GCA_016584305.1 Chionoecetes opilio
CACAGTTTTTGACTGAAGGGATCTCTTTCAATCGATGGTTTGGCTGCACTGTCAGCGCACATACTGATGTATTGCCAAGCACACGATATCTCTGCGGCTTCACAATCACAAAAACGATAACATATCAACGAATACAAGAGGATTTATCTTTCTTGAAATTATTTACATTATATTTTTTGTGTGACATTTAGAATAATATTTCGATTATTATTTACAGGTTTTTGGTCCTTGCAGCAGGTGTGGGCCGCGACAGGATAACACCTTTGCTACCGTGTCCCGGCAATGGCCTCCTTAAGACATGCGGGACTGGTAGCGGCGGTAAGGACGCCGCCGCCCAGACGCTGCTGATGCCGGTGACGTGACCCAGACCCAAGGCCACGACCAGGAAGGCAACACAAGTATTCACATTATCATCTACGAGTTATTGTACATAATTCAATTAACATACGATCTGCATATAATTAACATGCTTAATTGCAGTTCATTGTTAACACTTGTTTAGCTCATCAACACAGGCCATTGCGTACTCCATGAAGAAATTAAGAAAAATAATCGCCAACCCCTTGAACCACCACCTCAGCGCCGCAAGTACCGCTGCTTCACGCCTTATCCTGTCAGCTGCCCCACGGCTGCCGCTGCTCGGCCTTGGCCTGCCGTGAAGACTGCCTTCACTAACCCTATATACTAGTGTAAGTTATCTTATCCAAAAAGTTGACTTATATAGGGCGGCAAGCATGTTCTTTTTTATTAGATTCAATACTAGTACTGTTTTTATCATGATTATTAGTTTCGTGTTAATTTAATTTAAAAAAAAAAAATCATCAACAAACATATTGTTGTCACTTGTATCATTCTCATTATTGCTATAATTATTATTGACATTATTATCATTATCATTTTTATTATCTTTACCACTATTATTACCACTTTGCTGCTGCTGCTGCTACACTGCTGCTTCTACTACTACTGCTATAATTACATTTCCATTATTGCTAATTGCATAACGATAATTGCCGCCCCGCCTTGAGGAACACTTGAGCCGCACCAGCACACCATCGCCGCACCAGCACACCATCGCCGCACCAGCACACCATCGCCGCACCAGCACACCATCGCCGCACCACGCACGCCACACAAACACACGTGGCCGCAAGAAACAATAATTACAAAATATCAAAATAAAATGTCTGGAGCGAGTTTTCCGTAGACTTCACGATCATCACTGAAAATATGTAACTATCTATACTAATATTATTTCTATTCATTTATGCATGTAGTATACACACACACACACATATCATATATATATATATATATATATATATATATATATATATATATATATATATATATATATATATATATGTGTGTGTGTGTGTGTGTGGTGTGTGTGTGTGTGTGTGTGTGTGTGTGTGTGTGGTGTGTGTGTGTATGTGTGTGTGTGTGTGTGTGTGTGTGTGTGTGTGTGTGTGTGTGTGTGTGTGTGTGTGTGTGTGTGTGTGTGTGTGTGTGTGTGTGTGTTTTGCCCCGCAGGATGAATTATGCTGAGCAGCGGCAGCAGCGGCGGTGGCGGTGGCGGGGGACAGGCAGCAGTACAGACGCGCCAACACAGGCTCCGCCATCACGGGCCGGCCGTCTGAGGAGCCGCCGCCTGCTTGTCGCCGCGCCTCGGCCGCTGCCCGACGACACCCATGCATCGTCTTGCCGATCTTTGTGGCGACGGACACTTGTCTCACAGACATGTTCTCACACAGATCACCGCGACGCATCATGAACATGATGAGGCGCATGAATACACGCTTCTTTTCAGTACACAGGCAAGAGGATTCATTCGCAGATTTGTCCCCACAACCAAGAAATCTTGATGGTGTGGCGATGAGCCGCGGCGCCGCTGCCTGTCGCCACCAGGACACTCGGGGTGCCGCAGGTGTCGGGCTCAAGGAGGCGCCTCTCTGGCATGGTGTCACAGCTTGCCTAATTCACCAAACGATAATAATTCACAAAGATAATACAGAAAAACTCACCGGTTCAGAGTAGAGATAGAGGGAAATGGTGATGGGCGAGGGCGGAGCAGCAGGCGCGTGATGGGTGGGAGCGCCCCTCCCCGCGACTGAGGCAGGGGACCCGCCTGCCATGCTTGCCCTGCCCCTCACCCTTCTGCACCATGAAAAAAACAAAAAAACAAACCTTTCCCCTTCTATTTTATGATATTATTGTTTTCTTGACAAAGCTTACTTTTATGTAACCCAGACACTGGACAGCTTTGAGTAGTTGTCGTCTGATTATCATGAAATTCATTAATGATGGAAGAAAGCTGATAGAGTTTTATTATTGTAATGATCAGGACCATTCATCCCTGTTTTACCTTCTTTCATCCCATCAACACGTGATACTTAAAGGACACGCATGCCGCCACACTGCATCACAAGACAGATCCCAAGACAGAGGTGAGCGTCGCCACACACGCCGCTGCGCCCTAAGAAACACAGCCTTCAGGGGT
>JACEEZ010019153.1:1200000-1202500 GCA_016584305.1 Chionoecetes opilio
CTCAAAAATTGGTCTTACATCGGCGAAATGTTCTTGTGTGAACGTAACATATATATTCAGTATATTCGGGAGGAAATAATTCTTCAATCTCTGAATATGCAGCAAGCTCGGGACTCCTAAATACATACTCGGCAAAAAGAAACTCCTGTTCTAATTTCCGCCGCCAGATCACAACTCCCCATCACGAGGGCGAGAATGTTCACCTTAACTTATGTAGCGAAAGAAAACCAATGTTTGCACGTCTCTGGCCGAGCAGATAAAAAACAGTGTTCAAGTAATATGCATAGATCTATAAAACACATTTATGCCCGACAAATCAAAATCATCTCCTTTTTCCTATAATCTCGTATAATCCGGAACACCCACTCAAGGCATACAAATGTTTCCCTGTCGTGCCGCGCCGGTGTAGAGGGGGGGAGAGGGGTGTGCGGGAGGGGGGGTGTGGGAGGGTGTGTGGGAGGAGGGGGGAGCTGCCTGCAACATGGAGAAAGGGCGGCGTGCTGGAGGGGCCGCGAGAGGCACGCGATGGCCACTGTTGTATTTTATAATTACATCGAAAGCGTAACAAGGCAGCCGTGTCTCCGCCTCAAATATTGGTCAGTAATATTCGAGGTAATATTTAATGGCGTGGGTGAGGTCTGATGAGCCGCCTGACGGCCTATCTTCCTTTGTTATTATCCACCTCCCGAAATTCCTTGCATTTGAGCGGACTCCTTAAATCATGGCCATAATTTTGGTACCTACAAAATATGTTTTTACTCCTCGGAGGCTGGGTGTCTCGCGCCGGTATCTGGAAGCTGCGTCAGGTTTTCCGAATTTATAGCTTTGTACCCAAATGTAGAAGCGCTTCACGGGTCGTAACTCAGCCTGATAACTATTCTTCGTCTCAGAGCCTGGCCAGCGGCGGGAATACTGCTCGCCAGCCTCCCAGCCGGCGAATTCCTCGAACGGAACATAAAAGTCCTCACGAATCCGTCACCGCTGCTGCACTGGACAAAATATTCAAAATTCTCAGGTGAACCGTGAATAACGCCATGCATTCTTACGATTCCATACATTGTTCGGCATCACCACGTATAAAACACCGACAGGAACCATTAGCACGTCACACCTGCATTCATCGATTATGCATTGAGGTGTTACCCGCAGGCTTCTTGCTTTCCGTTGCCATAACCTTTTTCCCATCGAGTGTTGGCCACGTACTTTTTCCTTTTGATGCGTATCCTACAGCCTCGTTAAGCAGACCTGCCCCGCTGCCTCGTCGCTGCACCTGCCGGGAGGGAGTTGCCGCGTCGGTACCTGGAACTGTCGCCGATAGGAACACTCGCCTACGTCGCCGAGTGTTCCTATTTTTCACGTCGGCGAGTGTTCTCATTACCCGTGTTTCTGCATTCAGGGATTAAATACCACCAATAGTCTGAATAGTTAGGCTGCGTTATGTGATTAGATTAGGTTAGCTTCCTTTTCATATATTACAAGTTGAACTGTTGCCGAAAATTTCCATGTCAGCGAGTGTTCCAATGTCGGCGAGAATTCTGGATTGGTGTTTCGGCGACAGTTCCATAAACCGCCGCGTCCACCTGGTCAAGGCAACCACAAGGTCCCGAGGCAAGTCAAGTGTTGCCAGTCACTCAAGCGGCTGAAATGTTGCACTTGTATTCCCGTGTTGTAGCAATACCAACATCATCATTCTCGAAATCAAATATCATCTCAGAAACCCAATCCAAACCAAGCCAATCTCCGTTCAGAAACCCAACATAAGAAACCATAACCCATCATATTTACATTTTTTTCTTTTCCAAGATAGACGAACTTATTCAGACGGACGGTCAAATTAGGCCTCAGAACAAGGTGTATAGCGTATATAGCCATTATCATTTTCCATGTATACACTATAGACCTTGCAAAACAGAGACAGACAGAGAGGTCTACACGTCACTCCAAGGCCTCGCTTAAAGGGTATAAGTGTTGTCTGCTTCCTGTTCCTTCTCGCGGGGAATACGTATCATTGCTAAACCAAACAGCCTCAGCGTTACTGTCCTCAACATTTACTGGACACATCATGACGCCTCCACCTTCCTGGGGCGCTGCCTATAGACACTCTGACATGTAATCTGCCGCTCACTACCTTCCTCTCTCCACAGCTAGATAGATAGATAGATATTTTATTGTCCACAAAAATGCATAAACAGTAATTACATGATATACCAATATCCCTCATGGACCAGAAATTTACTCTAATCAGTAATTAACAAAAGTATCAGGTGTCTAAAAAAATGTATATGGGAAACTTTGTGGCGCCTTAGTATTATTTACATGTTCTAAATTCTACTTCCATGTAATACTCTCTCTCACACATGCAACTGAAACAGCGAAATGAATAGGAAGAAATGTCACGATGCTTTCTGAAAAGTTACTCAGATATTCACAAATTCATTCAAGTACTTTATGAACACCATCTCGTAGTAATAAAATCAATGAGTGCGAGACAGACGGTAAA
>JACEEZ010019153.1:1215000-1230000 GCA_016584305.1 Chionoecetes opilio
CATAGCCTCGCAGCCCCTCCACACACTGCCTACCATAGCCTCGCAGCCCCTCCACACTGCCTACCATAGCCTCGCAGCCCCCCCCCCCCCGCGGCGGCCCTGGGGACTGCTCCTCCCCAGCCTGTACACCGTCAAGCCGTTAAGCCCTTGGCGACTTTTCTGTCACTAGCACAATAATTTTTCGGACGCAAACATTTTTCAAGCCTCCATAGAAGGCTCACCAGGGCATCTAATGACCCTGAAATAAGGGTGAAATAATATAGCACAGTGTAGTTCCTCAACAACACTTTTGTTTTATTAATAGTATACAGTAGAGCGTGGTGGCGTGCCGGTACAGGCCCGAGTCTCCTTCAATAAATCTTCCAGCCTGAGCCAAGCGCATTACCAAGGATGGGTGTCCGTTATCCCTGCCTGGCCAAATTGTTTTTCACGTTCGACGTTTTGACAGAATGGAAAATGCCTAGTCAGGAGGGAAAAAAATTAGCCTTTTTCCTTGACTTTAATTCCGTCGCGGTGCCGAAGCGACAACATTTAAGGCTCCACGTTGAAAAGAGGAAGAGTCATTAGCGGCTCCTCCCTCGCCACCTTGCCGCGGCGGCCCCAACACACACCCGCCACGCAGCACATCTTAACATCCCACGTATTGATGTATTGAACTTCCAAAAGAAACCTTCATAAAAAAGAAATTAGTTTATGCTTCTTAGAGTCGGTAAAGAAAAATTATTGTAGTTTTAAGTAACTAAAAATATAAACGGTCTTCAAGCATGCAACATTTTCACCAAGAAATTTGTATTGAACTTCCAAAAGAAACCTTCATCTAAAAGAAATTAGTCAAACGGCTTATGCTTCTTTGAGTCGGTAAAGAAAAATTATTGTAGTTTTAGTAAGTAACTAAAAACATAAACGGTCTTCAAGCATGTATGTAGCATTTTCACCAAGAAATTGCAACATTCTTTTTCTTGTAGGGGATAAAAAGTTACAAGACTGACAATCTTATAAGTGTCTCCCTAGAGTCTATTTTTTTTAACGAGGTGAAAAATCCTGACCCCTTGCTGCTTACTGACTGATATTTGATGCCGGGAGAAGGGAATACTACGGTTCTTCAAAATTTAAGCTGTATTTTATCATAGTTAACCATATTATCAGGTAAACAGAGGCCTTATTTTAAGCATGAGACCTTAAGATAGAATGGAATTTTCGCTTCGTTAAAAAAAATTGACTATAGTGCAGAAGCTCGCGCTGCCACTCTCGCCGGGCCTTGAGCCGCCCCGGGACGCCCGCACCATTCCCCGCATCCTAATTTCTTAATGCAGTCAAGTTCCATTCGTTTCACTCATTAAGAGGCAAATTAGCATGCAAATTTCTCCATCAATTCTTCGGATATTTTACCAAAGAAAAGGAAAAACGTTCAGTCATCAAGACAAGGCGATTGGGTGGCGCCACTAATCAAGGTCATCGCCTCTATTACAGGTCACAAAGTTCTGCTAACAACATCGTCCTGAATCAATGCATTACCTTCATAAGCTCTCTTTTCGTAATTACGTTTACATATTTTTCATACCAGACTGCATCAACGTGAATAAACTCTCGTTCATATTTTAAATCATTACAAACTTGAAAGTGAATACAACAAAAAGCCTCAGGTCTGCAGTAGTTATTGGTAAAAATCAGTACGTTTCATCCAAGAATCCCATACCCCCCCCCTCCCCCACCACCTCTCTCAGCAACCAGACCCCCCCCCCAACACTCCGCCACCTGCTCCCCCCCCCCCACCAAGCACCAACCCTCCTCTCCGCTCCCTACCCCGCCGGTCCCTTAGGAATATTATTTACGTATCATTATGAACCTGGGAGTGTGAGTGAATTAAGCCGCATTTACCCGGCAAGTCACCGACCCCGGGCACCACCTCGGCGACAGAAAAACCCGATAAAACTTCCTTATATTGACTTGAAACAAATTTTTGATATAACTGCAAACTAGCATTTTTACTTGACCACTTTACTTATGATATTGGCAAATACCAACGAGAACATAAAAGAATATATAAGCTTAGTAAGGCAGCAAAATAAATGCTTTTCACTTACATACTTCCTTTAGGGGTTGATCGATAAATGGGTACCTGGGGAAACCTGGGGAAGGTAACTGTGGTAGCCCGGATGTCACACTACCCACCACAGGCTCAAGTGCTAATGCAACGGAGATGAGCACCGAGGCCACGCGCAACATAGGGTATGCCCCATTCTTTACCTTTACTTAAATACGAGGAGACATGCTTAACCACATTAATAAAGTTTTCATCGGCATAAGACATGAGCACAACCTCCAGACATACTCCTAAGCCTTGCATGATCACTCGAGACGCATCACCGCCGCATCACTGCAACCACGTCACGAATAGAGGTAACCAGCCCTTCGGTATTCCCAAGGGGACCACTGGACAACGCATAGTCAGAAAACACAACCCCCCATACAACCCATTCTTCCCCCCATACCTTCCTTGCCCCTGACAGACTGACCGCTTGCTTGTTACCCTGTAGAAAGGAAGCGGACGGTGGCTCACTCCCAGATCCAGCTTACCCCCGACACAATGAGACGGCTGGGGCAAAACCCTCTTATACTGCAGGGCGGGGATGGAATGCGCTTGCCGTGCATTACCTGAGTGGTATTTCCTCGCGGGATGGTATGCAGTCACACCAGTTTACTCAATAGTCAAAAGAGAGAGAGAGAGAGAGAGAGAGAGAGGAGAGAGAGAGAGAGAGAGAGAGAGAGAGAGAGAGAGAGAGAGAGAAGAGAGAAGAGAAGAGAGAGAGAGAGAGAGAGAGAGAGAGAGAGAGAGAGAGAGAGAGAGAGAGAGAGAGAGAGAGAGAGAGAGAGAGAGAGAGATAGGAAGGGGCGATTACAACGAGAATTAGCTGTTGCCCCGTGTGTGTGTGTGTATCTGTGTGTGTGTGTGTGTGTGTGTGTGTGTGTGTGTGTGTGTGTGTGTGTGTGTGTGTGTGTGTGTGTGGTGTGTAAGTGGTGTGTGGAAGTCGTTGTGTAGTTATGGAGATTGCTTCGTTTGTTACGTGTTGTATGAGTAGTTTGTGAAATGGGCTTTAACTCGTAAGTTGTTTGTAGTCGAATATTAGACTTTAGTATAAATGCTCTATTGTGCTGTTGTATTGTACTATGTAGTGTACTGTGTTTGTATCTCTGTGATTGTACTTAGTGTGTGCTACTGTATGTGTATATATATGTGTGTCACTCTACTTGTATCTACTATTGTTGTTTTTAGAGAATACTAAATAAAGTCAGAATTAAAGTAAAATGAGGAATACTAAAATTTACATTCATAAAATTTTCATAACATGACTTTAACCTCAATTTTTATAACCGACTACTACAACTATATTTAATGCTACTATTACTGCTGACTACTATTATTATTATTACTACTACTACTACTACTACTACTACAACTACTACTACTACTACTACTTCTACTACTACTACTACTACTACTACTAATGCTGCTACAACTACTACTACTACTACTACTACTACTACTACTATTGTTGTTGTTATCAGTAATACTACTATAACTTCAACATCTATAATAATAATGATGGAAACAATAATAATATCATCATCAACATTTATCATTATCATCACTATTATCCTCATTATTTTTGTAGTCAGAGCTCAGCATTTTTTTTCTTTTTCCTTTTTTTTTCATATTTTTCCTATTACCATCAGGCGTCGATCTCCGGGCACACTAACTACCCAATTCACCTCCATTACACCTCCTCACACACCTTTACCTTGCTCTCTATTTGTACAGATCAAAAGCATTTATAGGGTACACCTGATACACGTTTTTAATTAAGAGAATCAACAAAAGTCACACTCATACGTCCACAGGTGAGCAATGGGTGAGACAAAAACGCACACAGGTAACACAGGTAAACAATAGCCTCGGACGCCTTGCCTTAATGACTCAACCAAAATCTAATGTCGTGTTGTGTTTCTAAAAAAAATTGTTTTTTTCGTTTTTCGTTTCGTTTAAATCGTTTCACTATCCTCCTTTCTGTGTCATAACTTACTGTGTACCGCTATTAATTAATTTTACCCTAAAGTACCAATATTTTAAGTTACATATAGGTACCTATGCCCCCCAAAAAAAAGTTCCATTCCTTCCTATGGGTATCAAAAAAGCCTATACGTAGCATCTTAAACAAATAAAATAAAAAATAAAACAGTCAAAGATCTCATGATTAAATAATATAATTTCGTACCAATATTTTAAGTCATATTTGGTGTACCTATGCCCTAAAAAAAGCTCTATTTCTATCCCATGAGTGTCAAAAAAAAGCCTACACGCTGCATATTAAACAAATCAAAACTATAAAAAAAAAAAGTCAAGATCTCATATAACTATCTATCTAGGTTCAAGCATATTTATGAATCAGCATAACCCATTTGTTTCAGTGTATTCATCTACTTATATTTTACAGGGCCTGAGCTACACTCATATGGCCCCGTCTCCATAACTATATTTTTAATCTAGCAATTATGACTACATAATAACATTTCTGACTAATATTACGTCTCACAACCATGACAAAAGACAAAGTCAGGCTGTCCTTAACCCCTTGAGACCCAGAACGTAATTTCCATTGTAATTTGGGTACCATTAGACGTTTTGAGTGAATATAAGCAATATTTTATAGATATGACCTATTTAGTATCCTTGTTCACTAACTAATGTGGCATATTCAGTGACTTTTCGTTATTTTCTGGCTAACAACAGACGCTTTTATATAGCAAAGGAAAGATGTGAGCGTGAAGGGGTTAATCCCTGCTAACCACAACAAATGTTCCTGCCTCTCAGACCTCACAATACCGAGTGACCAGAATTTAAGAGTCGTTCAAATATTGAGTCACGATAATACTTTAGGTAACTTGGAGAGGATCAGTGTCATCCTCCTACCTGCCTGCCTGCCTGCCTGCACACCTGTGGACACAACACATGTACGGATATTCGATAACAAGCGTAACGAACTAAATAATTGTTCTGATGTATCGTTAGTTTTGAAAGAATTAATAACAAGAATTATATATTTGGTAGGATGAATATAAAATTATTGAATATATAATGATGGTGAGAAAGATAAAGATGATGTGTGTGTGTGTGTGTGTGTGTGTGTGTGTGTGTGTGTGTGTGTGTGTGTGTGTGTGTGTGTGTGTGTGTGTGTGTGTGTGTGTGTGTGTGCGCAATAACATGAGTAACGTTATTTTGTTCAGCCTTAAGGTCGTCTTGGGTTTCGCATTATCATTATTCAGCCCGAAAATGACAATGACGGTATGAGAATGTGATCAAAACTATATAATAAGTAAATAAATACCGTAATACAAATATACAAAATTATAATCATTAATTACGTCTCTCTCTCTCTCTCTCTCTCTCTCTCTCTCTCTCTCTCTTTCTCTCATACACAGCCAACGTATACAAAAACCATCTTCACTACGCTACAAGTGACGGCATTATAATATTTATCAATCATGTTAAACTAATGACACCATTTATTGATGAAATAAATCACATGAAAGCTTACGTGAGGACTGGACTGCAAGGCATGAATGGAATCAATGTTGACTTCCTCTTGATAATAACTCATATTAACTCCTGAATAACTCCTTTATATTAACTCCTGAATAACTCCCTTTATATTAACTCCTGAATAACTCCTTGATATTAACTCCTGAATAACTCCCTTTATATTAACTCCTGAATAACTCCCTTTATATTAACTCCTGAATAACTCCCTTTATATTAACTCCTGAATAACTCATACATATTAACTCCTGAATAACTCCCCTTTATATTAACTCCTGAATAACTCCTTTATATTAACTCCTGAATAACTCCTTTATATTAACTCCTGAATAACTCCTTTATATTAACTCCTGAATAACTCCTTTATATTAACTCCTGAATAACTCCCTTGATATTAACTCCTGAATAACTCCCTTTATATTAACTCCTGAATAACTCCTTTATATTAACTCCTGAATAACTCCCTTGATATTAACTCCTGAATAACTCCCTTTATATTAACTCCTGAATAACTCCTTTATATTAACTCCTGAATAACTCCTTTATATTAAATCCTGAATAACTCCTTTATATTAACTCCTGAATAACTCCCCTTTATATTAACTCCTGAATAACTTCTTTATATTAACTCCTGAATAACTCCCTTGATATTAACTCCTGAATAACTCCCTTTATATTAACTCCTGAATAACTCCCTTTATATTAACTCCTGAATAACTCATACATATTAACTCCTGAATAACTCCTTTATATTAACTCCTGAATAACTCCTTTATATTAACTCCTGAATAACTCCTTTATATTAACTCCTGAATAACTCCTTTATATTAACTCCTGAATAACTCCTTGATATTAACTCCTGAATAACTCCTTTATATTAACTCCTGAATAACTCCCTTTATATTAACTCCTGAATAACTCCCTTTATATTAACTCCTGAATAACTCCCTTTATATTAACTCCTGAATAACTCATTTATATTAACTCCTGAATAACTCCCTTTATATTAACTCCTGAATAACTCCTTTATATTAACTCCTGAATAACTCCCTTTATATTAACTCCTGAATAACTCCCTTTATATTAATTCCTGAATAACTCCTTTATATTAACTCCTGAATAACTCCCTTTATATTAACTCCTGAATAACTCCCTTTATATTAACTCCTGAATAACTCCTTTATATTAACTCCTGAATAACTCCTCAATAACTCCCTTTATATTAACTCCTGAATAACTCCTTTATATTAACTCCTGAATAACTCCTCAATAACTCCCTTTATATTAACTCCTGAATAACTCCTTTATATTAACTCCTGAATAACTCCTCAATAACTCCCTTTATATTAACTCCTGAATAACTCCTTTATAGTAACTCCTGAATAACTCCTCAATAACTCCCTTTATATTAACTCCTTTATATTAACTCCTGAATAACTCCTCAATAACTCCCTTTATATTAACTCCTGAATAACTCCTTTATATTAACTCCTGAATAACTCCTTTATATTAACTCCTGAATAACTCCCTTTATATTAACTCCTGAATAACTCCCTTTATATTAACTCCTGAATAACTCCCTTTATATTAACTCCTGAATAACTCCCTTTATATTAACTCCTGAATAACTCCCTTTATATTAACTCCATTTATATTAACTCCTGAATAACTCCCTTTATATTAACTCCTGAATAACTCCTTTATATTAACTCCTGAATAACTCCCTTTATATTAACTCCTGAATAACTCCTTTATATTAACTCCTGAATAACTGCTTTATATTAACTCCTGAATAACTCCCTTTATATTAACCCCTGAATAACTCCTTTATATTAACTCCTGAATAACTCCTTTATATTAACTCCTGAATAACTCCTTTATATTAACTCCTGAATAACTCCCTTTATATTAACTCCTGAATAACTCCTTTATATTAACTCCTGAATAACTCCTTTATATTAACTCCTGAATAACTCCCTTTATATTAACTCCTGAATAACTCCTTTATATTAACTCCTGAATAACTCCCTTTATATTAACTCCTGAATAACTCCTTTATATTAACTCCTGAATAACTCCCTTTATATTAACTCCTGAATAACTCCTTTATATTAACTCCTGAATAACTCCTTTATATTAACTCCTGAATAACTCCTTTATACTAACTCCTGAATAACTCCTTTATATTAATTCCTGAATAACTCCTTGATATTAACTCCTGAATAACTCCCTTTATATTAACTCCTGAATAACTTCCTTGATATAAACTCTTGAATAACTCCCTTGATATTAACTCCTGAATAACTCCCTTTATATTAACTCCTGAATAACTCCTTTATATTAACTCCTGAATAACTCCCTTGATATTAACTCTTGAATAACTCTCTTGATATTAACTCCTGAATAACTCCCTTGATATTAACTCCTGAATAACTCCCTTGATATTAACTCCTGAATAACTCCTTTATATTAACTCCTGAATAACTCCTTTATATTAACTCCTGAATAACTCCTTTATATTAACTCCTGAATAACTCCCTTGATATTAACTCCTGAATACTCTCCTTTATATTAACTCCTGAATAACTCCTTTATATTAACTCCTGAATAACTCTCTTTATATTAACTCCTGAATAACTCCTATATATTAACTCCTGAATAACTCCTTTATATTAACTCCTGAATAACTCCTTTATATTAACTCCTGAATAACTCCTTTATATTAACTCCTGAATAACTCCTTTATATTAACTCCTGAATAACTCCTGAATAACTCCCTTTATATTAACTCCTGAATAACTCTTTATATTAACTCCTGAATAACTCCTGAATAACTCCCTTTATATTAACTCCTGAATAACTCTTTATATTAACTCCTGAATAACTCTTTATATTAACTCCTGAATAACTCCCTTTATATTAACTCCTGAATAACTCCCTTTATATTAACTCCTGAATAACTCCTTTATATTAACTCCTGAATAACTCCCTTTATATTAACTCCTGAATAACTCCTATATATTAACTCCTGAATAACTCCTTTATATTAACTCCTGAATAACTCCTTTATATTAACTCCTGTTTATAATTAACTCCTGAATAACTCTTATATTAACTCCTGAATAACTCCTGAATAACTCTTTATATTAACTCCTGAATAACTCCTGAATAACTCCTTTTATATCAACTCCTGAATAACTCATATATATCAACTCCTGAATAACTCCTTTATATTAACTGCTGAAATAATGTGTCATGAATAAAACGAGAGTAAAAGAGATACGAACTTACTGGACATGTATCTTTCTTATTGGGAGGAAAACGCGACTATGTAGGATTAGGAAATATTGGAAATTGTTGCTTTGTGACAGAAATAAAAATGAGGAAATGATGCATGTGGGAAATATCAACGGAGTAAAATTCATTCATAGTTAAATAAGGACTCGACAAGAAAAAGAAATAATAAAAAGCAGGAGTGAAAAGTATAACGTAGATAAAATGAGAGAGAGAGAGAGATAGAGAGAGAGAGAGAGAGAGAGAGAGAGAGAGAGAGAGAGAGAGAGAGAGAGAGAGAGAGAGAGAGAGAGAGAGAGAGAGAGAGAGAGAGAGAGAGAGAGAGAGAGAGAGAGAGAGAGAGAGTTACTTTCTCTCTAGTAGAAAAAAAAATACAGCTACTTCTACCACTACTATTAACCCCTTCACGCCCAGACCTTTCCTTTACTATAAAAAATCGTCTGTCGTTAGCCATACAATTACGAAAACTATACTAAATATACCAAATTAGTTAGTCGACAAGGATATTAAACAGGTCATAAACTATAAAATATTGCTTATTGATATTAAAAATTGTTTAATGGTACCCAAATTACAATGGAGATTACGTTTTGGGTCTCAAGGGTTAAATACTTATTGATAAACTTCTCGAAATGCTACAAAGAGGGATTTTCCGTATCAAAATGAGTATTAATTGATGTATTTTCCCGAGGTTTTATAATACAGTGTCCAAGACGACTAATTATACCCAAGATAATTATAATTGGTGTCATGCATTAACAAAAAGAACATCGTGTATCATGAAATTACTGGCAAAAAGTCCAATAGAAAACAAAAACAAAAATAGTTGACCAAAACTGAAAATTTTGCAAGGAAATGTCCCGATGCGAGGATGATGATATTGATGATGATGAAATATATGATGACGCAAAAGAAGATGAAACCGACGACGACGACAACAATGACGGTGACGAAGAAGAAAACAGATGAAAATTATGAAAACCAATAAAACTAAATAAAATCAAATACCTTAACTTGTCCTACACTTAATAGAAATAAAAAAGAAGGCAACTTGAGTGGAAAAAAGCAATCCATGAAGAAACTGTATCGAAAAATATAAACCATAATAACAACCACAAGACTCATCAAAATAGCGTCACACATACATCACTTAAACCAGGAAATAACAGTCTTAAAGCAAAACCAGTTAAACCAGGTAATAACACAATCTTAAAGCAAAACCAGTTAAACCAGGTAATAACAATCTTAAAGTAAAACCAGTTAAACCAGGTAATAACAGTCTTAAAGTAAAACCAGTTAAACCAGGTAATAACAGTCTTAAAGCAAAACCAGTTAAACCAGGTAATAACACAATCTTAAAGCAAAACAAGTTAAACCAGGTAATAAGTCTTAAAGCAAAACCAGTTAAACCAGAGCCTCATAATGCATACAGGGAGGCACACACAGACAGACAGACAGACATACACACAGACAGACAGACACACACACACACACACACACGACAGAGATACACACACACAGACACACAGACAGACAGACTAACACCGACAGACAGATACACACAGATATACAGACACACATAGACAGGCAGACAGGGGCGGGAAAGAGCAAGGCGGCGTAATGTGGAAGGTGTGGCAGAGGAAATGTGTGTATAGCGACAGCACTATAACAATATTGAAAGTCAGCGTTTTACCTTGACACGAGCAGTAAGTTGAGGGCTTACTAGTGTGTGTGTGTGTGTGTCTGTGTGTGTGTCTCTGTGTGTGTGTGTGTGTGTGTGTGTGTGTGTGTGTGTGTGTGTGTGTGTGTGTGTGTGTGTGTGTGTGTGTGTGTGTGTGTGTGTGTGTGTGTGTGTGTGTGTGTGTGTGTGTGTGTGTGCGCGCGCGTGTGTGTGTGTGTTGACATCAGTTACATTCGGTTATTATATTTTTTCCCCCAATCCATCTTCACCCAAAGGCACTTACAGATGCTTTCAAGTCGAGAAAAAATAAATGCTTGACGTATTGGATATGTCGATGGGAAAGTAAGAGGCTCAAGTAATCTCAATTATTGCATATGTGTGTGTGTGTGTGTGTGTGTGTGGGTGTGGGTGGGTGGGTGGGTGTGTGTGTGTGTGTGTGTGTGTGTGTGTGTGTGTGTGTGTGTGTGTGTGTGTGTGTGTGTGTGTGTGTGAGCCATCCGTGCAACGTACAACACAACATTTATCAATATCACAACACTGTATACCTCGCACATCGGTTACAAATGTTGGTTCCCTTCCATGTTGGAGGGGGCGAGGTGAAGGGGGTAGAGGGGCGAGACTATAGAAGGGGGGAAAGAGGGGTCAGTAGAGACGAAGTGACATTCTGGATAGTGTAAGTAAGTAAGTAAGTAAGTCTAGGAAAGCCTTGAGGAGTGTCAGTGGGCAGGACTTAAGGTTTGTATGTCTCGCTTCCTCTCAACGCGGGGCAAAACCAGACTTAGCTGCTTTATTTAATCTCCGCTTTGTTTTTTGTTTGCCCTTGTCTTTGACGCGTCACCTTAAGACGACTTATGGCACACAATTAATGTACGTCAGGTTAATTGTATACCGTTTATATTAAATGTGAGTTTCATATCGTTGTTGTCGGGTAACGCTGTGCAATAAATCTTAATAGAAATACATATATGTACATATATACATATCAGTGTGTTGGTATGTTAAGTTGTTGATATGAAATGTTTACAAGTACTGTCGTTTACATGTATGTATGTATACGAATTATATAAAGACGCAATATATATAATTCACCTGGATACTTGAGTTTTAGTTATATATTTCCTGACTAGTCTTCCTTTCTGTTTGGTTTTACTTTTCCTCCTTCCTATGACTTAAACCTTTTCAAGAGAGGAGTAACAACACACCTCCCGAACTAAATTGGCCCTTCCCCCATTTTTATATTCTCTTACTGTCTTCTTTATAGGGACTGGCAACTAAACAGCCTTTTTGTTACTTCTTTTTTGCCTTTGCCCAGTCCTTTAGTATATAAAAAAATACATAAAAAAGTCTATAACTTCATAAATAATTCTACCAACTTCAGTACAATCGATACATCAAAAACAGTCTTCGTCAATTTACTATTTGACACAATTTTTTTTTTCTTCACAAATGACAGACGAAAAATCACCTTGCAGACTCGGTAGTAACATGCAGTAACAACACGACCACTGCACAATATTCTCACACGTTTTGCTTGTGTGTGTGTGTGTGTGTGTGTTTGCGTGTGTGTGTGAGTGTGTGAGTGTGTGTGTGAGTGTGTGTGTGTGTGTGTGTGTGTGTGTGTGTGTGAGTGGTGTGGTGTGTGTGTGTGTGTGAGTGTGAGTGTGTGTGTGTGTGAGTGTGTGTGTGTGTGTGTGTGTTGTGTGTGGTGTGTGTGTTGTGTGTGTGAGTGTGTGTGTGTGAGTGTGATGTGAGTGTGTGTGAGTGTGTGGTGTGTGTGTGTGTGTGTGTGTGTGTGTGTGGTGTGTGTGTGTGTGTGTGGTGTGTGGTGTGTGTGGTGTGTGTGTGTGTGTGTGTGTGTGTGTGTGTGTGTGTGTGTGTGTGTGTGTGTGTGTGTGTGTGTGTGTGTGTGTGTGTGTGTGCAAAAAGAGTATAATAAACGCAAAACATACGCATTTTCGGTTAAATTATGACGAGAGAGAGAGAGAGAGAGAGAGAGAGAGAGAGAGAGAGAGAGAGAGAGAGAGAGAGAGAGAGAGAGAGAGAGAGAGAGAGAGAGAGAGAGAGAGAGAGAGAGAGAGAGAGAGAGAGAGAGAGAGAGAGAGAGAGAGAGAGAGAGAGAGAGAGAGAGAGAGAGAGAGAGAGAGAGAGAGAGAGAGAAAAAAAAATACGTCAGGAAAATAACCTACTAAAACACAAACCTTATTTTCTGTATGAGTCATTGATAAAAAAGAAGAAAAAAAACTCACAAACGAGGTCAAACTTTTTCGCTGTGAGCCGGGATACTCTACAACTGCAACACACAAACTATTGATACATGACGTGTACTCGCGTGTCAGGGGAGGGGAAAAGGGGGTATGGGTCGCTGTTGGAGGGGAAAAGAGGGTATGGGTGGCTGTTGGAGGGGAAAAGAGGGGTATGGGTGGCTGTTGGAGGGGAAAAGAGGGGTATGGGTCGCTGTTGGAGGGGAAAAGAGGGGTATGGGTCGCTGTTGGAGGGGAAAAGAGGGGTATGGGTCGCTGTTGGAGGGGAAAAGAGGGGTATGGGTCGCTGTTGGAGGGGAAAAGAGGGGTATGGGTGCTGTTGGAGGGGAAAAGAGGGGTATGGGTCGCTGTTGGAGGGGAAAAGAGGGGTATGGGTCGCTGTTGGAGGGGAAAAGAGGGGTATGGGTCGCTGTTGGAGGGGAAAAGAGGGTATGGGTCGCTGTTGGAGGGGAAAAGAGGGTATGGGTGCTGTTTGGAGGGGAAAAGAGGGGTATGGGTCGCTGTTGGAGGGGAAAAGAGGGGTATGGGTCGCTGTTGGAGGGGAAAAGAGGGGTATGGGTCGCTGTTGGAGGGGAAAAGAGGGGTATGGGTGGCTGTTGGAGGGGAAAAGAGGGGTATGGGTCGCTGTTGGAGGGGAAAACAGGGGTATGGTGGCTGTTGGAGGGGAAAAGAGGGGTATGGGTCGCTGTTGGAGGGGAAAAGGGGGTATGGGTCGCTGTTGGAGGGGAAAAGAGGGGTATGGGTCGCTGTTGGAGGGGAAAAGAGGGGTATGGGTCGCTGTTGGAGGGAAAAGAGGGGTATGGGTCGCTGTTGGAGGGGAAAAGAGGGGTATGGGTCGCTGTTGGAGGAAAAGAGGGGTATGGGTCGCTGTTGGAGGGGAAAAGAGGGGTATGGGTCGCTGTTGGAGGGGAAAGAGGGGTATGGGTGCTGTTGGAGGGGAAAAGAGGGGTATGGGTCGCTGTTGGAGGGGAAAAGAGGGTATGGGTCGCTGTTGGAGGGGAAAAGAGGGTATGGGTCGCTGTTGGAGGGGAAAAGAGGGGTATGGGTCGCTGTTGGAGGGGAAAAGAGGGGTATGGGTGGCTGTTTGGAGGGGAAAAGAGGGGTATGGGTCGCTGTTGGAGGGGAAAAGAGGGGTATGGGTCGCTGTTGGAGGGGAAAAGAGGGGTATGGGTCGCTGTTGGAGGGGAAAAGAGGGGTATGGGTCGCTGTTGGAGGGGAAAAGAGGGGTATGGGTCGCTGTTTTGGAGGGGAAAAGAGGGGTATGGGTCGCTGTTGGGGGGAAAAGAGGGGTATGGGTCGCTGTTGGAGGGGAAAAGAGGGGTATGGGTCGCTGTTGGAGGGGAAAAGAGGGGTATGGGTCGCTGTTGGAGAGGGAAAAGAGGGGTATGGGTCGCTGTTGGAAGGGAAAAGGGGGGTATGGGTCGCTGTTGGTGGGGAAATAGAGGGGTATGTGTCGCTGCTGGAGGGGAAAAGGGGGTATGGGTCGCTGTTGGAGGGGAAAAGGGGGCTATGGTTCGCTGTTGGAGGGGAAAAGAAGGGTATGGGTCGCTGTTGAAGGGGAAAAGAGGGGTATGGGTCGCTGTTGAAGGGGAAAAGAGGGGTATGGGTCGCTGTTGGTGGGGAAAAGAGTGGTATGGGTCGCTGTTGGTGGGGAAAAGAGGGGCATGGGTCGCTGTTGGAGGGGAAAAGAGGGGCATGGGTCGCTGTTGGAGGGGAAAAGAGGGGCATGGGTCGCTGTTGGTGGGGAAAAGAGGGGCATGGGTCGCTGTTTTTAATGTTCAATCAAATATTTGGAATGGTGTAAGGGTGGATTTAGTTTTTCATATTTTTTTCTTTTCTTTTGGAAGGTGGAACTATTTTTTCCTTTAATTTCCTGTTAAAAAAATAATACAATACAAATACATCCCTGTAACTTTTATGTATGGATGTATGAACAATTTGTGAAGTCTTTACATTCCTATATACAATTTTTTTTTTTTTACATCAATGTCTTCAACTACTACTTGGTGGATCCTTGCATGTAGACCCTGAATACTAATACTTGGGGTTTACTAAGTTAGTCTTCTAAGTCATCTGTTACTTATTCTTGGGTCTGTGTGTTCTGCTCATCCCCAGCTTTCTATCTTTGTGAAATCATTGATGACTTTGATAAACACGATGGATTTTTT
>JACEEZ010019153.1:1232500-1240000 GCA_016584305.1 Chionoecetes opilio
TTATATATATATATATTATATATATATATTACTATATATATATATATTATATATATATATATATAAAAATGTATATATATATATATATTATATATATATATATATATATATAATCTACTACATTAATTATATATTTATATTATGGAATATATATGACTATTTACTAATATATAATAATTATACTCACAACTTAATTTATATATAAATTATGAAAATTATGTTAATTGAAATACGTATTATCAGTTCTAAAGATTAATACATCTAAATTTTTTTAATTTTACATAACATTAATGCCATGTGAATAATATATAAATTAATACTAAGATGCTTTCAGCTATAAGATATAATTCTTAGAATTTTTTTGGTTTTACAAAGAAACATCGTTTATTAAAATTTCATGGTACAATTAACTCAAATTAAAAATTGTTAACTTTGAATGCTTCGAACTAAGTTTAGTTTCTGAAGAATTATCATTTCTGAGAATTTCTTTGGATTTTAAGGAAATTTACATCTTGATTTACTTAAAAATTTCTTCATTATAGTTTTCGTGCTTGCTGAAACTGAATCAAGAGTTAGTTTTTCTGATAAAATTATTTCCTATTCCTTTTTTATCCGATTATATTCGTCCATTTAGGATTTACCAAACGTGAACATTTTAATGAATCCACTAAACTTACATTCATTGTAAAAGTGTTAGTAGCAGTACCAGCAGTAGTAGTAGTAGTAGTAATGATGATAATAAAATAAAATAAAATAATAACAGTGGTAGTAGTAAAAGTAGTAGTAGTAGTAGTTTAAACTTTATAGAGTTTATTGCCAAATAACAATAATAGACATGAATTTTAATATGTACACATTGTATAGGCATTAATCTGCTGAGCATGAGCTCCCTAGCAGACATAAAATCAGTTAACATAATGACACAAGTATGCGATGACGGCAATAATCTGCAAATGAAAATTAACATACATATACACGCATAGATACCGGGCATATTTTCTGAAAAAGAACCAAACCGACATATTTCAGGAGCACAAATTTACTGTATTTTTATTATTATTATATAACAGCTTGACTGCAAATTATATAAACACTATTAAAGTTCAATTTTAAATAAACTGAGATTAGTTACTGTTTTCATATCATCTGGTAATGCGTTCCAACATTTCGGGCCAAAACAATGCATCGAAAATTTGTACAGTGATATTCTTGGTTGTGGACATAACAAGTTAACATTGTTACCTATGCTACCTAGGCTGTGCTGAATGACTCTAAATATTTTTTCTGTTGTGACTATTATCATTTAAATCATTCTATACAGTGAAAAGTCAAAAATATCTCAGTAGAAAATCAGATTTTAGTAATTTTAAAGTTAAATAAAACATGTGCAGAGTCATGTTTCCCTCTATATGTTATGGTTCTTATCAATTTCTTCTGAGTGACAATAATTCTTCTTCTGAGTGGCAAGGAGGAGAAAGGGGCAAGGAGGAGGAAGGGGCAAGGAGGAGGAAGGGGCAAGGAGGAAGGGGCAAGGAGAGGAAGGGGCAAGGAGTAGGAAGAGGGGAAGGAGGAGGAAGGGGCAAGGAGGAAGGGGCAAGGAGGAGGAAGGGGCAAGGAGGAGGAAGGGGCAAGGAGTAGGAAGGGGCAAGGAGGAGGAAGGGGCAAGGAGGAAGGGGCAAGGAGGAGGAAGGGGTAAGGAGGAGGAAGGGGCAAGGAGGTGGAAGGGGCAAGGAGGAGGAAGGGGCAAGGAGGAGGAAGGGGCAAGGAGGAGGAAGGGGCAAGGAGGAGGAAGGGGCAAGGAGGAGGAAGGGGCAAGGAGGAGGAAGGGGCAAGGAGGAGGAAGGGGCAAGGAGGAGGAAGGGTAAACGAGGAGGAAGGGGCAGGGAAGAGCAAGGTGGATGAATGGAGAGTGAAGGGCAAGCCAGCATCACCAGCTTGACAAACACACAACTCATCACGGTCTCCCTTCCCTGCACTGGTTTAAAATCTCATCAAGAAGGAAGCTGAAATAAACTACATCATCACTGGATCATTTGGTAGGATATTATGCATACTTAATTCCGCGAGTATAAGTTATTAGTTACGTCGCTGTATATTAGCATAATGATGATAATGTTACATGGTGTCAGGAAAAGCATCCAACACTCCTGCTGGATTGTGTAAAATGAACACTAATTCATCTATCTAAGAATATTATGCATGCACTCTAAATTTAGCACTAGTTTCCCTGTGAGGTTCATTGAGGTTAATGAAATAGTTTATATCAATCAATGCGGAGAAGAAAATTATATCTTCTAACCATAACTGTTAAGACGCAAGCAAGGCACGACGGAGCCTCTTGTTTTATGATATTTTTCTGTCTTCTCCTTCTGTTTTCGGATATTTTTCTGTCTTCTCTTTCTGTTTTCGGATATTTTTTCTGTCTTCTCTTTCTGTTTTCGGATATTTTTCTGTCTTCTCTTTCTGTTTTCGGATATTTTTCTGTCTTCTCTTTCTGTTTTCTTTCTGTTCTTCTGTCTTCTCTTTCTGTTTTCGGATATTTTTCTGTCTTCTCTTTGTTTTCGGATATTTTTCTGTCTTCTCTTTCTGTTTTCGGATATTTTGTCTTCTCTTTCTGTTTTCTCGTATTTTCTGCTTTGCTGGTGCAGTTTGGCATCCCCTTAAAGGCACCACAAGGGACCACCGATCACCAATACCTCAAGCAACCTCCCCAGTTCAGAAGTGTGGCCCCGTTAGTCCACCCTGTATCGAGTCCGGTCCCTTCCTTGTTCCCACCCCGCACATGCCTTGTCCTCCCTCACCCCACACTTGTCCTCCCCTCACCTTCCTTGTCCTCCCTCACCCCACACATGCACGCACAGAACCATCCCTCGTGGCCCAGACAATGAACCCGCCTTGCAGCCACGCGACCCGCCATGCACACCGGCCCACCCTTCCCCTTGAGGCACGAGGCAGTACAATGAAGCGAGGCAAGTCAAGGGCGAACACTGCATGACGACCCCAGGGCAGGCACAATGATAAGGGGTGTGTCGTTGCTTTACAGTACCGATACTTATCCGCTCGTGCCAAACCTGCTGCCAAAACCTTCCCATCAAGTGCACTATTATATCACTTTCCTTCCCGTACATTTCCAAGTGTCTTTGAGCTTTTCTTTTCCGGCTTTATAACTATCTAACTTCATGACTGGTTACACACTAAGTCTCAAGATTAACTGACTATCTTGACTTACCTCTATCTATCTGATTCTGTCTTATCTCTATCACTAACTATTAAAAGTCTATTGATCGAGCTGAGTCTCACCAAGGGACATAACTTCAAGGTTCAATATCTTACACTCTCTCCACCATCAACCCCACACGATACGTACTGTTTAGTATCCTTGTCCACTAACTAATTTGATATATTAAGTTATTTTTCGTAATTTTATGGCTAACAATAGATGATCTTATATTGCAAAGGAAAGATCTGGACATGAAGGGGTTAAATATACGTATACTGAACGATATTCTTATTACCTATACTCACATAAAAAACATTTCCTGCCAGTTGCAAGACATCATTTTACATTAATATGCATGCGAGTCACGTGAAACTGCGCTGTCTTGTATTGTTAATATCATTTTTTATATGAGTTAATTATAATATTTTTCAGTCGCAGACGAGTTTCCTTTTTTAAAGCAGTATATTAGGTTTTATTACATCTTGGTGTTTTACTGCCTTGTTGTGCCTTCATCTCATTACCTACTGCCTCGCGTCCTAAGATAATTAACTGGTGGAACAGTTTTCTCGTGTGTGTGTGTGTGTGTGTGTGTGTGTGTGTGTGTGTGTGTGTGTGTGTGTGTGTGTGTGTGTGTGTGTGTGTGTGTGTGTGTGTGTGTGTGTGTGTGTGTGTGTGTGTGTGTGTGTGTGTGTGGTGTGTGGTGTGTGTGTTGTGTGTGTTGTGTTGTGTGTGTGTGTGTGTGTGTGTGTGTGGTGTGAGAGAGAGAGGATGAGGAGAGAGAGAGGAGGAGAGGAGAGGAGGAGGAGAGAGAGAGAGAGAGAGAGAGAGAGAGAGAGAGAGTGCGTATGTGCGTGTGTGCGCGGGCGAGTGGTTTACATGCAATTCAGTGGCAGACATACCCAGGTGCGGCCAGGTATACGGACGGCCCTAACCCCCCTCCTCCCCTCTTGTCCCCGCCGTGTGGCTGGTCAGGCAACACTCCCCTCATAGCGTCTCCCTGTACGTGCATCATAACTGTAGAAACTAATGTAAATGTCATACGAAATAACAGGTAGATTCAAAGGATGCAAACCTTCTTCATATCATCTGAGGCACCTCCAATTACCTCAGTTTGATCACACACACACACACACACACAGACAGACACAGACACAGACACACAGACACACAGACACACACACACACACACACACACACACACACACACACACACACAGACACACACACACACACAGACACACACATACAGACACACACACACAGACACACACACACACAGACACACACACACACAGACACAGACACACAAACACACACACACACACACACACACACACACACACACACAGAAACACACACACACACATACACACACAAAAGCTAGTTATTGTTTATACTATATGTACACGAAAAACATTTTTAGACACCTAATTCCTTATATAATCCTGAGGGTGTTATAAGAGTGAGGACCTTGATACTTGCACTAAAGATATAACACAAAGGATATTCTGATCTTATACCATTAGGAGAAGGGACACAAGAGGCCTAGGAACATGTTTACTGATATGCTATTGACTTAGGAGATACAAGTACACAGTTATTAACCACTTAACGCCCAGATCTTTCCTTTGCTATATAAAAAAAACCGTCTGTTCTTAGCCATTAAATAACGATAAGTAACTTAATATACCAAATTAGCTAGTAGGCAAGGATACTAAACAGGTCATATTTATAATATATTCCTTATATTCATTAAGATCGTCTAATGATAGTCAAATTACAATGAAAATTACGTTCTGGGCCGCAAGGGGTTAAGCCTAAAACACGAGCCAGACTGGTATGAACAAAACTAATCATGCAATACTGAGGCGGTGGAATGACTATATAATGAGCAGCCATTCCTCTAATCTTGTTCAATAATAGTAATGTAGGTGTGGAATCCTCTAATGTAAGGTAGACAGAGAGGCGAGTGTCGGTTTTTGGAACAATTTGTTATGGAAGTTAGGGTGAGTAGTTGAATATGAAGAAGAAGAAGAAGAAGCAGAGGAGGAAAAGACGAAGAAGTAGAAGAAAATAAATAAAAGGAATTAGAAGAAAGGGAGAGTGGATAGAAGAAGAGGAGGAAAGACAAGAGAATAAAAAATAAAGGATAGAAGAGAGAAGAAGTGAGGAGGAAAAGACGAAGTAGATGAATAAAAATAAGAATAAAAAGGAATTAGAATTAGGAGGAAGAAGTGGAAGTAGAAAAGGCAGAGGAGGAAAAAAAAGAGAAAAAGACGAAGAAGTAAAAGAAGAAAAAGAATATAAGGAAGTATAAGAAAAAGAAGAAAAAGGAAGTAGGAAGAAGTGGAAGTGGAGGAAGAAGGAAAAAACGATGACCTTGGGATTGAGTACCACACACACACACACAACAACAGTACATCACAACACACACAAATATATACATGTATTACGATGTGTATTCATAACAATTACTTTCAGAATGTTCGTGTTTGGAAACATTTCGCTTTTCTATTATCATTATTCTCTGGATCATTTTTCTGTGATTCTTCTTAACCCCTTGCTTGAGACCCAGAACGTAATTGTGATTGTAATGTGTGTACCATTAGATGATTTTTAGTGAATATAAGCAATATTTTATAGATATGACCTGTTTAGTATCCTTGTCGACTAATTTATTTGGTATATTCAGTTACTTTTCATAATTTCATGGCTAACAACAGACGATTTTTTATAGCAAGGGAAAGATCTTGGCGTGAAGGGGTTAATGGTGCTTCATGTGAAAGTTTCCATTTGATGCTTTCGACTGAGGGTAAAATTAGGTTGTGTGACAAATATAATATCGAATAAATACCACTATGAATACATCAACAAATATGCTTCGACTATTTTTATTTCATTCCTTTTACTTTTTTTCGACTTCTCGTGATGATGAAATGAGGTTAACTTGATCGACTCTTGATTATTCAGCTGTCGTATAAATACATAAAACAAATATCCTTCGACTATTTAATTCTTTATACTTTTTTTTCAACTTCTCGTGATGATGAAATGAGGTTAACTTTATGGAGTCGTGATTTTTTAATAGTGGTGCGAGATAAACACAGTGGGTCCGGAATGGGTCGTGAGTCTTGAAGAAAGGTGGTCGTAATCATACAAATGGATACAGAGAAGCTCGTTTGAATTGATGAGGAAGGGAATCAAATTTTAAGTATCAGAAACGGTGGAATTTTGCTTTGAATAATTTTCTATGGAAGGTAATCGACATACTGTATAATGCAAAATTCGACGAAATCCCTTCATGAGCTTGAATAAGATCAGCCAAGATATGAAAACGAACGTACATTTGTGGTCTTAACACTGATGAGCATAGAGGCGATTAAATGAATACTCAGAGAGAATCTTATAATTATGAATACTACTAATTGAATAGATAAATGCACACAAAAAAACAAAAGCATATAAGACAGTAAACCAAAGAAAAGACATAAGACAAGTTTAGCCACTTTGAGCGATTTTATGAGGAAAGTAAATCAAAAATTCTTCCGGCGAGATCGATAAGGAAATTTATGATAACATAAGAATAAGAAGATAAGGAAGCTACAAGAGGTCGTGAGACTTACACGTGGTAGTTCCTGTAAGGGGAAACAGTTTGCCATGAAGGGAATTATGATAATGATCACCTTCCTTCCTTCCTTTCTTTTGTTCCTCCAAGGTAGACAACGAAGGCCTCCAAAGCGCCACCACGCCCATGCTGCCCTGCCTCCATGCACGCCCATGCTGTCCTGCCTCCACGCCCATGCTGCCCTGCCTCCACGCCCATGCTGCCCTGCCACCACGCCCATGCTGTCCTGCCTCCACGTGAAGAAGCCAAAAGGGCGTGTCAGGAAAAAACTCCTCGGCAGGTACAACGATGGAGCCCCGGACGGGATACATGGATACCTGGTTGCTATGGTGACGATCCAGGTTTTGTTTCCCGCAGGACGAGCCGCCTTTCTCCTCCTACAGACCAAGGGCGGGGCCACTCCCTGCCAGGCCCTCCGTCGCCGCCATCCCGCTGTCTCCGTCGCGTCAAAAATGCACAATAATCCGACCGCTCAGAGGAAACACGTAAATCGCCAACGGCACCAGGGATTTGCCGCGATGAATCCGATGTCCTGTCTATCTTTGAGGTTTTTAACAACTTGACATGTCAGTGTTTCTCATGGTAAGATTTCCTGTTAAGAAGAACAAGAGTTTATCTTTAAACTCTAATCCTTTACAGAACCAGCGAGTCAAAC
>JACEEZ010019153.1:1250000-1255000 GCA_016584305.1 Chionoecetes opilio
CACACATACACACACACACAAACACACAAACACACATACATACACATACACACACACATACACACACACACACACACCCTACATGTGCCTGTGCAGTGCCAGTCACCACTCGGTCCATAACATCCTGACGGCCCCGTGAAAGCCAAACACCCGCTCACTCATGACTTCCCATGGAGGGGGGATGCTAGGGGGTGTAGCAGACAGTAGGAGTAGTAGTGGTGGCAGGATTTAAGGGGGTGTGAAGGGGTGTAGTAGTGGAGGGTTGTGAGGGGGCGTAGCAGTCATGGGGTGTAGTAGTTGTGGAGGAGTTGCGAGGCGGTGTAGCAGTGGTTGTGGTAGTAGTGGAGGAGTTGTGAGGCGGTGTAGCAGTGGTTGTGGTAGTAGTGGAGGAGTTGTGAGGCGGTGTAGCAGTGGTTGTGGTAGTAGTGGAAGAGTTGTGAGGCGGTGTAGCAGTGGTTGTGGTAGTAGGGGAGTTGAGGCAGTGTAGCAGTGGTTGTGGTAGTAGTGGAGGAGTTGTGAGGCGGTGTAGCAGTGGTTGTGGTAGTAGTGGAGGAGTTGTGAGGCGGTGTAGCAGTGGTTGTGGTAGTAGTGGAGGAGTTGTGAGGCGGTGTAGCAGTGGTTGTGGTAGTAGTGGAGGAGTTGTGAGGCGGTGTAGCAGTGGTTGTGGTAGTAGTGGAGGAGTTGTGAGGCGGTGTAGCAGTGGTTGTGGTAGTTGTGGAGGAGTTGTGAGGCGGTGTAGCAATGGTTGTGGTAGTTGTGGAGGAGTTGTGAGGCGGTGTAGCAATGGTTGTGGTAGTAGGGCACAGGCGGGCCAACGAGCATGAGTGAGCGGGGCCCAAGGCAGCCACGTCAATCTTGGGCCAGGACGCGGAAAGAGGATTACTAGAGCGGCCAGGGGGACTGATGGACGCAAACCTTAAATTCGCTCCCACGGAAATGATTCACCACATGACGATAACAATACACTGAAAAAATGTGAGTCCATGTCTATAAAAAATACACTGATCTAAAGTTCATTATTACTGTTTTCACTATTGGGATAATTAATAACACTTTATATTGTCATTATCATCATTATCCCTATCATTGTTATTGTTATTACTATTAACACTAACATTACAATTACTGATATAATAATTGTTGTTGCTGATATACTAAGCAGCATCAATAAAAGCAGGAACACCACCAGCAGCCCTGGCAGAACAGCAGTGGCAGCAACAGCAGTAGTAGTAGTAGTAGTAGTAGTAGTAGTAGTAGCAGTAGCAGTAGTAGTAGTAGTAGTAGTAGTATAAGTGGTAGTAGCAACAACAAAACCAAGATAACAGACACGGCAGAATTTGCACTATAGCATCAGCAGTAGTATTAGTATAGTAACAGTAATAGTAGTTGTGGTAGCTTAAGTAAAAGAATAGTAGTAGTAACATTAGGGTATCAATTGCAACAGCAGCTGGAGTAAAAACATCATCAGTTGTAGTAGTAGTAGTAGTAGTAGTAGTAGTAGTAGTAGTAGTAGTAGTAGTAGTAGTAGTAGTAGTAGTAGTAGTAGTAGTAGTAGTAGTAGTAGCAGCAGTAGTAGTAGTAATTGTAGTAGTAGTAGTAGTATAGGTAGTGGTGGGTATTGATAATAACAAGCAAAGCTATATAGAGGGACGCCCCACCCTTGAGAACACCCGGCTACTCCACTCATTTCCGTCTCACACAACCTGGCGTGGACAGCCGCGTCTTCCCCTGCACACAATATGACACTGCCATCCACGCGGGTACAATGCATCGTTTCCAGTATTCCCAAGTACTTTTCTACGTGTACACTGTTATGCTGGATAAACCGCTGAAGAAGGTAGGGTGGTTAGAGCTCCTCCTGCCCTGCATATGGATGGGAGGGTGAGGTAGAAAGCTGAATGATGTTATAAGTGCTGGCCATCTATCCTGCTCATAGCTGGGAACACTTTAAATGCCTATGAATGATTGAAGTAGTGGTAGTAGAGAAGAAGAAGAAAAAGAAGATGAAGTAGTATATAGTAGTAGTAGTAGTAGTAATAAAAGAAGAAAAGTAGTAGTAGCAGTAGTAGTAGTAGTAGTAGTAGTAGTAGTAGTAGTAGTAGTAGGAGGAGGAGGAGAAGAAGATGAAAAGTAGTAGTAGTAGTAGTAGTAGTAGTAGTAGTAGTAGAGTAGCAGTAGCAGTAGCAGTAGTAGTAGTAGTAGTAGTATAATATAGTAGTATACGTATTTTGTCAAGTGTAGCAATAACAACACAGCAACTCTTTGCAGAATGAGTCAAGGCATCTGAGAGTAGGACGGTGTGTGTCGCGTACAGGACCTCTAAGGGCGTCCTCTATCGACTCTTTCCTGTCCTTTAAAGTCACATTATAACTTCAACCAAAGGCATGTCTCCACTAACACATGTCTTTGATAGTTTGTTTCGGATTGTTATTAGTTTCTTTTCCTACAAATACACGATGAAACCTTCTTAAAAGTTTAGTATTCGTTTTGTCGTGTTTGTGTTGGCGTCATCACTAGCGATAACTTGAGAGGCGTTATCAACCTTTATTACCAAGGGTTGCTACGCCATTGAAGAATCAGGAAACTTTTGTCGCTGGAGACGCTTTACTTCTACATTCCATCTTATCTTCCATTTCGGTTATTACTAATTTTCTCTCCAAACAAAGACTAGCCACTTCAAAAAGGACTGCCGCTTTCTTCACTTTTACAGTACAGTAGCTTTTTGTGTGTGTGTGGGAGGGAGGGGGGGGCAGTGTGTGCCTGAAATACACTTGACTTCAATCCTTCACATTTAGAAATATTTCTATTCATGTTCCAAAACGTCTAATAAGTAAATAACACAGATGCATGCTTTCCCCATGACGTGTTCATCAATATTGGATGAATATTAAATCTTTCTCTTTAAGCTGCTGTCATAAACGCCTATCATGCACCGCTGTTATTTACATGTAACAGACAGCGGACGCCTCCATCGTGTGCACCACCACCACCACCACCACCACCACCACCACCACCACCACCACCACCACCACCACCACCACCGCCGCCGCCTCCCACAAGCCGTCATCTCCAAGGGCATTGCGGTGGCCGGGAATTTTGCAGTTGGGTGATATCCAGGCAATCTGTTTCGCCTGACACCAAGTCACGCCGCAAAGTATTCACGCTCGCACCGGCTGCCTATATTTTTGAACAACACTCACACAGCTACTGGCAGATTGGACAGTCTTGGCAGTCGCCTTCGCTGCCTGCACCTGCTGACACTATACTGACACCCGCCATGATGGAAGGACTAAGAAGCATCATCGGGTTCTGATAGGTCCAGGGTCAGCACTGACACCATGACAAATTGATTGATGAATCCTCATGATGGGCTGTTTCGGCACACTCCTATATAGTAATGTTGTTCTGCAGGTGAATCACCGGATATATAGAGTACCTACGAGATTATTTTTCAAGGTGCTCGCTATTCATAATTATTATTTGCTACACCTCCAGATACACATACATACATACATACATACATGACTTGGCCAGTTTGGTCAATTACTTGGCCAACCTTTCTTTTTTATAAGTGTTTTCCTATCTTCTATCCGGTACTGGCAAAAAGCCGGCTTTCTGACGCGTTTATATACTGATGAACATATATATATATATAAATATATATATATATATATATATATATAATATATATATATATATATATATATATATATATATATAGTATATAGGTTGATGTTCCTTTTCAAGTAACTAAGGCCTTGGATATCAAAGAAGCACAGGTTCGCTGAGCCCTGCAGTCCGACGTGACTTGTGACATGAATGATACCAGACCAATCCAAACATTTGTGACATGATTATCTTGCATGGAATTACACGGAATAATATCGAAAGCTTCCAAGAAACTGTTGCTTACCTACGATCTGGTGTCCTTACAGTATTATTGACACACGCGAGGCACATGACATAGCATTATAAACACTATCAAGGTTATTGTTTTTGTTTTGTTTTCAAAAACAATTCGTGTGTCTTTTCTGCAACTAACCTGGACCAAGTTTTGATTCAAGTTGTTCCCAAAACTTTATTGCCGCTCCTAAAGATTCACCGCTTTATTCATACTCACCATTCCTAACATCATAATAAGGCAACAATAGGATCAACAAATGAACAACTCGCGTACAGGATAAAAGAACGCCTCAATAAGTGCTGTAAAACTGCCTACTATATAACTATGTACTATATATATTTATAGAAAGATGCAATTATAATATTATTGTTCTTATTCCTTTCAATATATGACTCCTTCCCTTATTGTTGCCACGTTCGTATTTCGGTTCATAATCATCATCATCATCATCATCATCATCACTACAATCCACGTGGTTTCACACTTCATTCTTTTGAATTAATGTCATGAGTGTTGAATACAGATTTGAAAACTATAAATTCTAGATGAAAGTATAAAGTAAATAATCTTTGGACCAATTAGAGCTAGGCATAAAGTTATATAGATCTCAAATTAATATACGTATGGACTAAAAATCATTGGAAGTAATATAACTTTCCAGTGATTTTGTGGTAATGTTACTTGTACTGTGAAGGGAATATTTTACAGTGTTAATTTGTTTGATGACTAATAATATTGATTTTAATATTGTCATGGACGTGTATAGCTAAATAAGTCAGCTATACACGTTCATTATAGAATTAAAATCATCAATGTTATTAGTTATCAAACAAATTAACACTGTAAAATATACCCTTCACAGTACAAGTAACATGCAACACCCTCCCTACCACTCGTGCCCACATATACTACTACTACTACTACTAGTACTACTACTACTACTACTATAACTACTACTACTATTACTACTACTACTACTACTACTACTACTACTATTATTACTACTACTACTATAACTACTACCTACTACTACCTACTACTACTAATAACTAACCACCACCACCACCACCACCACCACCACTACCACTACTACTAC
>JACEEZ010019153.1:1262500-1265000 GCA_016584305.1 Chionoecetes opilio
AAACGAAGCATAATTTCACCCTATAACTTCTAAAAAACGAAGCATAATTTCACTCTACAACTTCTAAAAAACGAAGCATAATTTCACTCTACAACTTCTAAAAAACGAAGCAAAATTTCACTCTACAACTTCTAAAAAACGAAGCAAAATTTCACTCTACAACTTCTAAAAAACGAAGCAAATTTTAACCCTATAACTTCTAAAAAACGAAGCATAATTTCACTCTACAACTTCTAAAAAACGAAGCAAAATTTCACTATACATAACTTCTAAAAAACTAAGCAAAATTTCACCCTATAACTTCTAAAAAACTAAGCAAAATTTCACCCTATAACTTCTAAAAAACTAAGCAAAATTTCACCCTATAACTTCTGATATACAACGCTAAGACACACCTTTGCCTGGATTCGTGTATTCTCACGCCTTATAGCCTGCTCCTACATTAACCTGTACATTAACCTATAACAACCTATAACCTGTACATTAACCTATAACAGCCTATAACCTGTACATTAACCTATAATAACCTATAACCTGGACATTAACCTACACTACTTATAACCTGTACATCAACCTGTGTTTGTGTGTGTATGTGTGACTATGTGTGTGTGTATTTACCTAGTTGTAACATACAGGAAACGAGCTATGCTCGTACTGTCCCGTCTCCAAATCTACTATTATCCAGTTTGCATTTGAAGTCCTGAATACTTCTTGAACACACACACACACACACACTCACATCTTGAACACACAACACACACACACACGTGTGTGTGTGTGTGTGTGTGTGGTGTGTGTGTGCGTGTGCGTGTGTGTGTGTGTGTGTGTGCGTGTGTGTGTGTGTGTGTGTGTGTGTGTGTGTGTGTGTGTGTGTGACTGTGTGACTCTGTGTGTGTGTGTTGTGTGTGTGTGTGTGTGTGTGTGTGTGTGTGTGTGTGTGTGTGTGTGTGTGTGTGTGTGTGTGTGTGTGTGTAGAGAAGCAATCAGCGGCGAGGCAAGGCGAGGTGTGGTGAGGTGCTTGGAGGGGAAGACTGAGGGTGCGGTGAAGGACGTGAGTGGCGGTGGAGGGGCGGGGGCGAGGGGGAGGGAGGGGTGGAGGGTGAGAGGGGAGGGGAGGGGGCGAGGGGCGTCCATGTCACAATGGCAGAGGGAGGAAGGAGAGCAAAAATAATAGAGCGGCGATGCGTGCCTGCTGCCGGGATAGTTTCTGAGGGCACGCTCAGGGTATAGGGCAGGGCAGGGACGCTAGGGAGTAGAGGAGTGCAGTGTATAGGGCAGGGCAGGGACACTAGGGAGTAGAGGAGTGCAGTGTATAGGGCAGGGCAGGGACACTAGGGAGTAGAGGAGTGCAGTGTATAGGGCAGGGCAGGGACGCTAGGGAGTAGAGAAGTGCAGTGTATAGGGCAGGGCAGGGACACTAGGGAGTAGAGGAGTGCAGTGTATAGGGCAGGGCAGGGACACTAGGGAGTAGAGAAGTGCAGTGTATAGGGCAGGGCAGGGACGCTAGGGAGTAGAGGAGTGCAGGGTATAGGGCAGGGCAGGGACGCTAGGGAGTAGAGGAGTGCAGTGTATAGGGCAGGGCAGGGACACTAGGGAGTAGAGAAGTGCAGTGTATAGGGCAGGGCAGGGACACTAGGGAGTAGAGGAGTGCAGTGTATAGGGCAGGGCAGGGACGCTAGGGAGTAGAGGAGTGCAGTGTATAGGGCAGGGCAGGGACGCTAGGGAGTAGAGGAGTGCAGTGTATAGGGCAGGGCAGGGACGCTAGGGAGTAGAGGAGTGCAGTGTATAGGGCAGGGCAGGGATGCTAGGGAGTAGAGGAGTGCAGTGTATAGGGCAGGGCAGGGACGCTAGGGAGTAGAGGAGTGCAGTGTATAGGGCAGGGCAGGGACGCTAGGGAGTAGAGGAGTGCAGTGTATAGGGCAGGGCAGGGACGCTAGGGAGTAGAGGAGTGCAGTGCAGTGTGTTAGCATGTGTGTAAGATTTATATAGACACTTGGTACTTTTGTTTATTACTGATTAGAGTAAATTTCTGGTCCATGAGTGATTTGGCATATTATGTAATTTTTTTATGCATTTTCGTAGACATTAAATTATCTATCTATCTATTTATCTATCTATCTATCTATCTATCTATCTATCTATCTCTCTATCTCTCTCTCTATCTATCTATCTCTCTATCTATCTATCTATCTACGCTGTGTTTACCTAGTTGTACCATACAGACCCTGAATTTGTATACTCGTGTGGTCCTGTCTCATTATCTAATTTGTCTAGTTTTCTCTTTAAATTGATGCACACACTCTGTTGTTATCACCTCTTCTTCTTAAGTCTATTTCAAGCGTCTATACTTTTATGAGGAAAGCTGTGTGTGTGTGTGTGGGGTTGTGTGTGTGTGTGTGTGTGTGTGTGTGTGTGTGTGTGTGTGTGTGTGTGTGTGTGTGTGTGTGTGTGTGTGTGTGTGTGTGTGTGTGTGTGTGTGTGTGTGTGTGTGGGTGTGGGT
>JACEEZ010019153.1:1277500-1282500 GCA_016584305.1 Chionoecetes opilio
CTTTTCATTCAGTCGCCCATTTCACAGGAAGCAAAAGTTACTGAATATTAAAGGCGACCTACCAGGCAAGTCTCGGATGACAAAAATAATAACAATAAATAAATAAAAGATAGAAATATAACGTCATCAGAAACAATACGCTACACCTTTAAAGGGACACGCTCAGGTATATGACTGGCGGTCGTGGTCGTGATGTCAATGGCGTGATGAGTGAGTGGACTATTATTGTGTTATCGCTATTACTACTATTGTGTGAGTGAACTATTATTGTGCTTATGCTATTACTACTATTGTGTGAGTGGACTATTATTGTGCTATTGCTATTACTACTATTGTGTGAGTGGACTATTATTGTGTTATCGCTATTACTACTATTGTGTGAGTGGACTATTATTGTGCTATCGCTATTACTACTATTGTGTGAGTGGACTATTATTGTGTTATCGCTATTACTACTATTGTGTGAGTGAACTATTATTGTGCTATTGCTATTACTACTATTGTGTGAGTGGACTATTATTGTGCTATTGCTATTACTACTATTGTGTGAGTGAACTATTATTGTGCTATTGCTATTACTACTATTGTGTGAGTGGACTATTATTGTGCTATCGCTATTACTACTATTGTTGAGTGACTATATTGTGCTATTCTGTTACTACTATGTGTGAGTGGACTATTATTGTGCTTCGCTATTACTACTATTGTGTGAGTGGACTATTATTGTGCTATTGCTATTACTACTATTGTGTGAGTGAACTATTATTGTGCTATTGCTATTACTACTATTGTGTGAGTGGACTATTATTGTGCTATCGCTATTACTACTATTGTGTGAGTGAACTATTATTGTGCTATCGCTATTACTACTATTGTGTGAGTGAACTATTATTGTGCCATTGCTATTACTACTACTGTGTGAGTGGACTATTATTGTGCTATTGCTATTACTACTATTGTGTGAGTGAACTATTATTGTGCTATTGCTATTACTACTATTGTGTGAGTGAACTATTATTGTGCTATTGCTATTACTACTATTGTGTGAGTGAACTATTATTGTGCTATCGCTATTACTACTACTGTGTGAGTGGACTATTATTGTGCTATCGCTATTACTACTATTGTGTGAGTGAACTATTATTGTGCTATTGCTATTACTACTATTGTGTGAGTGAACTATTATTGTGCTATCGCTATTACTACTATTGTGTGAGTGAACTATTATTGTGCTATCGCTATTACTACTATTGTGTGAGTGAACTATTATTGTGCTATCGCTATTACTACTATTGTGTGAGTGGACTATTATTGTGCTATCGCTATTACTACTATTGTGTGAGTGGACTATTATTGTGCTATTGCTATTACTACTATTGAGTGAGTGGACTATTATTGTGCTATGCTTTACTACTATTGTGTGAGTGAACTATTATTGTGCTATCGCTATTACTACTATTGTGTGAGTGGACTATTATTGTGTTATCGCTATTACTACTATTGTGTGAGTGGACTATTATTGTGCCATTGCTATTACTACTATTGTGTGAGTGGACTATTATTGTGCCATTGCTATTACTACTATTGTGTGAGTGGACTATTGCTATTATTACTATTGTGTGAGTGGACTATTATTGTGCTATTGCTATTACTACTATTGTGTGAGTGAACTATTATTGTGCTATCGCTATTACTACTATTGTGTGAGTGAACTATTATTGTGCTATCGCTATTACTACTATTGTGTGAGTGGACTATTATTGTGCTATCGCTATTACTACTATTGAGTGAGTGGACTATTATTGTGCTATTGCTATTACTACTATTGTGTGAGTGGACTATTATTGTGCTATCGCTATTACTACTATTGAGTGAGTGGACTATTATTGTGCTATTGCTATTACTACTATTGTGTGAGTGGACTATTATTGTGCTATCGCTATTACTACTATTGAGTGAGTGGACTATTATTTGGGCGTCGCGTGCACTGATTTTCTATTTTTATCACCACTTGTGTTTGCCTTCTTATATTTTTCGTGTATTGTGGAAGCTTGAATCCATCGAAGCTGTTTTTTTCTTCATTTCTTTATTTTAGCTCTTTTCTGTCATGTAAAACTGCCTCACCCCGCCGCCAGGAATCCACGCGCTCCGCCCCGTCCCCCGGAACCAGGCCAAATTTTTTAAAGGCATATGACCTTGAGTGGAGTGTTTTTTGTTGTGGTGTGTATGTGTGTGTGTGTGTGTGTGTGGGTGTGTGTGTGTGTGTGTGTGTGTGTGTGTGTGTGTGTGTGTGTGTGTGTGTGTGTGTGTGTGTGTGTGTGTGTGTGTGTGTGTGTGTGTGTGTGTGTGTGTGTGTGTGTGTGTGTGTGTGTGTGTGTGTGTGTGCTGATGGTGCTTAGCTAGCCTCAAAGGGGTACTTTTTTTTTTTTTTTTATTGTTTATAGTAGTGGTGGTGGTGGTGGTGGTGGTGGTGGTGGTGGTGGTGGTGGTGGTGGTGGTGGTGTGGTGGTGGTGGTGTGTTAAATCATCACAAACACCCGCACACCACCTCAATAATCCCTATGTTCAATGGTTTACAATCCCTCATGCAAGTAAACACAAATCATGTATAATGCATATATTGAAAAATTAGATTGGCTCCACGTCTTGTCAGGCAGTGTGCTCCCTACACACTAGAATAGCCAAAATATATTACACAATAATATATAAGATTGTTCGTTGTATTGCGAAATGTATGCAACGTTAAGTACCTCCATTATACGATGTCCTGTACTTATATACAGATTTCTATAATAAAGCAAATATATCGTTCTATTGAATACCCACTAAGTTTTCTTTATCGTGTTTCATGCCTCTGCTGCAATCATCTGTGTGCATTGATTCATGAAAAAAAACATGGGTTAAAATCAGCAACTAAACAACAGTCTAATCCTGCCACCGCCTCCACAACGCGTACATACTACTACACAGTCACTATATTGAATAACGGCTCAAAAAACACAGCAGATCGATAACAATAATCTCTGCTCAAGACGCTTCTAGACGGCCGCCGCGACGCATCGGCCGGGCGTCTGTCTCGCACCACCTGACGACACACTTGACTTGCCGCTAGGGCCCTGGGTGGCGCTGCATTGGCCTTACGCTGTCTGGGTATTCGTTATAATGATCATAGGCATCTGGGTATTGGTTATAGTGATCATAGGCATCTGGGTATTCGTTATAAGGATCATAGGCATCTGGGTATTCGTTATAAGGATCATAGGCATTTGGGTATTCGTTATAGTGATCATAGGCATCTGGGTATTCGTTATAGTGATCATAGGCATCTGGGTATTCGTTATAATAATAATAATAATAATAATAATATTTTTATTCTCGCCCGGAGGCATACCGACAAAACAAAGCAACAAGAACAAGCCAAGGAGTTAACTTAAGTACTAGAGCAAAAACAAAAACAAGAACATAGTATATATAGGCATAATGAGCATAGGTATCTGGGTATTCGTTATAATGATCATAGGCATCTGGGTATACGTTATAGTGATCATAGACAGTACTACAGCCTGCATATACACATTGCGAGGACGCTTGCTTGTCTATAGCTGGGCCAAAGACCTGCCTGGGGAGGGTTATGGTATGGGCCACAATGCAGGAGCGAGGGAGCAGAGCAAGGTGAAACGCAGCTGCAACACCGCGGCAAGTGAAGAACCAAGACACCATAGGAACATAAGGAGCATGAGCAAAAGACATAAGGAATACATAAGGAATACATGCCATGATATATATAATTTGTACGTATTTCTCAGAGGGGCGTGAGATTAGAATGAATGTATGTACAAGCATGAATTAGAGAGAGAACGAGACAGTCTCCTCCTCCTCCTGCTACCGAGGGTCCCGCTTCCCCAGCACCTCGACGTAGGGGTAAAAAAAAGTGCTAGCTGCATTATATCACGACTCTCGATCCCTCCCTCCCTCCCTACCACGCTACCTTCCTGCCCTTCACTCCCCCCTCCCTCCTCCTCCTCCTTACTCCTTCCTGCTCTGGTTTGGGTCCCTCCTGACTCACTTTTTTTTCATTGCACCATTCTATATATTTCTTTCCTTCTCCACTCCCTCACTCACTACCTTTGCTTCTTCTCCCACTCCCCTACACACATGCCTGCAACCTCCCCCTATACCCTTCCCTGCCTCCCTCTCCACTACCACAAACACGTCCCCTCCCATACACCCCTACATAGCTCCCTCTACCTCCCTATAACCCTCCCCTCGCCCACTTTCCCCCCCAAACCCTCCCTTACATTAAAGACCTTCAATGTAATACCGTTGATGCAGGCAGTAAAAAGTTTGAAAGACGACTGTGTTTGTACGGATGCATTATTTGTTTCCGTGTGTAGTGGTGCTACATGTTGGGGTGGATGGTGTAGGGGGGTGGCTAGGGGTGGTAGGAGGGTGTGTGGTTGGGGAAAGTATGGTGGGGTGTGATGGGGTGGAGTGTTATAAGCTGAGGACTAGAGTAACGGGGTGAACAGGGTGTAGCAGGTGGTAGTATTAGTAGTAGTAATAGTAGTAGCATTAGTAGTAGTAGTAGTAGTAGCAGTAGTAGTAGTAGCAGTAGTAGTAGTAGTAGCAGTAGTAGTAGCAGGTAGTAGTAGTATAGTAGGGATATTATGGTGATGCTTGAGACGAAGGGAGAGGAAGAGGAAGATCATGTGCGTCAGGGTGTTAACCCCTTCACGCCCAGATCTTTCCTTCGCTATAAAAAATTGTATGTTATCGAGCCATAAAATAACGAAAACTAACTGAATATACCAAATTAGCTAGTGGTCAAGGCTACTAAACAGGTGATATCTATAAAAATATTACTTATATTCATTAAAAATTATCTAGTGGTGGTCAAATTACAATGGAAATACGTTCTGGGCCTCAAGGGGTTAAAGGCTAAGGAAGAATGTTCTGGGATGCTATAAGCCCTTCACGCCCAGAGCTTTCCTTTGTTATAT
>JACEEZ010019153.1:1287500-1292500 GCA_016584305.1 Chionoecetes opilio
AAAAGTGTAGAAGAAAAAAAGTGTTGAGGTCACAGCGTCAGGTTGGGGCGTCGGGCTTAAAGGTGTGTTGTCCTGCCTCACCAGCCTGAATTTTGACAACTATAGAGTGACTTATCGATTCCCGGCAGCTTGGTGACTGATTATGTGACTTATGGTGACTGACTCTTCCTGAACGATGACTGACTCTCTTCTTATAGGGTGATGACATAATTTCCAATGATGATAACTCACTCTTAACTACTTATACCAGCATAGTAGTTGATTCTAAGAATGGTGACTGACTCTCCTAGCAAGATGACTATGCCGCCTCCGTGATGACTGACTCTCCCAAGGTCGCTGTGTTACCAGACTCACGCCCTGGGCACCTTCCTTCCTCCCTGAGGTAACCAGCAGTGACCAAGTACCCGCGTGTTTGCACTAATGACGACAAAGAAATAACTACTACTACTACTAGTTCCTTTACTACTTGCCTATTTCCTTTATTTCCCTAAGTCATTCGAAACCTATAAATATACGACGAAATGTAGTAATATGGTGCAATCATCTCTCTCACACTCACACTCACACACACACGTTGTCTATATTTCACATTTACAACATATTTAAATATTGTAGTCACACTGAGCAGCTTCCTCGTGATGTCCTCAGTAATACCCAGCGCAGACACACCTAAAACACGGACACGCACTTCATACACACACATCAATGCCTTGTCCGTCCTTACGTCGCGTCTCACTGGATCGCCGCTAAGCCTTCGGAGACGCTGGCTTACCCGGGCCCGGCACTACGGAGTCCCCGGCTTTGCATGAATACTGCCTCGCCGTCTCTAGCCTCACGTATATATAATAAATATCGTAAACTGCGATCATTTTCTACCCCTGCTTCGCTCTGCCTGAATGTTGTATTGGCAAGTTTCTTATGCGCACAGATTTCATACAGTATTCACTTGATTGAATATACAACTGCCTGCAAGTTTCAGAATGTGAGGGGATGGATGGAGAGGGTTGTGCTGATCTGGTCCTGTCCGCCGCTCGCCCCGCCGCTGCCGCCTCCGGACAACTCTTGGAGACACACACACACACACACACACACACACACACACACACACACACACACACACACACACACACACACACACACACACACACGCACACACACACGTACACGCACACACACACACACACAAGAGGGAACGATAGGAAACAGTAGAAAATAAGATAGAAGAAAAATATTAATGCTAATGTGAGAGAAATGAAACAATTGACCAGTTGTGAGACTTTCAAAGATGTCAATATACCGCATCTTGCATAGTGTGAAGAATTAAAATGTTGGTTAATGAATATAATGTGTTGCGGCACCTCAATTAATCAATCAAAACTTACACATTTACCTTAATTTAACTTATAGAATTTGTACTACGAGTGGTAGGTCTGGGTTTATTTTCCCTGTTTCAGTCTCCATACACACTCTGATATTGATAGGAACACTAGAAAAGTTGCATTTATTCCCGGGCGACAAGAGCGGGGTTGAGGGCACTGCTGCTACTCACTCTAATCGAAACTGGAAAGCACAAAACAAAACAAACAAAACAAAAAATCTGTTTACATTTATTTTAATCCATGTTCCTTATTCGTCCTGTTTTTGTTCGATCAGTCATTTCCTGGAGACCGCCGGACGAAGCTTTCCAATTCATATTTTTGTAATCATCCCACGGTCCACATGTAGAGTAAAATGTCCGGTTTAGATCTTTTTTTATTATTCCCCGACGTGGTGTAGTTCGTTTGGCAATCATGCGGCATTGAAAACTCATTCATATTTCATCCTCAGACTAGGAAACCCGATTAAAGCTGTAGATTGTTTGTTCCTGGCTAACTGATGACCGCCATGGAGGGACGAGGCACCGCGAGGCACAAGCATGACGAGCTGATTGATAATTGCAGCGCCAAACGGTAACTGTGTCATCAGCTTCTCACCCTAAATAGCAACGGCAACGAGAGAGAAAGAAAAAAACACCACCGCCGCATCGCCAGTGCAACTTTAAGGTGAAAAATAGTACAGGAAAAAAAGATGTATTTTCTGTATTTCCTTGTTCCGTGTGAAGCTCACGATGAATGAGCGAAACACTCGCTTCAATCAGCGTGGCCATTTGGGGGTAAATGACTGTCCTTTCAAAGCATTTTATCAGCATATTCTTACATTATATTCCCGTGCTCTCCAGTCTCTCCCTTCCTCCCTCACACCCTCCCTCCCTCCTCCAACAGGGAAGGGGGAAGGGGGGAGGGAGGTGCCGGAAAACCTGAGGCTGAGTGGCCTCAAACCAGTTTTTTCCCAGTTTAATATCATTTATCATATGAAAGTAAGGTTGAGTCGGAGTGTCCTTTCTAGCTACCTATTTTTCACATATAATTATGCATGGGGCGGCGTTGTGGCAGAGTGGAGGGGAAGGGAGGGGGAGGGGTGTCGGATGGCAGGGTGAGGGGTGAAGGGTGGCGGGGTGAAGCATCAAGCGTTCTGTACTGTATATATAGCGGCGGGGTGAGAGCCTGAGAGCTGCTTCCCTTTCTGCCAATGAGCTATGTTTCCCTGTGCCATGGTGGGGACTAGAAGCAGCAGCAACCCGCCCCGTCGCGTGGTCGTGGGGGCCTGACGGGGTGTGCCGGGCAGGGCGTCTCTACGGTGGACACTCGCCTACGACACAGGAATGAATGAAATTGTATCCCCCAGTCATAATGAACCTCACTCACTCACTTACTTTTTTTGTTTGTTTTGTTTTACATCACAAAGGACTGGCCAAGGGCATAACAAAAAGAGTTAACACACATCCCGCTTAGTTGCCAGTCCCTATGAAGAAGACAAAGACAGTAAGAGAATAAAGAAAGAGGGGTGGGCCAATTTAGTTCGGGAGGTGTATTGTCACTTACTCAGACCATGACGGTGACTGTCATGCAAACACTCATGACAACCTCCTCGCTAAGACATGACAGGCACTTAACAATACAACGATGCCATGTGATTTTTTTTTTTCCTCCTTCAATTCTTGTCTCTTAAAAAGTGTTTAAATATGCCACCGAAAGAGACGAAAATAGAGACGAACTTAAGAGACGCTGAGTATTTTAGAAAGAAGACTGACTCATTAATAAGTATTACGTTATGACGAATCACATTGAGAATATTACGTATTATTCCTCCTATAGCAAATACAAAATAATCACACAAAAGAAACACTAAGCAATGATCCTCCAAAAAAACTGTATTTACCATTTAACCTCTTTTAACACATTACAAGAAATATATTGAACACCGGGAGGGTAACATTTTTTTTCCTGGGGACGAAGTAGTATTTTTTTCTTTTTCTACTTCATTACCTCTCTATTTATTCTACTACTAATTCTTTTCTACATACTTTCTACTACTACCTACTCTATTTCAGATGTCCACGTGACCTACAAAGAGCAGTGTACAGGTAATGCAGGTGTTATGCAAGACAAGATGAGTGACTTACTTTTCACAGCAGCCAGGTAATACTCATAAAATACCTGACTCTAATCACAGTTATCTCTGAGCCCTAAATGAGAGCAGCAAAGGGTTGTAGTTATTTCATCTCTGAGGCCTAAATGAAAACAGCAAAGGGTTGTAGCTACTTGTTCTGAGCCTTAAATGAAAACAGCAAAGGGTTGTAGTTACTTCATCTCTGAGGCCTAAATGAAAACAGCAAAGGGTTGTAGTTACTTCATCTCTGAGGCCTAAATGAAAACAGCAAAGGGTTGTAGCTACTTGTTCTGAGCCCTAAATGAAAACAGCAAAGGGTTGTAGCTACTCTTTCTCTGAGCCCTAAATGAAAATAGCAAAGAATTGTAGCTATTCCTTCTCTGAGCCCTAAATGAAAACAGCAAAGGGTTGTAGCTACTCTTTCTCTGAGCTCTAAATGAAAACAGCAAAGGGTTGTAGCTACTTGTTCTCTGAGCCCTAAATGAGAACAGCAAAGGGTTGTAGTTACTTAATCTCTGAGGCCTAAATGAAAACAGCAAAGGGTTGTAGCTACTCTTTCTCTGAGCTCTAAATGAAAACAGCAAAGGGTTGTAGCTACTCTTTCTCTGAGCTCTAAATGAAAACAGCAAAGGGTTGTAGCTACTTGTTCTCTGAGGCCTAAATGAGAACAGCAAAGGGTTGTAGCTACTTGTTCTGAGCCCTAAATGAAAACAGCAAAGGTTGTAGTTACTTGTTCTGAGCCCTAAATGAAAACAGCAAAGGGTTGTAGCTATTCCTTCTCTGAGTCCAAAATGAAAACAGCAAAGGGTTGTAGTTACTTCATCTCTGAGGCCTAAATGAAAACAGCAAAGGGTTGTAGCTACTCTTTCTCTGAGCTCTAAATGAAAACAGCAAAGGGTTGTAGCTACTCTTTCTCTGAGCTCTAAATGAAAACAGCAAAGGGTTGTAGCTACTTGTTCTCTGAGGCCTAAATGAGAACAGCAAAGGGTTGTAGTTACTTCATCTCTGAGCCCTAAATGAAAACAGCAAAGGGTTGTAGCTACTTCTTGTGTGTTCCCTTCACCCCCATTACAAATCACCCCAGGAAGCAATGTCCCCCCTTAACCCCATTATAATCTTTATCTAAGGCAACATAGTGGATTACTATATGAAACTAAAACAGTAAAAAAAAAAACTGATCTCGACCTAACACTATTAACCCGAAACGTGTACCTCCCATCCGCTACACTAAATATTTCTTCTTATTTTTCCTTTTTTTTTTTTTTTTTTTACCTATGTGACGTTTCAGCTGGATTATATTTTCTACATTTTGAGGGTTACGTCGACCCTATGACGCTTGTGTAATCCTCCCTGTAGGCTCATTATTGAAACTGATGAATTACCATAATGCAACACTCCATCCCGCCCATTCCTGCCGCCCATCAAGACGCCAGCTCGCCCGCCCATTAGGATAAACACCCACCCATTCATTACCTGCCGGGAAAGCCACGCTAATGGACGACCCTGTATGG
>JACEEZ010019153.1:1295000-1302500 GCA_016584305.1 Chionoecetes opilio
ACACTACAACATAGTAAAGAAAGCAGCGATACAAGGCCCAAACACGTCAACCATTTCACACTGCACACATTAAGAAGGAACACCAGTACAACACGTGCTTGTCAACACTGAGGGCGTGCAGTGCGGCGCCGCGTGTTGGCTTCATCACTGTCAAAAGTCTACCGTGCGGCCTTTATCACCGTCGAGGCAGCTCCCGGGGGCGACATTAGCGTCAGGGCCACACTGCCACCAGGGTTCCTATATAGCGAAACACAACAACAAAGATGCTGCTCGGACAACACTTCACGCACCTCACTCAAAACACTTCACTTGTCTCTGGGGCACCACAAAACACCACTAATGCTGCCTGTACTACCTCACCAACGGAACAGTGCACGATACAGCTCTCACCAACCAGACTACACAATACATGAATCACGGCATTACATCGGCAACTACTATTCATTTAGAACTTCGCAATGATGAATTATTAAATATGTATAGTCACAGCGTCAAAGTTTGGAGGCTGAAGTGTTTTTCAAATAAGTATAGTTACATAGCGTCAAAGTTTGGAGGCTGAAGTGTTTTTCAAGTATAAGTATAGTCACATAGCGTCAAAGTTTGGAGGCTGAAGTGTTTTTCAAGTATAAGTATAGTCACAGCGTCAAAGTTTGGAGGCTGAAGTGTTTTTCAAGTATAAGTATAGTTACATAGCGTCAAAGTTTGGAGGCTGAAGTGTTTTTCAAGTATAAGTATAGTCACAGCGTCAAAGTTTGGAGGCTGAAGTGTTTTTCAAGTATAAGTATAGTCACATAGCGTCAAAGTTTGGAGGCTGAAGTGTTTTTCAAGTATAAGTATAGTTACATAGCGTCAAAGTTTGGAGGCTGAAGTGTTTTTCAAGTATAAGTATAGTCACATAGCGTCAAAGTTTGGAGGCTGAAGTGTTTTTTCAAGTATAAGTATAGTTACATAGCGTCAAAGTTTGGAGGCTGAAGTGTTTTTTCAAGTATAGTCACATGAAGTAAAAAATGTGGATGCTTCAGTGTTTTCCCTCACGGCCTTGTCCACCACCATCACCACCGTCCTGGACACACGAAGGGCAAAGTCTCATGAGGTGATCACCATTACGCCTTCCTGTCCTTCACGCTGTTGTCGCCTCCAACTCGCCACTCCAGGTACACACACACACACACACACACACACTTTGCCAGGAGAGCTGTGCATGACCGGCGGCACACAGCGTCACCTCCTGCCTGTCTGTGCTGCTACACCCTCCAACACCACCACCACCACCACCACCACCACACCTCCCAATAGCCTTGCACTCGCAGCCAGTCAATACCTCCCTCTCCCCTATATAGGAACTTTTTCAATCTTTCTTTCGCCCCCTGCAGCGCCGCCTCTCTCCCTGCCTGTAACATTTTATGGTGAGTCGGCGCCCTTCTCAAATCATCTCTATGGTATCTCAGTAATCCAAGTTTACAGCAATTTCACAGTTTTCAATAAAATGCTTCACTTCAATGTCATTCCTTGACCTCCTGTTTCACTAAATGCTACCAGCTCGTCGGCATTAACAACCTACTCTCATGAACCTCATCACTGCACTCTGTATTGACAAACCTTAATGCTTGAAAACTAAAACTGAGGATTTCATTCAATAAATTATCATCGATTCTACAGCACCTATACAACGCCTCAATGTTCGTGGACTACACAACATACACATACACATACACATACACATACACACACACACACACACACATATATATATATATATAAAATATATATATATATATATATATATATATATATATATATATAATTATATACATATATATATATATATATATAATATATATATATATATATATATATATATATATATATATATAGTTTCTTAATTATGCATTAATTCTACTGTGATGTCTGCTGGTTTAGTTGCTGTTTTTCTTCTATGTCCTCGTCGTCTTCTTCCGTCGTCCTGATGTGGCGTTGGAGCCGCTGCCTGTCTGGTGGCGTCATGGTTCCTGTCGTGGCTGCCAAAGATGCCTCTCTTCCTCCGTCAGGTTTCCACGACACGTCCGTCATGCAGGTGTCAGGCTGGGGACTCTCCCTACACGACGCCTTGTGCTGTGGATCATATATACAAGAGAAGTCTCCTACAACTGTATACCGCCTCAGCTACTGTTCCGCCGCTCCCGCCCACGTGTTCCGTCCCGCCCACACGTCACAGGACACCGAGTGCCACCGTCAAGACATGTGTGCTGCCAATGATCGCAGCACACAACACCACAGCCGCAACACCTCCCGCCGTGCCCCAACACCTCATGCCGGGCAACATTTGGCCTCATATACATATATACACGAGAGCAACACCGACCATGAATATCAAGTCTTCCTGAATATTACCAACGATAAAGAGGTGAACACACAGCCAGATAAAATTTGACTAACCTAAATCAAACACACCAAAATAGCTTTCTGATTCCTAAGTAATTTTTCCAACGCAGATATCACCAGCCAACGATGAGGGGGAAGGGAGGAGGGGGGCAGGAGGGGGGTGCAGATGACCACCACACTCACCAATACAATTCCTAAAGTTGTTGTTTATTTAGCGCGGACAAACAAGGCGGATCACAAAGAAAGATTAGACGTGAGGGTGGAGGGCGGTGGTGCGGTGGTCGTCACCCTCCTGCTACGCCCCTGACACGACCCCGCGGAGGATGACGCTATAGATACGGCAGGTCACAACACTGATCGGTGAATTATTAGCGGTGTGCATCATCTCCTCATTATCGGTGCAAACACTACCACTATTACACCAACATAAAGTCATAAGCCCCCCATCAACACTAATACACTAGGATACAGCCCCCCCCCCCCTTCCCACGCCTCCCCATTACTAATTTGTCCCTACTAATCCTCCTAGATAGACGGACGCTTCTTTCCATCAACTGGTAGTACTGGTATGGCGACGTAAGTGACAGTCCCGTGACGTGTATGGAGCGTTCTCTGTCATTATCATCAGTCATAACCCAACCCTGGCACAATGGTTATTATATCGCAAGCATCTTTGGTTCGAGTGGCTGCTTCCTGCCCTCTCCTCTCCCTCTATTTCTCTCCCTTTCTCTCTCTTTTTCCGTTAGTCTTGCTCCTGCAGGTCTCAAAGCAAGCTATGGTCAGTGTGTGTGCGTGTGTGTGTGTGCGTGGAGGGTCTACGCCTTCACCACAACCCTCAGCACCACCACCACCCACCGCATCTCTCGCCCCCTTGCAATCGCCGCCCCTAAAGCAGCCCCTAAAGCAACCCCTTCCATAAACCATAAAAACCCCGTGTCCTCGCCGCCGCTACGACCATCTCTCGCTGCCATCACCGCCTCCGCCGCCTCGTCCATTAAAGAAGAACATTTTTACTCAGTGTAGAGTCTTGTGCCACAATATTTCATTAGCACTTTACGTTTCGTTCACAACTTTCCACCAATGACTGCCTGGTCTGCCTGGTCAGAAGCACACCGTCTCCCTACCCCCCCTTAACCTTTTCCCTTTCCCTGCTTCCCCTTTCCTCTCTCCCCCTCCCAGGCTACTGCTAACGCTTCCCCTTCTCCCCCTTCATCCCGGTTCTCCCCCAGTCGCCTGCATACAAACACGCGCACAAAGCAATCCGAAAATGTCCCAAGTTTTTTGCCTGGTGAGCCATTACATCATTAGAAATCAAATCATTCACGGAGGTTTACGCCCAGGACCAGCGGCGTGTTTACCGATATAAATTTACACGTCTGCGTCCCGAATGAATGTGCGTGTATAACGGCACACAGGATTTTCAAAGCATAACCAGAATCTCGACTGTTAGGCTGAAGACGATACGCAACGACCCCCACAAAATATCCTGATTCTGTAGACGCACACGCACGCATTTTTAAGCTTGACACGTTTTGCATTTATAACTTGAATTTAATGAATACAGAAACGGGCAAATATTTTAATTGAAGAGAACAAACATGTGACAGACGTTCAGTTAACAATAAATGATAAGTAATATACTATGACCTACATTATACTATGAAATTATTTGCTTGATTGACTTTATATAATTTTTCATCACGAATTTTTGCAATGGAGTTTTAAGTATTTCTTGATTTCTTTTTATCGCGAGTTTTGCAAGAGGAAACACTATTTTCAAACATCAAAGTACACTATGAGATAAATGACGTAGATCAGTAATCTATACATATTATCATCGAGAGTGACAGTATGGTTGGGGTTCTAGGTTTTGCTTGGAGAAAATGTTAATATTTCCATGCATAGCAAAATATTACAATAATAAAATGAAGCAAGAAAACATTTGATTGATTTAAATGAAAGAATTAATAATAAGAAAAAATTGCTGAAATAAAAAAAAAAAATCGTTCCTCGCCATTGTATATAAAAAATAAAAAATAAACACTAATACCTCGTCAGCCTTCAGACAAAGTACAGTTAACGAGAAAAGAAACCACATCACTAAGTCAAGGTCACTGAAAATATCAAACACATTAACCTCAAAATAACTTCAGAAATAAAATGCTAAAATGATCAATACAAAATATAGACCAGCCAGAATGATACCGCATCCCGGCTAATATATTCGTCATGCTTACATAATTATTCCAAGTGTGTAGTCCCTGTTGAATATCTTAATTGTGCCTGAATAGATACTTTAATGATGGATGCCACGATAATATATCATTAAGAGAACGAAGAGACATTGAAGTGGGTAGAGAGAGTAATGGGGAAACTATGCCTCACTTATTTCACTTATTTTACGGATATATATTTACTTCACTTTCTCATTTACTGATTTCTTTTTTTTTGCAACACTTTCGCTTTCTCTCTTAATCTCTCTCGATTTCTACATAACATCCCACACACCCACACCCACCTACACACACACACACACACACACACACACCCACACCCACACACTCACACACACACACCCACACACACCCACACCCACACACACAGAAAACACATACAAACACACTCTTATATTATACGGACATGATTGAAAAAAAATATACATTTACGACAAAAAGCCACACATAGATACGTCAAGAGGAAGAAACAAGCAGATAGATGGATGCCAATATACACGAGGGAAGAAAAGACATCAATAATACTAAATACTAAATAATAATAAATAAATAAATAATAAAATAACAATAAATTATGAATACTAATACAGTAATAAATAATACTATGCAAGCACTGAAATCCTGACAAATGATAAAACTAATAAGAAATAATGAATAAATACTACTATCAATTTCCAGTTTTCTTCCTCTATCTAAACACGATTTCCACCACAAATACTATAGACAAGTCCGATAACCACTAACTTCTTCTCTTCTTTTTATTTATACCGAACAAATTACTCGGTGGGCTTCGTGGCAAGTATCAGAGTGTGAAGAATAAGTCAATACTACTCAGACCTATCCTCTTCTGGTTTTTTTTTCCTGCCTCCAATATCTCCTATACTACGGCGGGCGTATCGGGCGGCGCGGATCAATACAACGCAGGCAATCAGGCGGAGTGGAGTCAAGTCGCTCACCAGTAAATATTACCCATGAACAAAATTGCTTTCCATAGATGATGTCAAGAAAATAGGAAAATAAGAAAATCCGGGTCGTCTGTGTGTGTGTGTGTGTGTGTGTGTGTATTTTTTTTTATATCGTCTACGAGTTTTGATTTAGTAATAGTGTCGTGTTGTGTTACCTCATTCACGTGTTTAATGAGTTTTTTCTGAGATTATGAGTTCATTTACGTGACTGTTATTTAAAGGTGAGTTTTGACTTGCTTTTTTTTTTTGTGTGTGTGTGTGTATGTGTGTGTGTGTGTGTGTGTGCATGAGTGTGTGTGTGTGTGTGTGTGTGTGTGTGTGTGTGTGTGTGTGTGTGTGTGTGTGTGTGTGTGTGTGTGTGTGTGTGTGTGTGTGTGTGTGTGTGCGCGCGTGCGCGTGTGTGACCCAACGCACCTTCACCCTCTGCTAAAAAAACACTGCATGCACCCAAGCAACAAAGCAAACATAGCAACAACAAAAAAACGAGACTAACTTTAACTACAACTATTTCTTCCCGGATGTTTTAAAATCACACCCACGTAAAACGGAGCGCAAATTAACCTCAAAAGCGACAAAAACCTATATACAACTTATCCAGGAGAAAAAAAAATCGAGTGCATGGGCTTTGTAAAAACGACTAATATAATCAAATAGAATAAATGTCCATCGGGGTTGATTAGCCGGTAAATTCGTCTATAAGAGTAGGCGACGAGGAAGCGGAAGAAAGAGGTCACTTCAAGCCAGCGGAGAAGCGACGTTAAGGCCGCTATGTATCTCCCGGGAGGTAAGACGCGGCGCAGGGTGAAGGCCCGGACGCAAGGAAGGCAGGACCGGCGAGACTTTTTAAGCATTAAGGAGATTAAACTACAGCTCGCCGGTGTGATTACTTGCCATCAGCTCGGCTCTCACGGCCCAGATTAAGTTGGGCCGAGCGGCGGACCTTCTAGCGTCACGTGAACCGGCGGAAAATTGGAATCCCGGAATGAAGATAAACATTGTAGAATAAGAACAGAGGTTTTGTGTCAAGATTTCCTGTACATTCATCTCAATCAACTTGTTAAATTCATGTGTACGTTGTTCTCTTAACCAGATTTAATACTTCCTAGCTCTTCGTTATATTTTCATAGGTGATGAAAAATATAAAATAAACGAAGTCATCAGAAAACAGGTCATCGAATACCCAGGTCATGAGGTCGTGCCTGGGTAATGCCTCCATCCTGCCCTGCCTCCCCGCTGCCCTGCCTCCCTGCTGCCCTGCCTCCCTACACCTCCCTCTCCCTAAACCCACCGTCACTTCAGAGCCACACACGCAGGCATCGTCCAACCCGCCACCCGCACCTCAATGTTTCACGGGGCCGGATAACTTTTTTTGCATCTAACCCAGAAACAAAACTTTAAAAAAGGGAAAAAAATACTCTGTGGGGAGGAGGAGGAGGGAGGAGGAGGAGGAGGAGGAGGAGGAGGAGGAGAGGAGGAGGAGGAGCGATGGTGGTAGCGGCGGTCACAGCAAAAATTAAAAAGAACTCGATACTTTTGAACTGATCGAGGCAGAGAGACATTGCAAGAAAAGGAGGAGGAGGAGGAGGAGGAGGAGGAGGAGGAGGAGGAGGAGGAGGAGGAGGAGGAGGAGGAGGAGGAGGAGGAGGAGGAGGAGGAGGAGGAGGAGGAGGAGGAGGAGGAGGATGTGGTGGAAAAAATATGCTTGTTTTCTTCTGACTCACCTTGACTGAAGCCACATAATCATTGTGTCCAGCCAGTCCTGTGTCGCCTCTTTAACCTCGCATTCCAAAGCTTACCTGGAAAGAGAAGAGAACAAAATGTAGTTATTATATTTTTTCTATTTTCCCCGTTATTTACTTATACCATTTAAACTATGTAGGAATATTTTCTTGGTACAGTTACGGAAATAACTTCAAATA
>JACEEZ010019153.1:1307500-1315000 GCA_016584305.1 Chionoecetes opilio
CACCCTCGTCATGTTATCATACTAATAATAATTAATTAGGGAAGCTTAAAAGCAGGTGTATGAACCCGACTAATAATATTTGCCTGAAACAGACACTAAAACTCTACGGACGTGACGGAGGGCGACGACAAGTGTCGATTTTAAGACCATCGGCACAGGGCAGGGCTAAGACACTGATGGTTCTCACGGCGCCAAGCGAAGGCAGACCTGTCGTGCAGGTGGCGGTGGGAAAGGGGCGGGGGGCGAGGGGGGGCGGGGGCCACATGCACCGGCCCCCCGATGTAAAGTTAACTTGTGATATCAAGCAACCCCGAGGTACCACCACACCTCCGGCGCCCAATCACTGATTACTCCTAGACATTATAAGCAAACTATAATGAGTTAATTACATATTCAGCAAACGTGAGTTATGCCCATTTATGGCGATAGGAGTAAAATAAAATACGAGGATTTGACATAGATACCCAATACAAATATTTCAAATTGGTAGGTGGAACCAGCGCGGGGCACGTCAAGCAGAGCAGCAGGGAAAAACTTCATACCCAAAAATGTGGTTCTGGTTCTGGACTCTTTCTCCCCAACAGAGACAGTCTTGCGGGATAACACTTACGTGGATCTTAATAAGTTATAATAGGCGGGAAAAATGGCGCCACAGCGATACAAAGACTTTAATAACCTGATGATCTTGAACGGAATACGGTGGGAAAAAAACCTTAATGTCTCAGTATAGGGATGGACAGAGTAAAAATATTCCTTTATCCTCGTTATCATGGCTAAACCTGAAAGCTCAAGGTCACTGAAGGCATTGTCATTTTCATGGTCATCTTTTGTGAGGAAGAGAATGTGGCAAACTTTCATGTAATACACACAGCTACCGACTTAATGAATTGCTGAAATCCATGAATTTTACCTCTATAATGCGAAGCAAAAGAGGAAATAAATAATACATAATTTGTTAATCTCTGTCAATGTAGTGTAAATAACCTTGTAATCTCACATGACCAAATCAGTGGAATATAGAATTGTTCACGCGACGATTCCATGTAAGCTACAAATTACCGCATATTGAGCGGATTTTTTTCTCACACATAATATTAAATTACTTCAACTGGATTTCGAAATATTAGTTATTTTCTTATACATATGTGTGTGTGTATGTGTGTGTGTGTGTGTGTGTGTGTGTGTGTGTGTGTGTGTGTGTGTGTGTGTGTGTGTGTGTGTGTGTGTATGTGCGTGCGTGCGTGCGTTCGTGTTTGTGCGTGAGTTTTCAAATGTCAACGAAAAATTAACAGATTTACCTACTGAACAGACAGATACACTAGTAAGCAGATGTATATTATAAAATCTTCATTCACTCACACACACACATACACACACACACACACACACACATTTACGGAGACGGAGAGAAAATACGGCGCGGCGCAGTCTGTCGCATTAAATACCATCTGTCCCATGACACAGAAAGCAAGAATAAGAAATATGAATAATATAAAAGTCACAAACCTTAAAAACGTGAAAACCTTACAACACCAAAAAAATTAAAAGGCATAATTAAGACAAACAAGAGTGACAAATTAAGGAAGCAGGACTGGCGGCGTCGGGCAGGCGGGCAGCGGGGGCCGCCGCGCTGTCAGGGGCCGCCGCGCCAAGACTGTCACCGCCGCCATGCTTCACAAAACTATATATAAGCGGCCTCATGCGTGTACACCAGTATTGTCATGACTAAATCCTCATTCACAATACTGAGTCATAAATTGTTAGTGACTCAAATAAATTTTCCCAAATCGCAAGCAAACACCAAAAACACCAAAAATCGATGTTTCTGTCGCCGATACTGCAAAATACCTCCCCTAACCTTTCGTCAAGGCAATAAACAGACAGATAAATTACAAACATTTATGTATTCGATACATCCAGACTGGGTAGTATATCAGAACCAAAAAAATCACGAAACGAGTGAGGCATCATTAAAACTCTTAAATGCCTCATTGCTTCATCACTCTTTAAAAAAATATCCTATACCTATACAAAAACATAAATAATCCCTTCTTCCTGCAGTGTACCAAGAATCCCTAGATAGCGAGGACGTGCATGCAGGCAAGAGAGATAACATCACAACCTGCCTCGAACTTGGCACATCGTTACCCCGGGATGGGCGACCGGCTATCAGGCCCCACGACCGTCTGAGGGCCGTCCTGAGACACACAACGGCGCGGCGCCTCCTCTATTCCCGTGATGTCGCTCGCCGGGCCGGCACTCTCATAATTCCCGACACCCGCGCCAAAAGTTATCGGGATTTAGAGTTAGTCTGGCGATGTTTTAGGAGAATGAATGGTGTTTTATGTTTTGTTTATATTCGAAGCTTTAAAGCGTTTGCAGAGAACGAGACAGCTGGCTGCCCTGGATAACGTGACTCTCCTCTCCTTTCTTATCTGTGTGTGTGTGTGTGTGTGTGTGTGTGTGTGTGTGTGTGTGTGTGTGTGTGTGTGTGTGTGTGTGTGTGTGTGTGTGTGTGTGTGTGTGTGTGTGTGTATGCATGATCTAGTAGTTATATGTGTACGGCTATGAATACTAAGCATCCGTGCTTTGACTGTTTTCCTGTGTTGCGTTTCTGCCCTATACATTTAAGCGTACAAACATACATGCATTTATCATACGTACGCATGTATATACATGTGGCGCTACATACATACCTAGAGAAACGTTGTATATTTCTTTTTAGTTATCTATTTGCTAAAATCTCCCCACTGTAAAAATATTGAAACAAAAATAGACCAAATGTAGCTTTAGTTATGGTTCAAGCTATCGTAAGTACTGGCAGATTGAGATGTTGTATGTATGTACCTTAAATATGTACACACAAGCAGAGAATATCTAGATTAATATTTCGGAAAAGGCAGAAATGATGTGTGTGTGTGTGTGTGTGTGTGTGTGTGTGTGTGTGTGTGTGTGTGTGTGTGTGTGTGTGTGTGTGTGTGTGTGTGTATGTGTGTGTGTATGTGTGTGTGTGTGTGCGCGAGTGTGCGCGAGTGTGTGTGTTTGTGCGTGTGTGTGTGTGTGTGTGTGTGTGTGTGTGTGTGTGTGTGTGTGTGTGTGTGTGTGTGTGTGTGTGTGTGTGTGTGTGTGTGTGTGTGTGTGTGTGTGTGTGTGTGTGGGTTCAAATGTTTACGTGTTTGGCCAAAAACTTTCCCCGTACATAAAGTCGCAGTGGAGATCCGTTATCGCCTTGTGCTGTGCGGCGACTCCTTCCACAGTCGAGGCGTCGCCGTACCGCCGCCTCACTAGTCACGCCGCCCATAAGGTCCGCCCGTGAAACTCTACCAACACCTTAATTACGACATACAATTATACCACTACATACACACATATCTGTTGTGTTTATAAATATATTTTACAATCATTTATATTTATTTATTCATTCATTTTCTTCCTTATTTTTTGCCGCACATATCATTTAACACACAAAACTGAAATACATTAAAACTCACAAGCACGTGACATTTCCAGGGCTTGTCACGTTCATCCTGGCGACAGCTTAAGACCTATAGACGAACATGTACTCTAACAACTTCATTGAGTGTCTGTCTCCTTTCCTTCAAACTCATCATGATATGCTTGTCATTTGTGCATGTAATTATTATATATATAAACACACACACACAAACCTCAGTTGAGCAAAGCTAACATATAGACTAAAAACACATTCGTGCCCTGAGAATATTTCAAGTCATCAACAATTGAAAAATCAGTTTTATCACAACATACACGAAACAAAAATATGAAGGAACCTCTAATTCGGTAAATAAACAAGAAAATAAATACATCAGCATAAAACTCTAGTGGGCAGTGTTGGCATGAGTAGCAAGCACACACTATACCCTTGATTCACACAAACTACTAAAACGTTTGACAATTAGATGCACGAAAGCACGAAAATAAATCCTCGTTAGGTGTGCACGTCAACGCGTCTTATGCCGGGAACGTCGCATCACCGTTAAGAACCTCCTCCCAGGAAGCCGCGGGTCTCCCAGGAAGCCGAGGGTCGTCTCCCAAGGACCTTCAGTTACATACCCGCGCCCCTCGCCGCCCCAGCCCACAGTCCACGTCCCTCCATCGCTACCTCACCACCAACTTGCACATAACACCCCACCATAACCAGGTAAGTGTATCAGAACATCTGTATCAGCACATCATGTAACTTATATTCATTTTTTCCTTTCCCATATAACTTCTTCCTAGCTCTTGTTCCCTCAACTGTCTACCCCCTCCAATAATATGAAAAACGTCATGTAGTCATTGCAGTCATAATCATTACAGTAGATTAGCAGAGAAAACCTAGAATCCTGCCTCGACGCCTCCTGCAGCCATAGTCTTGTCATCCATATCCTTGTTATCAGCCATAGTCTTGTCATCCATATCCATGTTATCAGCCATAGTCTTGTCATCCATATCCGTGTTATCAACCATAGTCTTATCATCCATATCCGTGTTATCAGCCAGTCTTGTCATCCATATCCATGTTATCAGCCATAGTCTTATCATCCATATCCGTGTTATCAGCCAGTCTTGTCATCCATATCCGTGTTATCAGCCATAGTCTTGTCATCCATATCCATGTTATCAGCCATAGTCTTATCATCCATATCCGTGTTATCAGCCAGAGTCTTGTCATCCATATCCATGTTATCAGCCATAGTCTTGCCATCCATATCCATGTTATCAGCCATAGTCTTGCCATCCATATCCATGTTATCATCCAGTCTTATCATTCATATCCGTCTTATCAGCCATAGTCTTGTCATCCATATCCGTCCTATCAGCCATAGTCTTATCATCCATATCCGTCTTATCAGCCATAGTCTTGTCATCCATATCCGTCTTATCAGCCATAGTCTTGTCATCCATATCCGTCCTATCAGCCATAGTCTTATCATCCATATCCGTCTTATCAGCCATAGTCTTGTCATCCATATCCGTCTTATCAGCCATAGTCTTGTCATCCATATCCATGTTATCAGCCATAGTCTTGTCATCCATATCCACGTTATCAGCCATAGTCTTATCATCCATATCCGTCTTATCAGCCATAGTCTTGTCATCCATATCCATGTTATCAGCCAGTCTTATCATCCATATCCATGTTATCAGCCATAGTCTTATCATCCATATCCGTGTTATCAGCCATAGTCTTATCATCCATATCCATGTTATCAGCCAGTCTTATCATCCATATCCATGTTATCAGCCATAGTCTTATCATCCATATCCATGTTATCATCCATATCCGTGTTATCAGCCAGTCTTATCATCCACATCCGTCTTATCAGCCATAGTCTTGTCATCCATATCCGTGTTATCATCCATATCCGTGTTATCAGCCATAATCTTGTCATCCATATCCGTGTTATCAGCCAGTTTTATCATCCATATCCGTGTTATCAGCCAGTCTTATCATCCATATCCGTGTTATCAGCCATAGTCTTGTCATCCATATCCGTGTTATCAGCCATAGTCTTGTCATCCATATCCGTGTTATCAGCCATAGTCTTGTCATCCATATCCGTGTTATCAGCCATAGTCTTGTCATCCATATCCGTGTTATCAGCCATAGTCTTGTCATCCATATCCGTGTTATCAGCCATAGTCTTGTCATCCATATCCGTGTTATCAGCCATAGTCTTATCATCCATATCCGTGTTATCAGCCATAGTCTTGTCATCCATATCCGTGTTATCAGCCATAGTCTTATCATCCATATCCGTGTTATCAGCCATAGTGTTATCATCCATATCCATGTTATCAGCCATAGTCTTATCATTCATATCCATGTTATCAGCCATAGTCTTATCATCCATATCCGTGTTATCAGTCATAGTCTTATCAGCCAGTCTTGTCATCCATATCCGTGTTATCATCCATATCCGTGTTATCAGCCATAGTCTTGTCATCCATATCCGTGTTATCAGCCATAGTCTTTTCATCTATATCCATGTTATCAGCCATAGTCTTATCATCCATATCCGTCCTATCAGCCATAGTCTTATCATCCATATCCATGTTCTTATCAGCCATAGTCTAATCAAAGCATGTACACAGTGCCTTGGAGGACGGTGCAAGGGTGTGCTGCTGTGCCTATGATACATGTTTAGACTTGTTTTATATTTAGGACATTATTTGCAACTTCTGTGCCATTATTTCAGTTTAATGTCAGGAAGCCAAGAGACGCAATGGTATTTCTTTATCTTTATGTTTCTTTTTTTCTATATAAACAACAAGTGATCCTCGGAATACGCTACTGATTCATGTAGTCACAGTTTGGCTTTGATGTGATGATTAAAAATATAATACAAACACATGAATACAACACATGCAAATATACACCAAAATAAGAAAACAAAAAAGAAGGAAATAACGATATATATAAATAGATATAAATAACTTAATTTAATCCTATCAATATAATCAAGAAAAATGGATTCGAATAATTACAACAATTACAGTCACTACGATCTCTGTCACAGTTACAAGTTTCAAACAAATTCACACAAAGTGAACATTCACAATAACCTCGGTCGTTCAGACAGGGTTTTCTTGTTTCTAAAAATAATATAAATTGCTTCACAATTTATTTTTTTCGTATTTCCTGACATTCATATTTGGTGGAGCCAGTGAGCACTCAGCACTCAGCACTATAAATATGTGCCCACCAATACCCTTCACGGCACAGTGCCTGCTCGCCGGCTTGGGGCACCGCGGACACCGCCACCGCCACCGTCACGCCGCCGCCGCCGCCGCCCGTGCCAGGCTGGGTCGGGAGCTAGATAAAAATATTCGCCCTTCCAACCTCAGCTTTAAAACACTCGCAAAACTGATGTGTTGCCGCAGCTCAGCTGGTCATTATTTCCATTGGCGTCCTTGCCACAACGCTTCCTCATTGCACTCTCCTATGTTCACCCCCATGCCTACTACTGACATACATTTTATATATATGTATATATATATATATATAAATATATATATATATATATATATATATATATATATATATATATATATATATATATATATATACCTGATATTATATTTACATTAATTTAATGCATCCATAAAATTCTTCAGAAACATCTTCATATCGTTACCGTTTCATTAATATTTCCATTTTATCTTCTATAAGAAAAGAAACAGTTGCATAATCTTGCACATCATTTTGTAAATACGACAATTTATTTATTTATTTTAATTACATTCACCCTGGAAAACACTACATATAGCGCATACACACACACATACACACATACACACACGCACACACACACACACACTCCTGCACATGACACTAGGGACACAAAGACGGCCAAAATTACCTGTCGGAGGTGCCGCCCCGCCGAGGCTGAGTGACGGGCGGCGAGGGCGCGCCAAGACGGCTCCCATTGGCCCGCAGACGGAATGACAAATTTGCGACAGACAGCGAGCGTATCAGGCTTACTGAACACACGT
>JACEEZ010019153.1:1325000-1340000 GCA_016584305.1 Chionoecetes opilio
TGTGTGTGTGTGTGTGTGTGTGTGTGTGTGTGTGTGTGTGTGTGTGTGTGTGTGTTGGTCTCTTTTTTTTCTTTTCACTTTTATTTCCCGAGGCAGGAACCGAAGCGTCCCAGTGACCTTGGAATGAGAGGGGGAGTGCAGCGCGCGTAGAGTTGTTGACGCCGCGGCTGGTGGTGGTGGTGGTGGTATCTTTCTAGTGGTTATATTTTTTTACTCTCTCTCTCTCTCTCTCTCTGCTCTCTTTTCTCTCTCTTCTCTCTCTTTTAGCTTCTCTTTTTCTCTTCTCTCTTGTAGTTCTTATTTTTTTAGGTTTGTCTGTCTGTCTCTTCTCTCTCTCTCTCTCTCCCTCTCTCTCTCTCTCTCTCTCTCTCTCTCTCTCTCTCTCTCTCTCTCTCTCTCTTTGTAGCTTCCTTATTTTCTTATGGTTTTCTCTCTCTCTCTCTCTCCTCTCTCTCTCTCTCTCTCTCTCTCTCTCTCTCTCTCTCTTCTCTCTCTCTCTCTCCTCTCTCTCTCTCTCTCTCTCAAACACACACACACACACACAATTCCCTGCAAAAGTCTACCTAAGATTTATATTCTTCCACATCGTAACAAAAAAACACATTCATTCGTCTCCTTTGGATGTACAGACGTAACATATATATTATTACGATGTATTATTGCTATGATCATTATATATTCTCTATCATTATCATTACTATTTATATTATCATTATCATCATTATCATCATTGTATTCATATAATCCATATTATTATTAACATAATTACCATAATCAATATTATTATTGTTTTTATTATTGACATCAGCAAAAATAAATTAGTAATAGTAGTCATGAATGATATAATGATAACATTGATAATAGTAAAACAATTATTATCATTATTACATTATTGTAATTAACAATATTATCATTATTGTTGTTAGTATCTATAATCATTATCGTTACAATAATATTTTACTAGAGAGATACTATATATAGATATTAGATATTACTTATAACTATATTATATATGATATATTACATATATAGATATTAGATATATAGATATTACTATAAAGATACTATTATATTCATAGGTGGGGGTTTTCTCAAAACACGTTGGGCGACACTTAACAAAATTTGATTCTTCCTAAGAAATTAAATAATTTGCACATCCTTAATTAACATACAAAACAATATCACAATATAACAACTGTAACCTAAATTTTACAAGAAATCACAAAACTATAAAAATAAAGTAGTAAAAACAATAACAACACTACTACAAATAATATAAGTAATAATAATAATAATAATAATAACAACAATAATAATATTGTATATTAATAACCAATAATAATAATATTCATAATAATAAAACAATAATATTAACAATAACAATGATAACATTACTTATAGCTAGTTGATATGTAAAACTCTTGACCAAAAACAAGCAAAAAATATATTCATTACTGACTGCTCTCTCTCTCTCTCTCTCTCTCTCTCTCTCTCTCTCTCTCTCTCTCCACCCCCCGCCCCGTCCCGGACAGCTGGTCTTTGCGAGCCAGCCACTTGTTGATATAAAAACACGCTTCCTGAGTTTCCACTACTGCGGCACTTTTTTCTGCCTTTTTTACGCGCTATTTCGGGACTCTGACCTATTTTTGAACCTCTAACTCTCCCCTATATTAAAGACCGCAAACATTTGTCTTTGCCCTATTAGCGTTACGTAGCAACCAGTGATTATTATCTTTCCTTTGCGGTGAACTTCAATTATTATTTTGATTTAATTTTCACCAAACTTGCATAGGAATTATCGGCCGACCCTTCCTCTGTGCCCAGCGTCCCTGCCTGGTTAATATCACGTAATACCATTAAAGGTTTACTCTACTGATCCTATGAACATATAAGACAGTGCTCTCATATCATATTATTTCCTATAAACAATTAAGTCTTCTTTTACACTCTTCCATTTTATCTCATATTTGAAGTTAATTTAATTTGATGAATTATGTGAGGGAAATTATTCCTCACACCATCATTCAGGGCTACTAATACACCAAAATGTTATCATCTTTCCAATAAATACAGTCTTGTCAATGCAGATATTATATTTGGTATTACTATCTATATTCCGTCTCACCTGTGTCCTGTTTTAGTTCAATGATAATTATTAATGCACTAACCAACACGGATAACAAAAAACTATATCTTCATTTACCTGGGGTTAATGACATTGCTGTACAAATAAAAACAAAGAGAAGCACACACGCACACACACACACACACTCCATACATTAGTAAAGTACCAGTAATTAATAAAACACACAGGAAAATAACGTGTACTGTTCCTGAATCAACCATGGCCACAAATACATACATACACACACAACACCAGTTTCTTTCCTGCTATGTACAGTGATTCGGGTGCCTGTGTTGTGTTGTGGTGGTGTGGTGTGTTGTTGGTGGTGTGGTGTGTTGTTGTGTTGTGGTTGTTGTTGTGTGTGTGGTGTGGGTGTGGTGTGTGGGTGTGTGTGTAGTGTAGTGTAGTGTGTGTAGTGTAGTGTTTGTGTGTGTGTGTGGTGTGGGGGGTGGTGTGTTGGTGTGTGTGTGTGGTGTGGTGTGGTGTGGTGTGTTGTGTGTGTTGTGTGTGGTGTGTGGTGTGTGTTGTGGTGTGGTGTGGTTTGGTGGTGTTGTGTGTGGTGTTGTGTTGTGGTGTGTGTTGTTGGTGTTGGTTGTGGTGTGTTGTGGTGTGGTTTGTGTTTGTGTGTGTGTGTGGTGTGGTGTTGTGTGTGGTTGTGGTTGTGGTGTGGTGTGTTGTGTGTGTGTGTGGTGTGTGTGTGTGTGTGTGTGTGGTGTGTGTGTGGTGTGTGTGGTGTGTTGTGGGGTGTGTGTGTGGTGTGGTGTGGTGGGTGTGGTGTGTGTGTTGGTGTGGTGTGGTGTGGTGTGTGTGTTGGTGTGGTGTGGTGGTGGTGTGGTGTGGTGTGGTGTGGTGTGTGGTGTGGTGTGGTGTGGTGTCGTGTTGTGTTGCCTCATCAGCACAATCCCTCCCTCGTATACACACATGGCGACCCGACACTTCCCAAATCCCGGTTGTTAAACAGTCTAGTTTAATTAGCACACGGAAGTGAGGATGCGACCTGGCCTGGGTAATTAGATTAATTTGACATTCATTAGGAGAGATTATTTCCATACAAGCCCGGGACACGAGCGGCATGAGTGGGTACGTACGTGTGTGTGTGTGGTCCTTACAAGGGATGGGAGAGAGAGGGAGGAGTCTTAGGACCTTTCTTTATGTAGGTTGTAGGATAACATAGAATTGTCCAGCTTAAGATACTTCCATTTATTTATAGTCAATTTGTTTAACGAGGTGAAAAATCCTGACCCCTTGCTGCTTACTGACTGATATTTGATGCCAGAAGGGAATAGTACGGTTCTTCTAAATTTCAGCTGTATTTTGTCATAGTTAACCATATTATCAGGTAAACATAGGCATTATTTAAAGCATGAGACCTTAAGATAGAATGGAATTTTCGTTTCGTTAAAAAAAAATAGCCTAGTGATTTTTTTAAATAATTTTTTTGAAGTATTTGTTAGATTGACATGAAATATTTTAACGATTTATATCATTTTCTTTTCCTTTTTTCTAATTTTTTTCTTCATTTTTTGATATAATTTTTTTAAATATTTGTTAGATTGACATGAAATATTTTAAGGATTTATGATATCATTTTCTTTTCCTTATTTTTTTCTTGGCCTTTGGATATCCTGTGGGGTGAAAAAAGAAAAGAAAAAAAAGTGATGTGTTGAGGATCTGCGAGTCTGTGAGGGGAAGATTGTGAGGGGATTGATTGAGGGGAAGCGTCGAGGCATTATTGAAGATAGCGGTGAGGGTGTGAGGGCGGGAGTGGTATGAGGAGTGCGTGTGGCGGCTTGGCTCGGGGAAAGAAGGCGTGAGGAACCCATGGAAAAGTTTCGCCTGTGAGAACTTGTCGCTGGGATTGATACCGTCATTCCTTTCTGGCGATGCAACTAGGAATATCAAAGCTAGACGTGTTTCATTCCACTCCTTTTATCCTTGTATTGTGTGTGGGTTTTGTTGATTTGAAGAAAAGGGTAATTAATCCAAGGAAAAAATGGATTGAGTCGGAAGTTTGGAAGTTTGGAGGTTAAATAAATAGAGGAGACTAGAGATATTTTTTTCTTTGCCTTATATTTTGTGTTGGTTTTGTTGATTTGAAGAAAAGGATATGATTATAGAAAGAAAAAAATGGATTGAGTCGGAAGTTTAGATGTTTAGCAGATGGGAAAAGTTTGGAGATTATATAAATAGAGGAGACAAGGGATTTTAAGAGCCGAGTCCTTTCGTGGTTTCCCTGCGTGCCGCTCTGACGATATTGTGCGCCGCAGGAAGCAGACTTGACCAATAACCTCGAGTCTCGTTCATCTTCAATGCAGCCAATAACAGGGAGGAGGAGGAGGAGGAGGAGGAGGAGGAGGAGGAGGAGGAGGAGGAGGAGGAGGAGGAGGAGGAGGAGGAGGAGGAGGAGGAGGACTTTTACCCGGATACTTTGCTTTCACTTATTAAATTAAGCCAAATCTCTATAAGGGTTAGAGAAAAAAAATCATGGACAACTTTATTACGTCACGCATTCTAGTGCTGTGGGCAACAACCAAATGTGGCGAAACTCATGTCGCCGCCACCACATCCCAGGTCAATCTCGCTACGGAGGGAAATTTCATCAAAAGCAATACAGAGATTTCCCGGGGCTCAAAGGGGCATTGCGGCATTAAATATCAGTCACATTCCCTAAACGCTAGCTGCCTCGCGCGACTCACAACTCGGGTGGGCGTTGTAAATAATAAGAAGGCCATTCCGGCGTCTAATCATCCCGCGGTGGAGCCTAAACACGCCCCTAACGACCCCCGCCCACAATATGCTCTATGAATTACGTCATAAAGGAAGCAAAAATGTCCCCGAAAAATGGGAACATCACGGCAGCCACAGACATAAATTTCTCTAATGAAAAACATAAATTTGATGCAACTGGAGGCGAGCAGTGCGGCCACCTACTATCTGCACGCTATTTATGCTTTATGAACCTCACAGGCTGCACTGCTCTAGGCTGGCTGTCCTACATCAAGAAAAAGGGAAAAAAACCTGATACCCAAAATCCTTAAAATATTTCATGTCAATCATATAAATACTTAAAAAAGACTATATATTAAAAAAGACAAAATAAATCTAGGTATGGACAACTCTTTGCTGTCCAATGATAAATAAAAAAAAGGACAATAAATCTTACCAAATCTCTTAAATAAAAAAATATTTCATGTCAATCATATAAACACCTACAAAAAGATAATAGAAAAAAGAACAAATAAATAACTCTCTAGGCTGCACTACGCTGTCTGTCCTACGTCAAGAAAAAGGGAAAAAAAGGAGAACAAAAATTATAAAAAAAATCCTAACACGTCAATCTTATAAATACCTCCTTCAAAAATTATTATATAAAAAAATGCAAAATAAATCAAATTATCTAAGCTGGACAACTCTATGCTGTCTGCCCTACATAAAGAGAAAAAAAAAAAAAAAAAAAAACATTCCAATAATTCTTTTTTTAAATATTCATGTCAATCTTACAAATACTTCAAAAATATTATATAAAAAAATTACAAAATAAATCAAAGTATCTAAGCTGGACAGCTCATTACTGTCTTACATAAAGAAATAAAATAAAGGGAAAAAAACTGATACCAAAAATCCTTAAAATATTTCATGTCAATCTTAGAAATACTTCAAAAATATTATATAAAATATGAAAAAATAAATCAAAGTATACAAGCTGGACAACTCCATGCTGTCATACATTTTTTTTTAAATGTAAATATTTGATCCAAAAAATCCTTTAATGTACGTCAATCATCAATCAACCTTCTACAAAAAGATATGTAAAAAACCAGACAAATAAATCAAAGTAGTGAATATTTTGCCATTCCTATATAGCTTGGGATAAACATAAAATATGGAGTGTATATGAAGTGAATTATGAATCGAGCGTCCCTAGTGTTATCAGAGAGTGGTGACGCCCTTTACGGCTATTAATGTGAGCGTGGAGACAACACTCGCATAGATGTAGTGTACCGTACAGCCTCAGCCCGAACATTAATACATTACCTGGCTTATTGCGATCCGCCACGCACGATAATGGTATATTGCGTCTGAACGATCCCATCAATCACATCACCAGTCACTATCGCATTCACATTGTAGACAAGAAACGTACGTGTGTGTGTGTGTGTGTGTGTGTGTGTGTGTGTGTGTGTGTGTGTGTGTGTGTGTGTGTGTGTTTCGAGAGAGAAAGAGAGAAGAGAGAAGAGAGAGAGAGAGAGAGAGAGAGAGAGAGAGAGGTGTGTGTGTTTGCGAGAGAGAAAGAGAGAGAGAAAGAGAGAGAAAGAGAGAGCGAGAGAGAGCGAGAGAGAGAGAGAGAGAGAGAGAGAGAGAGAGAGAGAGAGAGAGAGAGAGAGAGAGAGAGAGAGAGAGAGAGATAGTGTGTGTGTGTGCGTGCGTGCGTGCGTGCGTGCGTGCGTGTGCGTGCGTGTGCGTGCGTGCGTGCGTGCGTGCGTGCGTGCGCGTGGTGTGCGTGTGGTGTGTGTGTGTGTGTGTGTGTTGCAGCCAGGCATAACTTTGATATTCCCACGACGGATAAGTCAGACTGGCACCTCGAGAATGTTGTAGAGGGGCAGGGAGGGAGGCAGGGTGAGGCAGGGAGAGGCAGGGTGAGGTACGTACAGGGAGGGGCAGGCAGAGGCAAGCCCATCACTCATCACGCACCCTCCCTCCCTCCCCCCTGACCCCCCCATCCCCCTACCGAGCCATCCCTTCATCCCCAAACCGGTCTCTGTTCTCTATTTCCCTTTCATAATCGTAAGTGTTGTCTAAGACTCATTGACGCTTCCTATTCTGGGTAAAAAATAACTTTAAAAACATACGTTAATTTAATTCATGATTTATACTTGATTTTCTATAACATACACTAGACAAAGCCATACACAGCCACGTCTATCTAAACGTATACTGTAGCATTTGTTGCCAGCGGTTACGTGCGCCTCCTGCAAATCACAATTCCATTTCCCTTTTCCCTTTTCCCTTTTGTATATAGAACATACGTATCTATATCAGTAACAGAAAAGCAGGTTTACAATGCGCACATAGGACAAGGCGACAAGGAGAGAAAACAATACAGCGCTTCTTCTTTCGCAAAACTTCATAAAATGTACGCGAGGCAATATGAGAACACTTTAATGCCTGTAGGGTTGGCCGGAGGGTGTGGCGAGGTTCTTGGTGTGTGTGTGTGTGTGTGTGTGTGTGTGTGTGTGTGTGTGTGTGTGTGTGTGTGTGTGTGTGTGTGTGTATTCATCTAGTTGTATTTTACAGGGCCAGAGCAATGCTCGTATGGCCCCGTCTCCATATCAACAATTTATCATTCATCCTTAGTGATTAGAATGGCCGAAGCCATCAACCCGGAGAGCAGGTCACAAACCCCGGCTAACATCCGGTACCCATTCACTGCTGGGTGAACAGGGGCTCGGGTTTTAAGGAAACAACCCATCTGTTTCCGCTCCGCCCGGGGATCGAACCCGGGACTTCTTGGTTGTGAACCGAGCGTGCTAACCACTACACTACGGAGTACCCTCGGGTGTACTACTACTACGTAGCGTAGTAACCACTACACCCGTAGTGTACTACACTACGGGTGTGTGTGTGTGTGTGTGTGTGTGTGTGTGTGTGTGTGTGTGTGTGTGTGTGTGTGTTGTGTGTGTGTGTGTGTGTGTGTGTGTGTGTGTGTGTGTGCGTGTGTGTGTGTGTTCCTGGGAGCCACCACGTCAACACTACAACACAAAGTTAACACTGCAGCATCGCGTGACAAAGCTTCTCTTCGTCTCATGTCACAAGCAAGTTTGACGAGCAATTGCTACACTCTTATAATCTTGCTTGATTGACTGGGGCTGTGATTCAATGTGTGTGTGTGTGTGTGTGTGTGTGTGTGTGTGTGTGTGTGTGTGTGTGTGTGTGTGTGTGTGTGTGTGTGTGTGTGTGTGTGTGTGTGTGTGTGTGTGTGTGTGTGTGTGTTCAAGTTCAAGTTCAAGTTCAAATATTTTATTGCCATAAGAATACACACAAATATTAAATCCATCACTAACCTTTCGTGGAAAAGTCTGCTGAGAAAACTCTCGTTAGCAGGCCCAGTTATTAAGCAAGGTAATATGTGAACATTCCAGAGCGAAGACTATTATATCATCTCTATGTAGTATTCATACAAAACATCTGTAAATATCCTTACTCATACTAACGTATACTATCTATATAAACACACACACGTACTCACACAAACATATTATTATGCAACATATATACATACCATACGTCATATGCACAAACATATAAGAGCATACAGTAAATATATTCATACATATAAAATAGATGAAACCACACACACACACACGTGTGTGTGGGTGTGTATGTGTGTGTGTGTGTGTGTGTGTGTGTGTGTGTGTGTGTGTGTGTGTGTGTGGTGATTGTGGGTGGTCAGGGTGCGTATTGTATGTAGGCGTCCTATAATTAGTTAATATTAAGTCATGTAGTAGTTGAGAAAATAAAAACGGGGAACAAGAACGAAATACACGGACATTCGTCCGTAATTTAATCATTATTTTATGCATGTAAGAGCAGAAGTCCACATACCTAAATAAAAGAATCATATATGTGTGTAGTAGGTGTGTGTGGTGTTGTGATGCCTTGAGGGCGTGCGTGCGGACGATACTGCCTTTCTTGCATTTTATGTTGTAAGTGTGTTATATAGATGTATATTCTGTGTGAGAGTGTTTGTTGGTGTATACGTGTACGAGGTGTGTGTGGTGTGTGGTGTGTGTGTGGTGTGTGTGGTGTGTGTGTGTGTGTGTGTGTGTGTGTGTGTGTGTGTGTGTGTGTGTGGTGTGTGTTGTGTGTGTGTGTGTGTGTGTGTGTGTGTGTGTGTGCAGGGCCAGCACGCCGCGCGCCCCTGCTTGCAGCTGGAGACACCGCTACTTGGCGGCGCGTGGCGGCAGGGAGGGGAGGCGGCGGCGGGCAACACCCTCCTGGCGCGGGGTATTACTGTAACCCCTTCACTCCCAGATCTTTCCTTTACTATATAAAATTGTCTGGTGTCAGCCATAAAATAACAAAAAGTAACTGAATATACCAAATTAGTTAGTCGACAAGGATACTAAACAGGTCATATCTATAAAATATTGCTTGTAGTCATTAAAAATCGTCTAATGGTACCCAAATTACAATGAAAATTACGTTCTGGGTCTCAAGGGGTTAGCTGGGAATCGCAATCAACTTATAACCTGAACTTGTTCCGGAAAGGCGACAACCAACCCTACCAGACTGCCCTTGAAAATGTGATAAAAATAATAATAATAATAATAATAATAATAACAATAATAATCAAAATAATAATAATTAAAACAATGATAATAATAATAAAAATAATAATGACAATAAGAATAAGACTGCCCTTGAAAATGTGATGAAAATGAAAATGAAAATAATAATAATAATAATAATAATAATAATAATAATAATAATAATAATAATAAGAACAATAATAATCAAAATAATAATTGAAATAATGATAATAATAATAATAATAATAATAATAATGACTAATAATAAGACTGGCCTTGAAAATGTAATGAAAATGAAAATGAAAATAATAATAATAATAATAATAATAATAATAATAATAATAATAATCATAATAAATAATAATAATAATAGTAACAAAGCAATTGCATGCAAATATTCAGTGTATAGCAATATAATTCAAAGCAATACAACTGAGAACATAAATGACTTCAGTAGTATATTTGCAAAAAAGTCATTTTAGTCATGTGATGTAATCTCACTTTAATAATAAATCATTAAATACTGTGTGTGTGTGTGTGTGTGTGTGTGTGTGTGTGTGTGTGTGTGTGTGTGTGTGTGTGTGTGTGTGTGTGTGTGGTGTGTGTGTGAGGGGGTGGGGGTGGGGGGCTACTCGCACACCCAAACACATCTATAGTTACCAGGCATCGCAGCTCCTTTTCTTAGTCACAATACAATCATACAAGTAACTATACAATCATACATTCTCCCTCCCATTATTACGCCAGACCTATAAAAAATCAGGCCTATATTTCAACTACACCGTAAACCCAAACAACCTCCAAACACCTGCTATGCGGACAGATAAACCGAAAAAATTCTTTGCATTTTTGTGTTTGGATGCAACTGTATGATAGTGTGGTGGGTGTGTGTGTGTGTGTGTGTGTGTGTGTGTGTGTGTGTGTGTGTGTGTGTGTGTGTGTGTGTGTGTGTGTGTGTGTGTGTGTGTGTGTGTGTGTGAGGGCGCGCTACATTACCACTCATTAGGGTCATCAATTAGCGACTCCATTACGAGGCACTGGATGACGCCGCGAAAAAGCATCAATACGTCATAAACCGGCAAGAGATACAAGTGTGATCGACCTTGTTACGCCTCACTGCTTTCATTACACCAGTTTTTCACGTTTTTTTTATTATTTCTAACCTTTTGTGGGTTTTTTCCTCCTCTACCTTTCTAACCTTTTTTGTATTTTTTTTCCCTCTACGTTTTTTATTTTTCATTTCTAACCTTTTTGTGTTTTTTTTCCTCTACCTTTCTAACCTTTTCTTTCTTTTTTCCTCTACCTTCCCTTACGTTTTCTATTTTTTCATTTCTAACCTTTCGTATTTTTTTCCCTCTACCTGAACTGACCTTCCGCTCTTACTCGTAAAGGGAAAATAGTTTTAGAAAATGCGTTTTTGTGATTACTTTTCGTGTCAGTGGGTCAAAGTAGCACCATACCTTGCCGTCATTAGGGAAAATTCGACGCCAGTAATAAAACCAGTTAGTGGAAATTATTTTTCAGGGTTAGACGGGCGGCGCGAGGTGATTAATAAGCGGACACTTTTACTGCGTTGTTGTTATTTACAGGTTGGTAATCAGCATACTCAGGTCAAGGTGTGGGAGGATGGGGCGCCGTGATGGAATTGCCGTGTTGGGATAAAGTCTGCGGATTTTTGAGGCCTTGTCTGGGAGGCGGGGAAGGTAGACACTCAGAGGAGGATTATATTTTCTTTTCTTTTTTTGCGCTGCAGGTTTGACTGTGCAACTCCAACATCTTCATACTTTCCTCCCTTTCACTGGCAAACTCTGGGCCTCCTACTCTCTTCCTGTTTCTAATTTTCCACCTTCCTACGACTTAAATTTCTTCAGGAGAGGAGTGACAAGACAGCTCCCGAATTAAATTGGCCCACCCCACTTTCTTAATCCCTTACTGTCTTCTTTATAGGGACTGGCAACTCAGCGGGCTTTTCGTTGCTTGTTTTCCCTTGGCCAATGTGATGCATATAATGCATACTTATAGGATCCTTTGTGATGTATATAGAAAAAAACCAACTCCGCGATAGATAGTTTTACCAACAGTAAATTTTCACTTTATTTTCACTAGATTCTTCGAGTCCGTTGTGATCCTGCAATTACTCAAACAAATTCCCTTATTGATAATATTCCATGGTAAAATCCACGGATAATTAAAGCCGCGCATCTGGAGGCTACAAACAGTTGTACAAAAGACGACATTTCTCTATGCAAGCAAAAAAATCCATCAACATTAATAGCAACGGTGATAAAATTTATTGTATATTAATAAAAGTTATCTTTCAAACTTTGCTATTGTGAGTCTCATAGGCAGACGACAGCGATGAAACAATGAAAGTATAAAAAGAGAACAGTAATAAATCGATGAATATTTATATACTTCCTTAAAATTATTATATACAGCAACATTACACCGATAGAATTTCCCGCCTAAAAGTTTTGTTTTGCTCTATCAATTGTGTCCACCTGGGAAAAGTATCCACAGTCGTAAAGTGCAAAGAAAATAAAACTCCTCGAAACATTAATTCCTAAAACTAAGAAATAATACAAATTTATGTAGTGTTCACTCTTAAATATCAGTGACAATTTTTTTTTTTTTTTTACATTTTTACCCTTCCCAAAAATTCAAACAAATATATTATCTGCTACATTCAAAACGGAGCCACTGCAAGGTCCATCCTAAACCTCGCAGCCTAAGTACTTGAGGTCATGTCCATCAAACAAAAAATTACACTAAGAATGTATTCATTTATTTCTCTTAATTGATACAAAAAACATCTTACATATTTTCTATTGCAGTAGTAAATCATAGGTATTCAATTACCTAACTATAGTCTATTTTTTTCAACGAGGCAAAAAATCATGACCCCTTGCTGCTCACTGACTGATATTTGATGCCAAGAGGAGGGAATACTACGCTTCTTCTAAATTTTAGTTGCATTTTATCATAATTAACCATATTATCAGGTAAACAGAGGCATCATTTTAAGCATGCGACCTTAGGATAGAATGGAATTTTTGCCTCGTAAAAAAAAAGAAGACTATAGTGAAGAAAAAAAAACGTGCATTCTAAATAAATATACACACTGCAAGATTACGTCACCAAAACATCAAGAAACAAAAACAAACCCGAAAGAAAGAAAGAAGAAAACATCAAAAGATTCATCAATAGGGAGTCAGGATTCAGTCTTTCCTTACCCAAACCGTCTGTCTGCCTCATCCTAGTTTAACAACAGAGGATAAAAACACACCGGATGCTTGAAAAATGAATTAATCAAACTTCCCAGACTTAGGCATTCAGGTTAACGCTTAAGAGTACACCGAAAAAGATCTAATTGCCGCACTTAGAGGGCTAATAGGGAGCGGCGGGGCGGTGTACGGGCCAAATAGGTGCACGGAAGACAAAATGTAATTCCAGTGAAACGAGACAGTTGTGACAAAGCAGGAAAACAGGAGGAGGAAGCGGTGTTCAGCAGGGCACAGCGGGGCACAGCAGGGCGAGGCAGGCAGGAGGCGGGTGGGTGGGGCATGGGCGGGGTGGGGCATGCATCAGGGCGTGGGTAGGGGGAGGGGGATGCTGGGGGTGCTGGCCAGGGGTGTAGGTGTAGGGGGAAGCTGGGGGCGAGATGCTGGGGGTGCTGGCCAGGAGTGTAGGTGTAGGGGGAAGCTGGGGGGGGCTGGGGATGCTGGGGGGGCTGGGAGTGTTGAGGGGGGCTGGGGGTGCTGGTAGTGCTGGGGGGGGCTGGGGATGCTGGGAGTGCTGGGGGTGCTGGTATTGCTGGGGGGGGGGATGCTGGAGTGCTGGGGGTCTGGGGGTGCTGAGGGTCCTGGGAATGCTGGGAGTGCTGGCCAGGGGTGTAGGTGTAGGGGGAAGCTGGGGGGGACTGGGAGTGCTGGGGGGGCTGGGAGTGCTGGGGTTCCTGAGGTGTTGGGGTTGGGCATGCATCAGGGCGTGGGTAGAGGGAGAGGGAAGTTGGGGAAGTTGGGGGTGCTGGGGGTGCTGGCCAGGGGTGTCGGGGTGAGTCAGCCAGCACATGAACACCAACAACTCTCGTATAGCGTTGTTGCCGGTTTAAAATATCGAGCGGCAGAAATTGTGCTTGTTTGCTGGACCGCCGCCTTGGAGTGTGAGCGCCCCTTTAGGATATTTTTCGCACACGTGAGCCGACTATAATGAGGCCGCCGGACGGGAGTGACCGCCCCGCCCCCTCGCTACCGCGGCTTCAAGGCCACTTTGGCATATTTTTGTGTCGTTTTCATAGCGGCTCCGAACACCTGCCTGACACATATCTAGGCTGCGGGGCGGGGGCCGGGGCGGGGCTGACTGACTGACTGTGTGTATGCATGACACCCCTCCCCCCCTTGATGATGATGATGACAAAAGGAGGATGAAGAAGAGGAGGAGCAGGTTAAGTACTAAAGTGAAAATAATTTAAATTGCTTTATTATCATTATCATAAGAACATAAGAAAATAAGGAAGCTACAAGAGGCCGTGAGACCTACATGTGGAAGTTCCTGTAACATTACTTTACCATCATTACTATAATTACTAATATCATAATTACATATCTTTATCATTATCATTATTATATTAATATTACCATCATCAAAACGGCAGCAGCAGCAGCAGCAAGCACAACAAATCAACAAACACAATAGTTCTCTAGTTGTTACTGTTTTTGTTATTATAAATGCTATTGTTGTTGTTGTTCTAAAAGTTGTTATTGCTGGTGTTGTTATTGTTTTAAATGTTGTTATTGCTGTTCTTACTCTAAAGGTTGTTATTGCTGTTCTTGTTATTCTAAATGTTGTTGTTGTTGATATCACTATTACTATTCGTGATGTAATGCTGTTGTTATTGTAATTCTTCTGTTTTTGTAGTATTAAAAACTAATACCTAAATAAGTTATACGTCCTGTCTGGAGGCAATAAAGATATTAATATTTCAATTATTATATTATTATCATTGCTGCCTCTGTTGCTAAAGCACGTGTTTCTGCTTCCCAGCACGCCTGTGTCGCCCCCACCTTGCTGCTACACGCCAAGGCCAAGGGCAAGGGCAAGGCCAAGGCCAAGACAAAACATTCACAATCCCTTATCTCAAAACAAAAAGTTCATCAAGTAATTCACTGATCTCGGTTTTCTTCAGTAATTAAGCTACGTCAAATAATGCTTGTTAGATTATTATTACCATCATCATTAAAACGTATCATATCATAATAGTAAGGAATTGATAACAAAACAATAAAAGCAATAATAATGACAGGCTGGCTACACGATACGCAGGAAAATAAAAACAATAACTAGGCGGATTTTTTTTAATATTTTGACCTCTTTTCAGTGTTGGGAGGAAGAGGCGGCGAGTGGCTGACCAGACGGCGATCTGTATAGTCTGGGTTTTTTAAGAAGGTGAAAAATCCTGACCCCTTGCTGCTTACTAACTGATATTTGATGCCAGGAGAAGGGAATACTACGCTTCTTCTTAATTTCAGCTGTATTTCATCATAGTTAACCATATCATCAGGTAAA
>JACEEZ010019153.1:1345000-1375000 GCA_016584305.1 Chionoecetes opilio
GTCTGTCTGTCTGTCTGTCTGTATTTGTTTGTTTGTTTGTTTCTCTCTCTCTCTCTCTCTCTCTCTCTCTCTCTCTCTCTCTCTCTCTCTCTCTCTCTCTCTCTCTCTCTCTCTCTCTCTCTCTCTCTCTCTCTCTCAGCACACCAAGCAAGATCAAAGCACCAGGCGATAATGCTGCTAACAGGCACACTGCACCAACCTCAGCAAGGCGATCATCACCGCATCGGCCGCTCTCCTCGCTGCAACCCGATCAACAAAGCACCACACATGTAAACAAACACAAAAAATATTGCGGAAATGTCGTTCAACTTGCCGCTAAAATAATCCTCCGCCATTTGCACATCGTCAAGATCTAACCAAAACACCTCCGCCATTTCGTTGTTCTTCTTCAGGTGTGAATTTAGCACGAATTCCTCCCAAAACGCTCGGTTAGGACCACAAGCACAACATGACTGCGTGTTAAAGGGCTGCCTGCCTTCATCATGCAAGCAGAAAGGGTTGAAGAGCGAGGGGGAGGGAGGGAGGTAGGGTAGAACAGGTTTTTATTGCCGGCGATCATTCAGTGAAGTGGGGACGGGGCGATGGGTGGTGGCCGCCCAGCTGCGTTCGCCCTCCTGCACGCTGCTCCATGCGTCACCTCCTTGCTCACCTCATCTCTCCTACCTATCGCCTCTCACGCCCTGCTTCTTCGCCCCACCACGTCTCAGGGCCGAGAACAGACCCAAAAGAGGCGAGCAACTGACTGACTGTGAGGGAAAGAAACACCATGAGCAGAATCCGTAGGTCTGGCAGCGAGAGAGGGCTGGGAGACATCCCAAACAAGAGGGGGCCGAGAGAGAGACAGAGAGAAAGAGAGAGAGAGAGAGAGAGAGAGAGAGAGAGAGAGAGAGAGAGAGAGAGAGAGAGAGAGAGAGAGAGAGAGAGAGAGAGAGAGAGAGAGATTTCACTTTTTAATCACCAGTTTTCAATTTTTCGTCTTAACCCATTGTACTTCACGGATGTAATGTAAGTTCTGAGTAGGTTTGTCAGTCCATTCTGCGGACTTACAGACGGCAGCATCGCCTCTGTGGCCGATCGATGCCTGCTATTAGTGCTTGCATAATTGGCTAGCGCGTGGATATTATTTACAATCGATCCTGCTGAGATGAAATGAGAATTATCGATCAGCTGCGTGAATGCAAGCGTGTGTGTGTGTGTGTGAGTGAGTGCGTGTAGGTAGCAGATGGGTGTTCCTCCGCTGTTGCATGATGCACGCTTGATCAACCCGCGTTTGGCCTTAATGTGTCTTCCACGTATTGATCCTAGCCCGACCTCTCTGTCCAGCTTCCTTATTAAGCTGCTGCGATGCTCGGGGACTCAAGGCGATCCGTTCTTTCACGAATACTTTCAACCACGCGCGGTAAAAAAAAAAAAAGTGCAGTGGCCACGTGAACAAAAGAGACGGTGGATCGCTCAGGTGGAGTGGGGGAGGGTCCTCGCGCCGAAAGGGTGGATGGTTAGGGTGGAGAAGGCAAAAGGGGCGGAGAGAAGGGTGGAGAGTTGAGAGAGAGGGAGAAAGAGAGTGGGAGAAGAGAGAGGAAACACACAAACAGACAGAGAGGGAGAGGGAAGGAGGGAAGAGGGAAGGAAGGGACCAGCAGTGAGAGAGAGGAACAGGCCGGGGACGGAGAGGAAGCCGCTGCACATTCAGTAATAATCGATAATGTGGGAAGAAGAGGAAATTTCAAGACATAACAGACAGAGCAGACGACGGCCGCCTCTCCGTGGTGTATACACAGTTCACGGGGAGACAAGCAGTGGAAAGTGCGCGACGATATTATTCCGGAAAGCGTCTCTTCTCGAGTGTATATTGGCAGCCAAATGGGATTGGGTAGCGGCGGAGCTCTCTGTGGACCGCCTCTCCCAGCCTCACCTTACACAACGTTCCCGGCGCTGCACAGTGAACACTTGGCCTGATGTAAACGTAATATACACTATCTACATATACTATATACATAGACGAAGGCAGCTGCCGGCTTAGAGCGAATTAGTCACTGTACAGCGTTGCGTTGGAAGGATGATGCTAATGGTGGATATGACTGACGCGCTATAACGAACCTGGGACGTCTTTTGGGGCGGAGGTTTCAGGCTGTGTGTGTGTGTGTGTGTGTGTGTGTGTGTGTGTGTGTGTGTGTGTGTGTGTGTGTGTGTGTGTGTGTGTGTGTGTGTGTGTGTGTGTGTGTGTGTGTGTGTGTGTGTGTGTGTGTGTGTGTGTGTGTGTGTGTGGTGTGTGTGTGTGTTGTGTGTGTGTGTGTGTGTGTGTGTGTGTGTGTGTGTGTGTGTGTGTGTGTGTGTGTGTGTGTGTGTGTGTGTGTGTGTGTGTGTGTGTGTGTGTGTGTGTGTGTGTGTGTGTGTGTGTGTGTGTGTCATATCAAATTTACGCCATCTCCCAAGGCCCACGTATACAGCGAGTCTGACGCACGAAAACACATATAGTTATTACATAAACCAATTACATAATCTCATCGTATTCCACCTCTCTCTGTTTATCCTACAGTCAGCCCACGATCTGGCTGGCGGGCTGGCGGGGCTGGCTGGCGGGCTGGCGGGCTGGCTGGCGGGCTGGCTGGCTGGCTGGCTGGCTGGCTGGCGACGAAGACGTAAGAAAAACACGAGCGGCCGTCGCGGCTTAGTGCGGGGCGACCAGCGGACGGTCGATGACGTCACTGCTCGGCCGACCATTATCGATTTTAATGACGACCATTTACAGCCGCAACTGACCGCACCATAGCTAAATGCCCCCATTCACATTCACCCACATTACATAACAAGGTAATGTGCGCCATGCGGTGAACTCCCACGACACCATAGCGTAGCGAAGGAGTTTTTTACAGACTGGTTTTATTTCCGCAACGACAGGAATCTTGCGTCGCGCCTTCACTCGCACCGTACGAGTGGCACGCGCGGCTCAGGCTACAAACACGTCTCTATCATGTTTTCTGTTGCCTTAACCCCTTCACACCCAGATTTTTCCTTTGCTATAAAAAATCATCTGTTGTTAGCCATAAAATTAAGAAAAGTAACTTAATATACCAAATTAGCGAGTCAATAAGGATACTAAACAGGTCATAGCTATTACATGTTTCTAATATTCACAAAAAAAATCGTCTAATGGCCTACCCAAATTACAATGGAAATTACGTTCTGGGTCTCAAGGGGTTAAGTGATACATGCCTGAGAACATAGGAAAGAATGCACCTATTTTTCTACTGTAGATATAGAACTTGAGTTGTCAACAAAGTACAAACCCAGTACAAGATAGACATAGACTACCCTTTTTTGTATACTAAGTGTCGCGTATGAAGGTAATCTCCCCCGCTTATTAAGATTTTTGTTTGTGTCTATCGGGCCTCCAGCAGGGGAGGACCACGGGCTAGCTTGAGCCCGTTTATTAAGATGACGCGCGTATTGACGTTGGCAAAGTATTAATCCCGAGTAACAAGCGGCGCCACTCTCACGCCCGCAGCCTCAGGACTCAGGAGCCGCCGTGTTTTGCTTGGAGCTTAGTTAGTCTGCGTGTATTTGTTTGCTAGAAATCCAAACGTAGCTACGACCTCCTGCAGCTCAGCGTGTGTTGGAGGGGAGGGGGGGAGGAGGCGATGAAAAATATGTTTGATGATACCACAACCACCACAACTATCATCATTATCATCATCATCATCACAGCCACAAGTACCATCATCATCACCATCACCACAACCACCACTACAACTACTATCATCATCACCATCACCACAACTACAATCATCCTCACCATCACCACAACAAGAAGTACCTTCGTCACCACCACCACAACTACCATCATCACCACAACTACCGTGATCATCACCACCACCACCACAACTATAATAGCATCATCATCCACCACCACAACTATAATAGCATCATCATCACCACCACCACAACTATAATAGCATCATCATCACCACCACCACAGCTAGCATCATCACCGCGCACCATCACAACTATAATAGCATCATCACCACCACACAACTACCATCATCACACCACCACAACTACCATCATCACCACTACCACAACTACCATCATCACCACCACCACCACAACTACCATCATCACCACCACCACAACTACCATCATCACCACCACCACAACTACCATCATCACCACCACAACTACCACCACCACAACTACCATAATCACCACCACAACCACAACTACCATCATCACCACCACCACAACTACCATCATCATCACCACCACCACAACTACCATCATCACCACCACCACAACTACCATCATCACCACCACCACCTAAGACAACAACATAATGTCCACAAGTCAATCTTCAACCACTCTTATATTTACAACAAACCTGTATATTACACGCAACAAAATATAGTCAAAACAGCAAAAAATAACAAATTAGAAAAAATGATCTGTGGAGAAAAGATTAAATTCACTATATAATCATCCCTTTCCGTAACAAAAAATAATAATCCTAAGTTTGAGTACAATTAACTTGACTTACTTAAAAATGCATTCTAGATAGCGAGCGAAAAAACACAGCTAAATTAAGGAAAATGATCGGTGGGGAAAAAATTAAATTCACTATAATAATTATCATCTCTTTCTATAACAAAAAATTATAATCATTAGTTTGAGAACACTAAACTTAACTTACTTAACCCCTTTACGCCCAGATCTTTCCTTTGCTATAAAAAATGTATGTTGTCAGCCATGAAACTACGAAAAGTAACTAAATAAACCAAATTAGCTAGTGGACAAGGATATTAAACAGGTTATATCTATAAAAACATTGCTTATATTAATTAAAAATCATCAAATGGTGGTCAAATTACAATGGAAAATACATTCTGGGCCTCAAGGGGTTAAAAATTCATACTAGGTAGCGAGGACCTATAATACGTACACTATCGCGTCGAGCCGCCCTAACAACCCCGTGTGATGGCCGCTCCTGTCATGAGGAGTGAACGGGACCTCGGCGCGCCCTTTGTCTGCTCGGCTCTCGGCTCTCGGCTCTATAACATTCATTACGAAAACCCGACAGATGTTGCGTTCAGTCCGGTTCCAGTATCTGTGTCCAGGATCTATTGTGAGTGTATGAAAGCAAGACTGGTTCACTCCCTAGACCCGTGCAGGCCCTGAACGACACACAGTCAGGTCGTGTTACAGTCGAATGAAAACTACTACTTTTTTTTATATTCTACATGGTATTCAATCAATAGCACTGCATCATATTCGTTGAGACATATATCCAGTTCTCCTCTTATTCCTCCGCCTTTCCAGCTGCCGATACACACGCACGCACACGCACGCACGCACGCACGCACGCACGCACACACACACACGCACACACTGTACCTCCGCCCCCCTTTAGTGTTGACGGCCTTGAGCTCAACCTAATGAGAGAGAGAGAGAGAGAGAGAGAGAGAGAGAGAGAGAGAGAGAGAGAGAGAGAGAGAGAGAGAGAGAGAGAGAGAGAGAGAGAGAGAGAGAGAGAGAGAGAGAAGAGAAGAGAGAAGAGAGAGAGAGAGAGGAGAGAGAGAGAGAGAGAGAGGAGAGAGAGAAGAGAGAGAGAGAGAGAGAGAGAGAGAGAGAGATCCGAAAAATGTTATCCCTCCTATAAAAAGGTTAATGTACAGATGCCCTCAAACCACGATTCATTTAGTAGTAGTTGTTGTTGTTGTTGTTGTTATTGTTGCATTCGCTACTATTATTTTTATTGAAGTTGTTTTTATCCATATCATTACTGTTCACATTATTACCATTATTGCTAATACCATTGTGATTGTGTCAAATCACTTTGATCATTGATAAAAGTGATTGTGGAACATCCGTCGGCAACACCAAGATCACTGATCTTGTTTTTGCCGATGATGCAGTAATCTTTGCTGAGTCGCTGGAGGTCCTGGTGATGGCTCTCGAGGCGCTGCACGAGGAGGCAAAGCCTTTGGGACTTGAGGTCTCCTGGCTCAAGACCAAGGTCCAGGTGTTTGGAGACTTACTAGATGAAGCAGTACAGTCTGTTCATGCGTGTGGCGAGGACATTGAGATCTTGGAAAGTTTTACATACCTTGGTAGCGCAGTCCATAATGACGGCGGGTCACGTCAAGAAGTCTTACGGCGGATTGGCATAGCCCACTGTGTTATGGACTCGCTCAGCGGGAGTATTTGGCGTTGTCGGTACCTGTGCAGAAGGACTAAGATCCGGATCTTCAAGTCGCTTGTGATCCCTGTCTTACTCTATGGTTGTGAGACATGGACACTAAATAGTGACTTGAAGAGACGAATCAATGCCTTTGGTAATAAGTGTCTTCGCAGAATCATGGGGTATCGTTGGGATGATTACGTGTCAAATCAGCGATTGCATCGTGAGACTGAATCGAGGCCTATTACCTGCATAGTCCGTCAGCGCCAACTTCGGCTATATGGGCATGTGGCACGCTACCCTGAAACCGATCCTTCCCATCGGGTTGTATCTGTAAGAGACAATCCGGCGTGGAGGAGGCCAAGGGGGCGCCCACAAGGCTCGTGGCTGGGGCAAGTTGATGTTTCTTGTCGAGAGCTGCTTGTTATGGGAAAGGAGCCTGCATGGGAACTCGCGCGTGGTGACCCCCGGGAGTGGTGTCGTAGGGTGGGCGAGGCGACGCGCCCCCCGGCGTATGCCCCCAATGATTGATTGATTGATAATACCATTGACTCTTGCCTGACCTGAAAGACCCAAACGACCTCATGGTTACCTGTTTATCCTGATGTAATACCTTTGATGGTCTACAAGAGTGTGTGGCGTCCTACCCAGCTGTTTTGTATCACTGCTAGTTGTTGTAGAATAGTAGAAGTAAATGTAGTAGTAGTAGTAGTAGTAGTAGTAGTATAGTAGTAGTAGTAGTAGTAGTAGTAGTAGTAGTAGTGTAGTAGTAGTAATAGTAAGACACACAAGACCATCGAGGTATGTGATGTGATACCAGATAGCTCTCAGATAAGGAAGGAAGGAAGCAAGCATGGATGGATGGTTGTTAGAATGGAAGGAAGGAAGGAAGGAAGGATGAATGGATGGATGGATGGTTGTTAGAGTGGAAGGAAGCAAGGATGAATGGATGGATGGTTGTTGGAGTGGAAGGAAGCAAGGATGAATGGATGGATGGTTGTTGGAGTGGAAGGAAGCAAGGATGAATGGATGGATGGTTGTTGGAGTGGAAGGAAGCAAGGATGAATGGATGGATGGATGGATGGTTGTTAGAGTGGAAGGAAGCAAGGATGAATGGATGGATGGTTGTTGGAGTGGAACGAGGGAAGGAAGGAAGGAAGGATGAATGGATGGATGGTTGTTGGAATGGAAGGAAGGAAGGAAGGAAGGAAGGAAGGATGAATGGATGGATGGATGCTAGAAAGGAAGGAAGGAAGCAAGCATGGATGGATGGATGGATGGATGGATGGTTATTGGAAAGGAAGGAAGGAAGGATGGATGGATGGATGGATGGTTGTTAGAATGGAAGGAAGGAAGGAAGGATGAATGGATGGATGGATGGTTGTTAGAGTGGAAGGAAGCAAGGATGAATGGATGGATGGATGGTTGTTAGAGTGGAAGGAAGGAAGGAAGGATGAATGGATGGATGGATGGTTGTTGGAATGAAAGGAAGGAAGGATGAATGGATGGATGGATGCTAGAAAGGAAGGAAGGAAGGAAGCAAGCATGGATGGATGGATGGATGGTTGTTAGAAAGGAAGGAAGGAAGGATGAATGGATAGATGGATGGTTGTTAGAATGGAAGGAAGGAAGGATGAATGGATGGATGGTTGTTAGAGTGGAAGGAAGCAAGGATGAATGGATGGATGGTTGTTAGAGTGGAAGGAAGGAAGGAAGGAAGGAAGGATGAATGGATGGATGGATGCTAGAAAGGAAGGAAGCAAGCAGGCATGGATGGATGGATGGTTGTTAGAACGGAAGGAAGGAAGGAAGGAAGGAAGCATGGATGGATGGATGGTTGTTAGAATGGAAGGAAGGAAGGAAGGAAGAGGAGTAGAATCACATAAAGTTGACATCATGGGACGTATGCAGGAAAAAAGAAGACACACGTTTTCCACCCTCACGAGCGGAAATTACGACCAGATAAACAGTAATTTCCGAGAAAGTAAAGACTGATCTCATACGGCCTTGCTTTTTTTCCCACGCGAGTCGAGGAAGAGAAGGAGGACAGGACTAGACAAGACAGGACAAAGGCAAATAATATGATGAAAATGATGAGAATAAAGACGAAGGATAAAGCAAAGAGGAGGAGAAAGAGGAGGATGGTAAGAGGCAAGGAGTCATAAAGTGAAGGAAACAGACGGTTATAAAAATGTTATGCTGGGTGTGACCTACTTATATTTTATTTCCAATTATATATCCTCGTTGGGTTTTCATGAGTGAGATTTTGAAGAGCTTGGTTTTTGCTTACGTGTGTGTGTGTGTGTGTGTGTGTGTGTGTGTGTGGTGTGTGTGTGTGTGTGTGTGTGTGTGTGTTGTTGTGTGGTGTGTTGTGTGTGTGTGTGTGGTGTGGGTGGTGTGGTGTGTGTGTGGGTGGTGTGGGTGGGTGGGTGGGTGGTGGGTGGGTGGTGGTGGTGGTGTGTGGTGTGTTGTGTGTGTGTCAAGAAATCACGACCATCGCATGCAGACAGTCATACAGAGATATTGAAAACAGACCTATAACACGTGACTGACTGAGTGACTGATTGTGTGACTGACTGAGTGACTGAGTGATTGACAGAGGATGGCAAAGAAAGACAAACTGACAGGAGACAGACTGAAGGGCATGCAGAGAATGACTGACTGACTAACTGTATGTTCGAGAGAGAGAGAGAGAGAGAGAGAGAGAGAGAGAGAGAGAGAGAGAGAGAGAGAGAGAGAGAGAGAGAGAGAGAGAGAGAGAGAGAGAGAGAGAGAGAGAGAGAGCATACAAACGGCATTTCCCTCTTTTTTTTCAAAGACACAATTATTAACGATCTAACCCACATTTTTCATCTATTTATAAAAAGATTCAATATTGTCGTATATACCCGTATATTTTGTGTTCGTGGAGACATTACATATTCCTCGATAACGTGATTTATTTCTCACAACGTATAAATAATCGGTAAATAACCTAATACAAATATGCTAAATACTTATTAAAGCACTGATTAATCTTCAACCATGAGTTAAGACTAAGATCATGTGTAAATTTGGACTCAGTAGACAGGTAGTTGGGACTCAGTAGACAGGTAGTTAGTGCGGAGTCATTAGAGAGCTTTAAAAGGAGGCTAGATTCATTCATGGATGGGGATGAAAGTTGGTAGTAAGTAGTGTTAAGTAACAGGAACTACCTCGTATAGGTCTCACGGCCTCTTGTAGCTTCCTTATTTTCTTACGTTCTTTTTATTTTCTTCTTATGTAATAAAAAACATTCAAGAGAAAGGCCCTGAAAAAAAGCATTATCGGTGTTAGGAAAATACTTATCAGGGTTTTGACGTCTACCCTACTAACATATGCACGCCCCAGGGATCGATAGAGCAGGTCAGAGCAGGTCAGCCATCACCCTCGCCCACCTGAAGACCTTTCCCTGACACTGCAGTAACTCAGGTCAGAAATTGCAGTGAGACGCCGCTGCAAAGGGAATAAGATGTGACCTCCCTCCAGGCCTTTTTCATGATGGGTCACATTGGGTCAGCCTCATTACCTCCTCCACCTATCAAAGAACCTTAACCTATCACCGCCACCACCTATCAAAGAACCTTAACCTATCACCGCCACCACCTATCAAAGAATCTTAACCTATCACCGCCACCACCTATCAAAGAACCTTAACCTATCACCGCCACCACCTATCAAAGAATCTTAACCTATCACCGCCACCACCTATCAAAGAACCTTAACCTATCACCGCCACCACCTATCAAAGAACCTTAACCTATCACCGCCACCACCTATCAAAGAACCTTAACCTATCACCGCCACCACCTATCAAAGAACCTTAACCTATCACCGCCACCACCTATCAAAGAACCTTAACCTATCACCGCCACCACCTATCAAAGAACCTTAACCTATCACCGCCACCACCTATCAAAGAACCTTAACCTATCACCGCCACCTATCAGTAAAGCGACCGCAATTCCATAACCAAAATCAGGGATGGGGGGTGGATCGCAAATGGTTTAATTGCATACTAATTAAATGGAAAATTTTGTGATAGGTAAAGAAACATTTTGTGATAGGTAAAACAAAATGTTGATAGGTAAAGAAACATTTTGTGATGGTAAAAAAAAATGTTGATAGGTAAAGAAACATTTTGTGATAGGTAAAGAAAAATGCTGATAGGTAAAGAACATTTTGTGATAGTTAACACACAATCAAATCCAAGCTAGAAAATAAGAGATAATTTCTTACATCTCATCAGGTTATTTAATATACTAGTTTATGAGAAGTACTGAGGATCGTTATCGCTTACATATATCATATCGCTTGATGAGATTTTTGTTTTACATCATGAAGAACTGACCAAGGGAAAAATAGAAAAGAAGTAACAAAAGGCCCGCTAGCTACCAGTCCCTATATACAGTAGAAAGTAAGATCATTAAACAAGTGGGAAGGCCAATTTAGTTGTGGATTTTAGATACAAGTGACCGGCTCAACTCCTGCGCTGGATTCTTAAACATTCACCCTCCTGCCTCTCCCGTATGTAAAGGTCCAACAGTTTGCTTGTGAGGAGGAAATGTGAGATAGCGACAAATGCGCTGCTCATATTTATAAGAGTGTTAGGTAGATAGCTTACAAAACATGGCAAACACACACACACATACACACATCCACCCTCCCACCAGACGTGGGCACCGCAAACGAAAATTCACTTCCGCAAACGCAAATCCGCAAACCCCAATTCTTACGTTCCGCAACCGCAAGTCCGCAAACCAATTATGTGATATTTGCTCTGCATATATTGCAAAAATAGAGGTAAAGCACTTTGTGGTAATAAATTTAGATATTATTTACTAATCACTTATACTATATATATATATATATATATATATATATATATATATATTATATATATATATATATTATATTATATATATTATTATTATATTATTATTTTATTTATTCCGCCCGGAGGCATACAGACAAAACAAAGCAACAAGAACAAGAAAAGGAGTTAACTTAAGTACTAGAGCAAAAACACACAAAAGAACATAGTATAGGCACATCAGGGGACATAGTATCAAAGTACATAGACTAAACAAACATACAGGGACACCTGTGCTACCCCACATTCTGCACAAACATCAGACCCAGCCACCGCTGTTGTATAGGTCCACATACATAGGCCGAGCTCTGCCGGACAGAGGTGATGATGGAGTTCGTAGAGAGGTTAACCCTACTCCTTAAAGTAATTGTCCAGACCCATTTTTTTTTTTGCATAAATATGTTGAATGTTCATTCACAACACCTAATCCACAAAAAATAATTAATTTCCACGCCTTATTTCCGTAAAAACACGACTTTTGTAAGAAGCGCGAGAAAAAAAGTTTCATCCCTCCAACAGGCCCGCGAATATTATTGATGTCGTCACACGAGGAGTTCACCGAGAGTGAGAGTGAGGAGTCATTCCTGGAGTCCTTCAAGAATCTGCTATTATTCACTCTACTTCATCCCCATCACCCACCCACATCCCACAACACCCACCCCTGTTCCCACCCACATCTCCACTTTCAACACCTATCCCCTTCCCCCATCTCCAATATCCATCCCCTTCCCCCACCACCAACATCCACCCCCTTCCCCCACCACCGAACACCCATCCCCTTCCCCAACCACCAACATCCACCCACTTTCCTCACCACCAACATCCACCCACTTCCCCACCCCACACCCCCCCTTCCTCCACCACCAACACCCACCACTTCCCCCACCACCAACACCCACCCCCTTCCCCCACCACCAACACCCACCCACTTCCTCCACCACCAACATCCACCCACTTCCCCCACCACTAACACCCACCCCCTTCCCCCACCACTAACAACCATTCCCTTCCCCCACCACCAACACCCACCTATACTTCCCCCACCACTAACACCCTCCCCCTTCCCCAACCACCAACATCCACCCACTTTCCCCACCACCAACATCCCCAACCACCAACATCCACCCACTTTCCCCACCACCAACATCCACCACTTCCCCACCACCAATACCCACCCACTTCCTCCGCAACCAACATCCACCCACTTCCCCCACCACCAACACCCATCCCCTTCCCCCACCACCAACACCCACCCACTTCCCCACCACCAACACCCACCCCTTTCCCCCACCACCAACACCCACCCACTTCCCCCACCACTAACACCCACCCCCTTCCACCACCACCAACACCCACCTACTTCCCCCACCACTAATACCCTCCCCCTTCCCCAACCACCAACACCCACCCCGTTTCCCTACCTTCACCGAAATGCACCAACGTCGTCCGACGCACCAAATATTTTTTTTACACATGTCTCGCCTATTGGTCTGATACGTGTGCAAACTTCTCTGGCGAGGCACAGCTTTCTTGCCGCACCCATCAAAGATGCATGTGTATACCATATCGCAAAAAAAATCTATCAGAAACACCCAAAATTCTTCAAGTACTATGTTTATTGCCTAGGTTTATGTGTATTTCTATGAGCGCGGGAGGGAGGAAGCTCCTGGGCTGACGTCACCGAGCCATGGTGCCGTCGTCTGCCAGTTGCCAGTAGCGTTTTCGAAGCTCGGGGAATTTACAGATTTTGATTGCGGATTATTCAAAAACGGCTGACTGGATGCAAAAAGTGACATATTGTTGATACACTCAATAATGGCTATATTCTAACTACATCAAATCAGGAATGATGAAATGGTCTGGACGATTACTTTAAGCTGAACACGGAGGGTCGACGGATCACATCCAGATTGTTCACCCCGTTCCTAGCGAAAGCCAGGGACGAGCTGCACCACCTGGGCAGCCCCAGAAGCTCTTAAGGATGTCATTGTGACAGACCTTAAGGCGGTTCAGAGTGGCCACCTTGAACCGCGACCACAGCGAGTTGCAGTATATAGAGTAGCAGTGACTCCTGAATAACTCCCATCTTCACCTCTCTGCTACAGTAGGAAAATTTCCTTTGTAGAGTATTACCCACGACAAGAAGCTTGGTGGTCTGCTTGATGATATCATCATCATCAGTCATGTCGTGGGATATAAGATGGCCTAAGTATGCGAATCTATCCACAAACGTGAGGGCAGACCCACCGAGCCATGCTGTTTTGAGGTAATTCACCTGAGTGCGTGCCGGTGATACTACCATGCACTCTGTCTTAGTGGTGTTGTAGACAATGTCATGCTTGGCAGCATACACCTGACACACATTGATAAGGTCCTGCAACGCATCCGCAGTGGGTGCGAGCAGTACCATATCATCAGCATAGCTCAGTGAGTTGATGCACCCATCATGTATGTGGCAGCCGATATCTGTATCACGAAGGTTGGCACTGAGATCATCCGTGTACACATTGTACAGGTAGGGAGATAAAATCCCCCCCTGCCGAATACCATTGGCAGTACTAAAGGACAGCGAGAAGGAATTACCCAACTTAACAGTAAATTCCTGGGTAGTGTACCCGTACATTAATATATTAACAATGTTCCCAGGTGTACCCCTGACGAGAAGTTTATGTAAGAGCTTCCAGTAAATCACTCTGTCAAACGCCTTTCCGGCATCCAGGAAACAGATAAACATATAAACATATAAATAAATATATATATAATATATATATATATATATATATATATTATATATATATTATATATATATATATATATATATATATATATATATATATATATATATATATATATATATATTTTTTTTTTTTTTTTTTTTTTCTCTTAAACAAACGATGTTGAAAGCTGTCGAACATTCTCTTTTATTAAGTTTTTTGTGTACGGTTTCTATTACTCGTACAAGTTTTTTATTTTCTTCTGTTAAATGATTCAGAACGAATAAAACTTAACGTTGCAACCAATAGGAGAACTTCTGAATCATTTAACAGAAGAAAATAAAAAACTTGTACGAGTAATATAAACCGTACACAAAAAAATTAATAAAAGAGAATGTTCGACAGCTTTCAACATCGTTTGTTTATGAGAAAATATCCTGCCTAGCTACACCAATATATATATATATATATATATATATATATATATATATATATATATATATATATATATATATATATATATATATTTAAAATATATATATATATATATATATAACATATATATCTGTTTATGTGTATCTGTGTTTCCTGGATGCCAGAAAGGCGTTTGACAGAGTGATTTACTGGAAGCTCTTACATAAACTTCTCGTCAGGGGTACACCTTTCTTTGCCCTTTCTGGCCTAGATCCTCGGAAGGCTAACGGTCCTGACGGAGTCCCTCCTATTGTTCTCAAAAACCGTGCTACTGTGCTTGCACCCTGCCTGGTCAAACTTTTCCGTCTTTGTCTATCTACTTCCACCTTTCCTTCTTGCTGGAAGTTTGCTCACATCCAACCTGTTCCTAAGAAGGGTGACCGTTCTAATCCTTCAAACTACCGTCCTATAGCTTTGACTTCCTGCCTTTCTAAAGTTTTTGAATCTATACTTAATAAGAAGATTCTTAAGCATCTATCTGCTCACAATCTTCTATCTGATCGTCAGTACGGTTTCCGTAAAGGGCGATCTACTGGCGATCTTCTAGCTTTCCTAACTGAATCTTGGTCATCCTCCTTTAGGGGTTTCGGTGAAACTTTTGCTGTTGCCCTTGACATATCAAAAGCTTTTGATAGAGTCTGGCACAAATCTTTAATTTCCAAACTATCCTCATTCGGTTTCTATCATTCTCTCTGTAACTTCATTTTAAGTTTCCTTTCAAACTGTTCTATTGCAGCTACTGTAGACGGACATTGTTCTTCTCCTAAATCTATCAATAGTGGTGTTCCCCAGGGTTCTGTCCTATCACCCACTCTCTTTCTATTATTCATTAATGATCTTCTAAGTCTAACTCAAAGCCCTATCCACTCCTACGCTGACGATTCTACCCTGCATTTTTCAACGTCGTTTATTAGACGTCCAACTCAACAGGAACTAAGTGATTCACGGAAAGATGCCACCGAGCGCCTAACTTCTGATCTTTCTATAATTTCTGATTGGGGCAAAGCAAACCTTGTTTTGTTCAATGCCTCAAAAACCCAATTTCTTCACCTATCTACTCGACAAAACCTACCAGATAACTATCCCCTCTTCTTCAATGACACTCAACTGTCTCTCTCTTCTACAATGAACATTCTAGGACTATCCTTTACTAAAAATCTGAACTGGAAATCTCACATCTCATCTCTTGCTAAAACAGCTTCTAAGAAGTTATGTGTCCTGTGGCGTCTGCGTCCTTTTTTTTTCTCCCTCCCAATTGCTTGCTCTCTACAGGGGCCTTATCCGCCCATGTATGGCGCATGTCTCACATGTTTGGGGAGGATCCACTCATACAGCTGCTCTCCTAAACAGGGTTGAGTCAAAAGCTTTTCGTCTCATCAACTCCCCTCCTCTGACTGACTGTCTTCATTCTTTAAATCACCGCCGCAATGTTGCTTCTCTTGCTCTCTTCTACCGTTATTTTCATGCTCACTGCTCTTCTGAACTTGCTAACTGCATGCCTCCCCTCCTCCCGCGGCCTCGCTGCACAAGACTTTCTACTTATTCTCATCCCTATTCTGTCCATCTTCCTAATGCAAGAGTTAATCAGTATCTTTACTCTTTTATCCCTTCCACTGGTAAACTCTGGAACTCTCTTCCTGTTTCTATTTTTCCACTTTCCTATGACTTAAATCTTTTCAAAAGAAGAGTAACAAGACACCTCCCGAACTAAATTGGCTCACCCCTCTTTTTTATATTATTCTCTTACTGTCTTCTTTATAGGGACTGGCAACTAAGCGGGCTTTGTGTTACCCATTTTTTTTGTGCCCTTGGCCAGTCCTTTGTGATGTAAAAATATATATATATATATATATATATATATATATATGTATATATAATATATATATATATATTATATATATATATATATATATATATATATATATATATATATATATATATATATACTATATAATATTATATACTATATATCTATATATACTATATATATATATATATATATATATATATATATATATATATATATATATATATATATATATATTAGTATTTTCTTCATACTGACGCCTCAGCGCCCCACAGACGTTATAACTCACATTTTACCTTCGCCTCATTGTGACCACTCACTCAATATATCAATTTAAGTGCACACTGACGGGTAATAATAATTTTAAAAAAATTTACATCTGTGCCTATAGCACCTGTTAGGCAGTGACCTCCAAGGGTGGGATGGCAGGCCCTTGAGGTTCACTTGAGGGCTGTGATGGTTGGCCCTCGCCCGTGGAGGCGCTGGCAGGATTTTTATAGTGACACATCAGAATCTGGTGTATAAAAATAACCAAAATAATAATATGAAGGAAAAAATTATTATCAGGGAAAAAAATGTCAATTACTCACTATATCACGATTGGAAACGAAATAGAAAGACGAGCAAAATTCTTGAAAAAAAGTCATATACCATCAGAATCGGGTGTATAAAAAATAAAAATAAAAAATATGAAGGAAAAAAAGAATATCAGGAAAAAAAGTTTATTACTGTATCTGTACTGTATCAAAATTGGAACCAAAAATAGAAAGGAGTAAAATTCTTTAAAAAAAAATCCATATACCAGCAGAATCTGGTGTATAAATACAAAAAAATAAATATATGAAGGAAAAAAAGAATTACAGGAAAAAGTTTGTTACTCACTGTATCAAAATTCGAATCGAAAATAGGAGCAAAATTCTTGAAAAAAAAAGTCATATACCATCATAATCTGGCGTATAAAAACAAAAAAACATATATGAAGGAAAAAAAGAATATCAGGAAAAAAGTGTATTACTCACTGTATCAAAATTGGAACCGAAAATAGAAAGAGCAAAATTCTTGAAAAATAAGTCATATACCATCAGAATCTGGCGTATAAAAACAATAAAACAAAAATATGAAGGAAAAAAGGAATATCAGGAAAAAAAGTAAATTACTCACTGTATCAAAATTGGAACCGAAAATAGAAAGAAGAGTAAAATTCTTGAAAAAAAGTCATGTGATGAAAAGTCTTGCCAGCCTCCCGTCAACACAGTATTGGTTCCCCTTACCCTCAGTTCTGCAATGAAGACATAAGTTCCACACTATAGCATGACAGTGCCATTTTTTAGATTTCATTGTTGAAAAAATAACTAAAAAAAAAAATACAGGTACATGAAGATATTTTGCCAGCCTCCCGTCAAACAGTATTGGTTTCCCTTACATGCATGAAGACTTAAGTTCCCCAGTGCACTATATAGCATGACAGAGGCAGTAAACACACGCCTCGGCGCCTGCCTCCACACACGGCGGGTCTGTGAGTCTGTGAGGCTGCCAACGCAATCCCTCAACCTTCTCGAGGCTCGGCCGGCTGGACCACAGGCAGACTCACTGTATTGAAACTGTCCTGAGCACCTGAGACGCACCAGTAAAACCCCTGTAGGTGCCACGACAGGTATCAGAGTAACACTTGTCGCTCCCTCACACACAGGTACCGCTATTATACACGCCACGTAACAGATTCACTGGAGTCCTGGAGTTCAGAATACATGATATACGTACTACACGACGTGCCTACAAACGCCTCATACACCTTCTTTATCTTCTTCTTCATCTTTTAAGATTTTATCTTCTTCCCTTTGCCTTCCTTTTCTCTTCCCTTTCCCCTTCCCTTTGTCTTGCCATACCTTTCACTTCCCTTCCTTTCCTTCCCTTCCTTTCCTTTAATTTCCTTCTTTTCCTTTCCCTTCCCTTCCCTTCCTTCTCTTCCCTTCCTTTACAGCAGAGAAGGCAGCTCTCGTATTATAAACCCTGTGTCGCTTCAAGCAATGTCTTATAACGACTGAATATACGTAAACATAAGTCATCTGTGTGTGTGTGTGTGTGTGTGTGTGTGTGTGTGTGTGTGTGTGTGTGTGTGTGTGTGTGTGTGTGTGTGTGTGTGTGTGTGTGTGTGTGTGTGCGCGCGCGCGTTGACCGCACACCCTTTCTTCTTCTGCCATCAACACACGCAACTCAACCAATCCTTGTTCACCTCTCTCTTATGTGCATTCCTCACGCCCTCCAAACACCTACCTTCCTCCTCCGCCTATCTCATGACACCCCCCCCACCCCCTCCCTCATGACACCCTCCCACCCTCTCCCTCATGACAACCTCCCACCTCCTCCCTCCGCCTACCTCATAACACCCTCCCACCCCCTCCCTCATGACAGCCTCCCATCCCTTCCCTCCACCTACCTCATGACACCCTCCCACCCCTTCCCTCCCCCCTACCTCATGACACCATCCCACCCCTTCCCTCCCCCCTACCTCATGACACACTCCCACCCCTCCCTCCCCCTACCTCATGACACCCTTCCCCCTCCCCCCCGCTGCACATGACCCTCCGCTTCACCCCTTATAGCCCTGGCCTGGTTTAATCATGTGACACCACCTCCTACCGTCGCTTGGACTTAACGGGTTTGCCTAACGACGTACAGTTGGTGTAATTGGACTTGTTACCGCTAGTTACGTGCACTCTAGACTAGGGAAAACCGTCTCGCTCAAGGTCCAACTATGGCTCGAATGGTAGTAGGTTGTACCTATTTTATTTTCCTATTTATGTTATTTAACCCCTTGGGCCCAAAACGTAATTTCCATTGTAATTTGTGTAACATTAGACGATTTTTTGTGAATATAAGCAATATTTTATAGATATGATCTGCTTAGTATCCTTGGCGACTAACTAATTTGGTATATTCAGTTACTTTTCGTAATTTTTTGCCTAACAACATACATTTTTTTTATAGCAAAGGAAAGATCTGGGCGTGAAGGGGTTAAGACTAAACCCAAAAGCATGCTATTTGTCTTTTCCATCGACAAGGGGGATTTCTTAGCTTCTGAAATATTTTGCAGCTTCAAAGGCGGACCCATAATTTTCAGAAGGAAGATGGGGTTGGAAAAATTAATGTTATGTATGAGTTGCGGTTATATATTTATTCCTGCTTACCTGTGTGTCGTGTACAAGATAGGACGGTAAGGCCAAGGTGACGCAGCCCCACCACGGACTTTTGGGTACTCTTGTAGGTATTTTTTTTAATTTTTTTTTTTAACATCAGAAAGGACTGGCCAAGGGCACAACAAAAATGGGTAACAAAACCCGCTTAGTTGCCAGTCCCTATAAAGAAGACAGTAAGAGAATAAAATAAAAAAGAGGGGTGAGCCAATTTAGTTCGGGAGGTGTCTTGTTATTCTTCTCTTGAAAAGATTTAAGTCATAGGAAAGTGGAAAAATAGAAACAGGAAGAGAGTTCCAGAGTTTACCAGTGAAAGGGATGAAAGAGTAAAGATACTGATTAACTCTTGCATTAGGAAGATGGACAGAATAGGGATGAGAATGAGTAGAAAGTCTTGTGCAGCAAGGCCGCGGGAGGGGGGAAGGTATGCAGTTAGCAAGTTCAGAAGAGCAGTGAGCATGAAAATAACGGTAGAAGAGAGCAAGAGAAGCAACATTGCGTCGGTGATTTAAAGAATGAAGACAGTCAGTCAGAGGAGGGGAGTTGATGAGACGAAAAGCTTTTGACTCAACCCTGTTTAGGAGAGCAGCTGTATGAGTGGATCCTCCCCAAACATGTGAGACATACTCCATACATGGGCGGATAAGGCCCCTGTAGAGAGCAAGCAACTGGGAGGGAGAAAAAAAAAGGACGCAGACGCCACAGGACAAATAACTTCTTAGAAGCTGTTTTAGCAAGAGATGAGATGTGAGATTTCCAGTTCAGATTTTTAGTAAAGGATAGTCCTAGAATGTTCATTGTAGAAGAAGGAGACATTTGAGTGTCATTGAAGAAGAGGGGATAGTTATCTGGTAGGTTTTGTCGAGTAGATAGGTGAAGAAATTGGGTTTTCGAGGCATTGAACAAAACAAGGTTTGCTTTGCCCCAATCAGAAATTATAGAAAGATCAGAAATTAGGCGCTCGGTGGCATCTCTCCGTGAATCACTTAGTTCCTGTTGAGTTGGACGTCTAATAAACGACGTTGAAAAATGCAGGGTAGAATCCTCAGCGTAGGAGTGGATAGGGCTTTGAGTTAGACTTAGAAGATCATTAATGAATAAAATAATAGAAAGAGTGGGTGATAGGACAGAACCCTGGGGAACACCACTATTGATAGGTTTAGGAGAAGAACAATGTTCGTCTACAGTAGGTATTGGACGAGTTACATATTTATGGAGAAAAAAAAAAAAAAAAAAAAAAAAAACGGGTTACATATACTGTATAAACAAATAATAATAATAATAATAATAAAATAATAGTTTTGATGCCATTACTATTCCTGGTGTAAACTATAGTACAAAGGCAAGAAGGTCAAGTATCCCAACGAGACAGTGTTTTAAGACCATTAGGTGAGAAATAACTCGACAGTCGGTATTGGATTAGCGTATTATCTAAGACATTGTATACACATGTTGATTCTGTACATAAATATCTAACAATATACTTATCTACCAACGTGTGTTTATTCATCTCATCCACTAAATACTAAATCTCCGCCCTAAGGTCTTACAAAACTCATCTGTCAAAGGCGTTAAAAACCTCACACTAAAGACAGGACGGTTTAAGGTTTATTTTCAAGTCGCCTCTCAGCTAATATTTACCGGCGTCACTTGGAGCGGCACTTTCCCGGCCGGCCAAGGGTTGTGCCGGGTCGAAGCACACACAAGAATTCCTGGTCCCCGGTGCTTCACCCTCACAGGGGTACAAGGCAACTCTGCCGTGTAAAACAGTCCTTGTTGACACGGGACAGTTTACCGGACAACACTTGGAAATAGATGAAAGTTGGCACGAGCCTCAAGATTGGCCTGTTTGATCCCTCCAGCCGCCCTCGTGCAGGCAGCAAAGGGCGCCACGATCACGACGCCAAATAAAGGCGCAGAGTCAACACTCACCAGTGTTGTCCACTCCGGCAAAATCTACAGTTGATTTTGAAACTGAGTGTTACGAGTATCTCTAATTTCCTCCGTGCTGGGGTCTGGGTGGCGCCACACAGGCCTGGGGTGTACCGGGTGGCGTGGGTGGCGACATGTGTGATGCCGCCACCACCCTTGCGCTGCATTCATGGATTCCTTTCATACTCAAGGTTATTTTAGAGGTGTTAAATCAGGTTCAGGCAAGTGAGGAACCAGCCACAGCCACACATGCAAATACCATAGGATTCTCTTAGACTTACCGCCCCGCCACTATCCCCACAGGTGCTACTGACGGCGACCACCTCACTTCATGCATGCCGCCCTCACACCCTGCACCATGAGCCACCACCTCTATACGCACCACCTCACCTATCAGTATAAATATCCACTAAGGTAATAGGTAATAACAAGAACGTGTAAAACCGGTTTTAACGCCTGACACAGACTAATGCAGCAGGTCATGCACCCCTGTCACTGTTTGTGATCCCGTGTTGTTGTTGGCCTGCGCTACGCTGTCTGAAGAGCAGGCGTAGAGCCACAAAACAGTAAAGCACTGATCCCTGCTGGCAAAGACGGCAATAAACTGTAGCACTTATAGGATGGTGTTCTGATTGCAATTGATTAGCGGTCACAGTCTTGTATTTGAGGTAGTGTTGTCGTGTGCTAAAGAGTTAAGGTGCATGTTGATATCTCTCTCTCTCTCTCTCTCTCTCTCTCTCTCTCTCTCTCTCCTCTCTCTCTCTCTCTCTCTCTCTCTCTCTCTCTCTCTCTCTCTCTCTCTCTCTCTCTCTCTCTCTCTCTCTCTCTCTCTCTCTCTCTCTCTCTCTCTCAATGGCAGGAGGTCAGGAGTGTAGAGAAAGAAAATGCTGCCTGAATGACCATCTCGCACGGCCTCATAAAAGAGGGCACCACCACCACCTTCATACATTCATTTCCTATTCAAGTCTAGATGAAATTCGAGACTCCACGCGTCACACTTCAGAAACCCACAACTGCACAGGTCACTTCACGCCCCCTGAGGCTCCCCGGGTTAAAAAATGGAGTCAGCCCCATCCTGTGCTTCAATCTAATGAATTTCTTATTTTGTGACGACCTCCTAGTTTATTTACTTCTAATTGACTTCCACGATTCACTTTTTTTCTACTTTTCCTTTGTGTCATTTCTGGTACTTGAGTCACTAGGTCTGTGTTTTCTGGTACTCGAGTCACTACGTCTTCTCTTACTATACTAAAGTCATACCTATAGGTCTTTTTTACCAGCTTCATTGCCTATGCTCTCTCTCTCTCTCTCTCTCTTCTCTCTCTCCTCATCTCTCTCTTCTCCTCTCTCTCTTTCTCTCCTCTCTCTCTCTCTCTCTCTCTCTCTCTCTCTCTCTCTCTCAGGAAATACATTTGTACATATAACAAAAAAAAATTGGAATAAAAACCAGTCGTCAGTACGTTCCATCTTCCCTAAGCACGCTAAGAGAATTAAAATCATACCTTTATTTCTCACATAATTACCATCTAGTTTCACACTAATGTAATGGTTGTCTTCCAGGAATACAAATAAGATTTAACACTTTATCATTGCAATAAACACTGCTTTGCTTATTACAGAGTTCCTTATGTACTTATATGTTACGTATAAATGAGGTATCCTTTTTCTTCTCCTTACTTGTTTCCTTACCTTCCATTAAAGCTCATTAAGCCTTACAAGGTATAAATCACATCTTCACAATAAATACGTATTATGTATAACTTATCTACAAATTATATTCAGTTCAGTTCAGTTGTTGGTCGGGAGTCAGGTCTTTTCCAACGGCACTCCCTGACGTGTGTTTCTTCTTGCTGTCTGGGTCTTTAATTAGTTTTCTTCTCTTATTAGTTTCTTTCTTTTTCTTTCTTCTTATTTTCTCTGGTCATCCAAAAACTGTTGATTGTTCTTTTTGTTTCTTCCACATTCCCCTCTCCGAACAAATACTCCCCCACTATATCCTCTTCCTCCTCTAGGTAAGGTTGTTGTAGCCTCACACTTTTCTTTCTTTTATTACTGTAGGCTGGGCACCATAGCAGACAAATTTTTAAGTCCTCCTTTTCCGCCCCACATAAATCACAAGTTATTTCTTCTTTCTTCAAGCTATTCAGGCCACAATTTACGTACATCTACAAAACTGTGACCTGCCTCCACCATTATACTTATTCTTGCACACCATCCACAAACCTACCTATGAAAAGATGAAGTTTTAATTACCCCTTGCCAACCGCCGTATTTTCTAGTTTTTTTTCACTTTACAAGGAGTGCTAGAGGCAGGCTCGTCTAGGCAACACAGCCACAGAAATATCGCTACTCTGCACACATTCTTAACCCCTTCACGCCCAGATCTTTCCTTTGCTATATAAAATCGGTTGTTGTCAGCCATAAAATTACGAAAAGTAACTAAATATACCAAATTAACTAGTGGCCAAGGACACATAAACAGGTAATATATATTGAAATATTGCTTATATGAATTGAAAATCGTCTAGTGGTACCCAAATTACAATGGAAATTACGTTCTGGGCGTGAAGGGGTTAACCTAACATTATGCTTGGCCTTTCATCAACAGCACAGGATATGCCGGGAGAAGCGTCATCCCTTTAAAAGGAGGCTAGATAATTTCATGGATGGGGATGAAAGGTGGATGTAGGTAGTATAAAGTAACAGGAACTACCACGTATAGGTCTCACGGCCTCTTGTTGCTTCCTTATTTTCTGATGTTCTTATGTTCCAAATTAATCACTTCCTTTAAACCTTCAAACTCCCACTCCTCACTCCCTTCCAGGTGATGAACTACTCCAGATATCAACCCGTACACCCTTTCCCTCTACTTCAGTTCCACGCAAGGATTTAGTCTTGCAATACCCAGGATCGACCTATTATCTAAGATGTCGAGCTGTTTCTTCTTCAAGTCACTGTTGATTTCCTTTTCACATTAGAAAGGACTGGCCAAGGGACAAAAAAGTTTTAAAAAGTCCGCTAGCTGCCAGTCGCTTCTTTTTTCTACATCAGAAAGGACTATGCAGCATCCACGTCTCTTAAACACTATGATCGGAGGGGTAAGACTTGAGACAGCTATCACTTTCTTTACAATCAATCTCGACTGTCTGCAGGTATACACAGGCTGAGGTGGAAGACATGAACACGCTAACAAAGGCGATGGAGAACCAAGCCTGACACACAAACCACGGTGACACCCAAGGATACTATAAGATATATGTATAGAAAGTATAGTATAAGAGTATAGTATCCTTGGTGACACGCTATCGCTGGATCGCTTAGTGCTGAGCGTGTCTTATGTTCAGGATGATGAAAACGTTCTTCCAGTGCAGAGAAAAGGTGCCCCAATGCAATACGAAATACAGAATAAAAACATAACTAATAAGATGGTGTTTTCTACCATACCACCACCACCACCACCACCACCACCACCACCACCACGACGACGAAACGAAATACAGAATAAAAACATAGCCCTCAGTTGGTGGACTCCCCTCAGGCTTCCAGCAAGTTCCTACTGATAATATATTTACCAGCTGCCTTCCCGCCCTTCACTCTGATCAGACCCCCTGCGGCCTCACCCAGAGAAGGTTTGGCTGTCATCGGATGGGTCATCAGGTGCACACACACACACACACACACACACACACACACACACACACACACACACACACACACACACACACACACACACACACACACACAGTCACACACAGTCACTCACACACACACACACACAGTCACACACACACACACACACACACATACACACATAAACACACACACACACACACACACACACACACACACACACACACACACACACACACACACACACACACACACACAGTCACACACACATATCACACACAGTCACACATAAACACACACACACACACACACACACAGTCACACACACACCTAATAATATGAGCTCCAAGCTCACACTGAGAGGGTGAAAACTGGCGATCACGAGCCAGCTCGCGTGGACAAGACCATGGGTGAATAACACCTGTATTTTGTATAGATTGACCCGAACTAAATTAGCCCACCCCCCTTTCTTTATTCTCTTTCTGTCTTCCTTATAGGGACTGGCAACTAAACGGGCTTTTTGTTACTTTTTTTTTTTCTTTTTTGCCCTTGACCAGTCCTATGTGATGTAAAAAAGAAAAAATAATGAATAAATAATAAAAAAAAAAAAACTGGGTGCATGGAGATGGTGGCGAAAGAACACAGAATGAAGCAAAATCACTGCATTTCTCTGTCTGACGTTCTCCCTGAAGAATGCGTGAGTCAGAACGTTGGGTAGGGTAGGTTGTTAGGGTAGGTAGGTAGGTAGGGTTAGTAGGCAGGTAGTTAGTGCGGAGTAATTGGGGAGTTATAAAAGGAGGCTATAGATAATTTCATGGATGAGAAATTTCTGAATTTCTTAACCCCTTCACGCCCAGAACGTAATTTCCATTGTAATTTGGGTGCCATTATATAGACGATTTTTCGTGATTATAAGCAATCTTGATATGACCTGTTTAGTATCCTTGTCGACTAACTAATTTGGTATATTAGGTGACTTTTCTTAATTTTATGGCTCGACAACATACAATTTTATATAGCAAAGGAAAGATCTGGGCGTGAAGGGTTAAACGCAACCAATACCAGAGGGTTTTCAGACAGTGCTCCCCTGTGTAGGATTGAGGCTGTTTTGGGGAGGTTCAGTAAAGGAGTGTGAGGCTCATAAACACTGACATGACGTGAGTGTTCTTATAAGCGAGGGTTAGTCTTTGTACTCTTTCATAATCAAGTTCACAAGTCAGTAAGGAGTGTGAGGCTCATAAACACTGACATGACGTGAGTGTTTGGTGATTTCACTAAGTTTGGTCTTGTCTCATCCACCCCACACTTGCTACATATTTTTACATCACGGGGCAGCTCTTCATTCATCTGTAAACGTGTACATTTTAACATATAAACAACTTTTGGCACAAGTCATTGATTCATAAACTTCAACCCTATACTTAATTTTCTCTAGTTCTCATTTCCCTTCACCAAAAATTCTTCTTTCACTGCCCCTTTTTTCACTTTCCCTCCACTGCCAAACTAGTATTTTCTCAGGTGCTCGTGACGTCAGAGGAAGTTTGGGGGTCAGGTCGTCAGTCTTGAATGATAGGATGGTCAGTTGATCTTACTATTACACACCAAAAAGGAAAATACGGAAGGAAAAAGGGAAAACATAGACACGTATATATAGAGTTCCTAGTTCAGTATTTCCCACTCTTGCACCGTTATATAGGCAGTGACGCTGGTCATATTCGGGAAAACTAAAATGGGAAATAGGAAAATGATGCACGTGCGTATTACAGAAAACATGAAAAATAGCGAGGACAAAAATATGAGTAGATGGGAGTGGTGAGGTTGGCTGGCTGGACACCGACACTCACACACACGTACACATGATGCATTATATATATTTTAGTCTTGCTTTAATGAAGTATGTCGTTAAAAATAGAAGAAAAAAATAACTTTAAGCTAACTTGATTTTCATATAAGCGAGGATTAGTCTGTGTACACTTTCATAATCAAGTTCACAAGTTTTAATTAATGCCATGTCGTCGATGTCTCGTTTCCCATGGAGTTGTGGACAAGTTCCCACGCTCTCACTGGCTCCACCAAAAATGACATCACAATAGCGAACATTAGAACGTGTCGGGAGCAAAGCGGTGCGAGGATGTGCTCAAGAAAATTTCATACTTCAATATATCCTCGCACTCCAAGAAGCATGGGTGTGAGCGATGCGATGTTACCTTACCCTTGATCATTAACCTCGCCCTCGACGGTGATCACGGGTGAGTGCGTTGTTTCAGAGCCTCGAGAATGACCTCTTCAGGACGTCGTGTGTCTTGCGTCTTGGTAATTACTGCAAGAACCGACCATGAAATCCCTTTATCTGGCCAGCAAAGGAAAGCAAATTAAGGCGCTTCATCCCTGAGGAGTGAAGTTAATTAGAGTTCTCATCTGTGGAATATTTGAGGCATTTATTTCTGCACACGAATAATATGGGCAGTCCCTGGTATTACCTGGCGAGGAGGTGCAGAGCGGTACTTCCGTGTGGGCGTGTGGGCGCGAGGGAGGAATAGCACCAGGGCGTGTGCTCATGTGCCCAAGAACACACTCCCTATATATCTACCCATGGGGGGAGGGGGGAGAGAGTGATTAACAGATAGAAAAAGAGAGAGAGAGAGAGAGAGAGAGAGAGAGAGAGAGAGAGAGAGAGAGAGAGAGAGAGAGAGAGAGAGAGAGAGAGAGGTGTGTGCGTGTTGTGTGTCATTCACCCATGGTTTTGTCCACGCGAGCCGGACTTGCGATCGCCAGTTTCACCCTCCCGGAGGGAGCTTGGAGCTCATTATTACTGATCTTAGAATAATAGTGGAACCTCACACCACACACCTCCATCCCCTTGCTCAAGAGTCAAGGGGGACAGTAACCGCCCGAATTTGTCAGTGAAAAATCCCCGGGAGCAGGCTAGGATTCGAACCGGCTAACCACAGAATGGCGCGCCAATGCTCTATCCACAGTACCATCGTGTTGTGTGTGTGTGTGTGTGTGTGCGCCTGGTGAGTTATGGCACTTGGGGCAGGGTGGCAGTGGGCCGCGGCGACACTGGCGAAGGTAATGGTGATGGACGCAGTGGCCAACAACTGTGGTAGTTAAGATCTGGGTGGCGGGTCCCCAACACTTGCCTGGGGAGCAGCCGCAGCCTGAAGGACGTGATGGGAACAAGGCTGCGCCACAACACTAACAAATTCAGGTGAATTTATGGAGTGAGCCACACTGGGATGAATTCTCCTCAGCGTGCCGGCCATCAAATAAATCAGACAAGAGCGTGTGTTTTCATTTTGAGAACTTTGCAGTGTAAGTACAGGTGCTTGTATTTCAAAATTAATTGGAACTAAGAGCAATCCATTGTTGAAATATCACCTTATATATCAAATTGCCCGTTAGGAATCTCTTTGTTCCTCCGTGAATACGAAGGAAACATTCTGATAACCACTGCGAAGCTCTATGGATATTTTTGCCGCCAGTCCCATGATTACCTCCTGCAGCTAACTAGTTGTGAGGGCGGCGGGCGGGCTGCCGCTGGGAGGCCACCCGTCTGCCCTCAGAAGTCATGGGGCCTCATCATGCGCACGTGACCACGCTGGGGGCACGCCAACGCCATGCTGCGGCCCGGGTGATGTGCTTGATGATGTTTTTGTTGTTGTTGACGATGTTCTTACTTGTGATGATGACGAGGAGGAGGAGGAGGAGGAGGAGGAGAGGAGGAGGAGGAGGAGGAGGAGGAGGAGGAGGAGGAGGAGGAGAGGAGGAGGAGGAGGAGGAGGAGGAGGAGGAGGAGGAGGAGGGCATGGTGGTGTCGTTGTTCGATTACAGTTTTCTCTTCCCTTGTTAGCTGCTTTTGATTTAATATTGTTTATGTTCCTCTTCTTCTTCTTGAGGATGGGTTTTTCTCCCCGCTGTTGGTGTCGCTGTCTACTGTCGTCCCAAGATAGCGTAAATATATCAGGCAGCTTCCTCGTGCTACGAGGGTAGCACCCTGGGTTATCCAAACTTGTACTACTTCCACCATGCCCACTTCTTGGCATGGGACACTGTTCTTTTACAGCCCTCTTATTTGATCCCCAATTTCTCGTACATATCAGAAGCGATGGTGGCGATGGTGGTGGAACGCTAATGGTGTTCAGGCTAACATTAATGGTGGCAGCGGTGGGATAGGCGTGTCTTTTGTAACGATGGTGGCGGAATGATAGTGGTGGTGCTGCAATTTTACAGCAACATTATTATTGGTCAGCGCGGTCTCCAGCCATCTAGGTATATTGACCACACACTCCTGGAGATCGGAAATGGATGTTGTGTTGCAGCATCGTTTATATACAAGAGTGACAAACACAACAGAACTCAACAAACAAGCTGCCAATTATTGTCCAAACCTTTCAGCGGCCAGTCGATGCAAAGACCCCTCTAGACCCAGGTTTTAGCCCAGGCCTCAAGCCAGCATAGCATAGCATCATTTCTGTGTCGCGAGGAAAGCGTGAGAGGCACAGACAGGGCAAGGGCAGCCCGCCACGAACACAATGTGCAGGTCCCGCGGCTCCCAGCACGGCTTCCTGGCAGCCTGCACGTTAAGCCTGCACCCGTTCCTACACCTTTCCCTAAGCCTTCTATTCAGGATGGGTTTCAGGCACTAATTCTTCACCCTGGACCGGTTCCCTATTGCTCCTAAAGGAAGTTCTGCCTTTTAGCGGAATTAAATGTGGTACCATATTTCAAAGCCAAGTATTCATTCTGACAGGCATACTTGTATACATGTCTGCGGGTAGGTGTACCTAAACACACATACACACACACACACACACACACACACGCACACGCACACACATACATACACACACACACACACACACACACACACACACACACGCGCCACACACACACACACATGTATCGGTGACAGAAAATCAGTTTACATTGAAATAATTATTTATCGGAAGGAATACGCGAATCACGAGCCAGAAATCAAGAGAACACTTCTGTCACAACAATGAACAGACACCTGATTAACCTCCGCCATGGATGTGTAATGTTGGCCAAGTGGCGCATGCAATAACCTTAATATTTCAATGCTGGTGTAAATACAGGAATTACCAATGATTAAATGAGCTTTTTGTAATGTTCCTCTCGCCCCCCGTAAGACCATGCAGGCACACGAGCAGCGGTCAGCACGG
>JACEEZ010019153.1:1380000-1420000 GCA_016584305.1 Chionoecetes opilio
TCATCATCAAAAATACATCAGTGTCTCTGTTGTGAACGAGAACTCTCTTGAAATCTTTGGCGATTGCATCGACGGCATGAACAATCATACGAGTGTTCGCCTCCTCGTGATCTCCTTGAAGTTGGGGAACTATTCCATCCTTTGACGACTGTGTGGTCTGGATATCCTCAAATCCACCTCCAGTTATGATCTCGGTCTGCTCTGTATATTACCCTATATGACAACGAAGCAACCAACAAAATCTCAAGCATTGACTATTATATGGTTTTATAACACAATGTAGTTCCTCTCGGTAACTTATGTAACATATATGCCAGAAATCGTTTATACTTGAACGTGCACCTTGCATAATGTTGGATTATGAATGAACAAAATACGGTTAGCTTTGCAAGGGCTTTGAAATACATACAGCATACAAAGAGTCCTGCAGAGATGTACCTGCCCACATGTCCTGGTTTTTCGCATGATGCATATTCATCATATATTCATACAACATCTACTTTAGAATTCGAGCAACAAATCGTATTTTTGGATGTTTTTTTTTCTTAAATGTAATATTTTGCACACAATTTCAAGACAAGTATGATTCATTGTGGTCAGAACGACCCCTTTATTGCTTTATATAGAGTTATTGGCTTGAAAAAAAAGGTGCAAACCAAAAAAAAAGAAGTTAATTTTTTTTTTTTTTTACCCAAAGTGCACTTAATGACCCCAAATTGACCCTAAAAGGTCAAATTTGCGGGGGTACCCACCCTGGCCTAAAAGCTCACCCCATATGGGTATGATTCCACATGGGTACCCAATTCTAACAAGCAATGCCATCAAAACCTTTTTGAGAGCCCTTCCTGGGGGTTGGCCGGTTGGGGGTATACCTTATATATATATATATTTATTTATTTTTATTTTATTTTTATCAGAAAGGACTAACCAAGGACAAAAAAAAAATAACAAATACTCCGCTAACTGCCAGTCCCCATAAATAAGATTAAGAAAATAAAGAAAAGGGTGTTGGATCCATTGAGTTCCTGTTTGCCTTCCTCCTCACCCTATACCGCGACCGCGTTTCACAAAGCCTACTCCCTGTCCTCCTTATTCTGTCTATCTTACTGATGCAAGAGTTACCCATCATTATCAGCATCATCATGTTAACTAAGAGGCCTTTGCCTGTCTGTCTGTGTGTCTGTCATCGGGTGGGAGCAAATCAGTATTGTCTCCCATGAGCCTTGGAGCTGCCTTAGCATCCTTACAAGGTGGAAGTCAGGGAACAGGTGTAAGGGATGTAATAACAATGATAATAACAATGATAATAACTGATAATAACAATGATAATAACAATGATATGAATCTTGATTTAAAAATATAAAGAAATGGAAAATAGTGCGTTACTTTACTCATCATTTTATACACTGCACACACACACACTATTAAGTGTAGGATGATTCATTACTGGTCTAAATTGATTATGGGAAAACAAACAAAATTAAGTTATGTAATGTACAACTGTTTATTGCAGCTACACACAAGTGGTGTTTATATATCGCCATGGCTAGAATGTATAAGGAATATATGTATTGAGTGTGGTTTGCCAGTAGTGTGGATGACGCAAACTATTAACAACCCAAAATGGTTTAGGAAAGCGGTGGAACAGAAATTAAAAGATATATGGATAACAACTTGGTATAGAAATGTAACAAGCAGAGGCATTTGCAGTAGTTATATGATGTATAAAGAAGTTTATGGGATTGAAGAGTATTTAGCCAAACTAAATAAAACTAATCGTATCTCTCTAACTAAATTCCGCACAGGAAATAATCAGCTGCCAATTATTACTGGAAGACATAGTCAAATAAGCAGGGAAGAGCGTTATTGTACTCAATGTAATGACGGACAACTAGGAGACGAATATCATGTTCTGTTGCAATGTCAAAATGAGGAAATTATTCAGTTAAGAACCAGATACATACCAGAGTATTACAGGTTACATCCAAATCCCTCTAAATTTATAATGCTGATGCAGAGCAAAAATGTAATAATATTAACAAATTTAGCACAATTTGTAAATGCTTTGATTAAGTTGTTTAGATGATTTTTCGGTTATGAATGTGTATATATATTACACAGGAGCTGTGCTCCATACTTTTTATAAAGTCTGAGCAAATAAATATATTCTATTCTATTCTATTCACACCCACACACACACACACACACACACACACACCCACACACACACACACACCCACACACACACACACACATTACTTATCTTCGTTCGTCCATCTCCCTCAGAGGTAATCTTTGGAGCAGTATGTTTCAAAATACCTCAAGGAATAGCTAATCTTATGTGTTATTCTCCTACTCACCATTCTAATCTAAGAAGCAATATTCAAGGGAAAGATCAGTGGAAGGGTTGACAAGATTAGCATGAAGCATAAAGGCACGGGAAAGGCACCAGGGAATTACATGGGATCCAACTTGACTGATAGAAGTGATGAAGTCACGTCGGGCAACGGGGAGGTTCCAAATTAATTTTGCACTTCTTGCGCTGCCTTCTTTTGAAGTAAAAACACACACACACACCACACACAACACATATATATATATATATTATATAATATATATATATATATATATATATATATATATATATATATATATATATATATATATATATATATATATATATATATATATAATAATATATATATATATATATATATATATATATACAGTCACACACACTTCATGTTTTTTCTTTTTCTTCCAAATAAAACACGCGAACAATACAATACAAAGGGGCACCGTAAGACCTGTATATAAAACAAAAACTCCTTTGTCGCAAGATCTCCTCAGTCTACGAATTTCATATTCCTCTTTTTGAATATGTCAATAGTTGGAGTACACTGGAGGGTTCCTGTGCTTGCCTGAGGCGCGTCTGGGCCGAGTGGCCACGACGTGGCCTTAAAGACCCACAAAATAGAACACGTCGTGAGGGACAAGGTTTGGGCGGAAGAGGGAGGGAAGATGTACATCTCAATCTGTCATGTACAGTACTTCATTTATTATGAGAAATTGACTTTATGCCTTGACGTGCCACGAGGGTAGCAAGGCATCTGCAGGCTATACTATGTGAAGTGTCCGCGACACTCCCGTCCAGCAAGGCGCAATAAAGCTTGCTTGCACTAAACATTACATGCTAAGCTTGTGACACCAACAGCGGTTACAGCGGCATGTGGCTCGCTTCGCCGAATTGGATCCTCCTTACCAAGTTGTGTTAGTAAGACGACCCGCGAGGAGGGTGAGGGCACGCCCATAAAACTCACGGCTCAAGGATGCAGATCAATCTTACTAAAAATGGTTCGGAATGGAGAATGTAGCGAGGAGGGAGCTAGGGAATGACGGTGCTGGAGGGACACACTTTAAACTCTGGAACTCTTCCTGTTTCTATTAACAGGAACTAGCCTCTTGTAGCTTCCTTATTTGCTTGTTTTTTTCTTCTTTCGTCTTCTTATTTTTCCACCTTCCAACGACTTAAATTTCTTCAAGGGAGGAGTGACAAGACACCTCCCGAACTAAATTGACCCACCCCCCTCTCTTTATTCTCTTACTGTCTTCTATAGACGGACTGGCAACTGAGCGGTCTTTTTGTTACTTTTTTATTTTGCACTTATTTTATTTTTTCCTCTCATATTCGTTTTCCTATAACTTTAAGAATCTTACAGGGGGAGATTATCAAGTCATTTAATAAGCAATACTGTCCTTGTATGATGAGATTAGGATAGAGTTATTGATTACGGTAAATTTCTGGCCCATGAGTGATTGGTCTATTATGTAACTTCTTTTTATGCAGTTTTGGACAATAAAGTATCTATCTATCTATATATCTATGGTTTATTCTTTTAAAGTAGCATTTAGCAGGCTTTCTTTAAGTAGCATTTAACAAGCTTTTTTTCCAGTGCATGTCGTCTTTCATACAAATTATTTATTGGTACCCAAAAAAAATATTAACGGTTTACATTAATCTTGTTCGTTTCACTAGCATAATATTTTAGCAGGAATATGTTGTCAGCCATTCCATAACGCCTTATTCAGTGGTTAATGTCAAGAAATTCTTCACTCGCCTTAGCTAAGGAGTAGGGGGGGAGGGGGGAGGGAGGGGGAGAGGTGTAAGGGGAGGGGAAGGGTTATTTTATTTAGTTTTAGGTATCTTTGATTATTTTAGGTTATTTTAGGTAGATTTTTGGTTATTTCTGGTTTATTTTAGGGTAATTTGGGTTAGGTTTGGTTATTTTAGGTATGTTTTAGGTTATTTTACGTATATTTTAGCCTTACCTAATTGCATGACAAGATGCAATACCACTGTAAAAAAGGCCATCTTGAAAGTATGTATGGAAAGATATTATTCATAGACGAGTCATCCTATAGCGTCTACCAAGCCTCTTATGAGTTAGTATATTAGTCTCACTTAACCACTTGAGGCCCAGAACGTAATTTTCATTATAATTTGGGTACCATTAGACGATTTTAACTGAATATAAGTAATATTTTATAGGTATGACCATAGACCACTGTATACCTGGACTGCACACGCGACAATGTTTTGAATTGCGGGGCTGCATAGGGGCCTGCGGGGCGCCCAACAAAGAGATATAGTGGTCTATGGACTATCATATAGACTGGTTTATCAGTATATATGATATACTGGAATCTTCGTAAATGTTTGTTCTATAATATTATCAAATAAAAAACAGTAAAACACGCCAAAGAAATGCCATTACGAGACTATGAAGAAATATGCATGAACTTAATATTCACTTAACTCTTCGCCATTTAAAACTTTGCGAGTCAACTTTTATCATGAAGGGTATCAATAGAAGCGCAATTTTATTAGCTTTCCATTGCTATATTTCGTAATCTGATAAATTAATTAGAACCATGCATAAATTAGCGTTAAATAAATAAATAAATTCATCAATCAGGTAATTTTCCCGATTGATGATGTTATTTATTTACTTATATATTTCGTTTTCTGATAAATGAATTAGTACCATGTATAAATTAGCGTTGACTAAATAAATAGCCTCATCAATCGGGAAAATTACCCGATTGATGATTTTATTTATTTATTTAACGCTAATTTATGCATAGTTCTAATTCATTTATCAGATAACGAAATGTAGCAATGGAAAGCTAATAAAAGTGCGCTTCTATTGATACCCTTCATGATACAAGTTGACTCGCAAAGTTTTAAATGGAGAAGAGTTGAAGTGAATATTAAGTTCATGCATATTTCTTCCGAGTCTCGTTATGGCATTTCTTTAGCGTGTTTTACTGTTTTTTATTTGATAATATTATAGAACAAACATTTACGAAGATTACAGTATATCATATATACTGATAAACCAGTCTATATGATCCGTATATATATATATATATATATATATATATATATATATATATATATATATATATATATATATATATATATATATATATATATATATATATATATATATGAATCCGAGCGGCCCTCCGACTCAGGCCCTTGTGCGACAGGCCGATATTCCGTGCGCAGTCCAGGTTTACAGTGGTCTATGGTATGACCTATTTAGTATCCTTATCGACTAGCTAATTTGGTATATTCAGTTAGTTTTCGTAAATTAATGGCTAACAACAGACAATTTTATATAGCAAAGGGAATATCTGGGCGTTTAGGGGTTAAATGTGAGTTTGAAATATCTCTAACCATCCAAAAAATAGCTCCCAGTAAAGACGCAAGGATGCAAAAAAAACATTTAAATAAAAGTAATTTTTTTTTGCAGCACCTCAGTGACTTGCGTGTGAATTGCGGACTTTTCGATACTTTTTTTTTTTGCCCTTGGCCAGTCTTTTTTGTTACAAATCTATAATAATATAAGCGAAAGTGTGTGTGTGGTGTGTGTGTGTGTGTGTGTGTGTGTGTGTGTGTGTGTGTGTGTGTGTGTGTGTGTGTCCGCTCCAGGTGCCGCCCCCTGTGGCGGAATCCCATCATATGGCACAGTTTTGGAACCGGCTCGAGCAGGGGAAGGTTTTAAGCCCATTTATGAGATGATCCGATCACTTTTTTTTCTTTTCTTTTTTAGCAGCCTATTAGCGAGAATTGTGAAAAAAAAGTGGGTTGCGAGAATTAAGGAAACCTTGATGTAGGGTGATGGGTAATGGGTGAGTGAATAAATGGGTGGGGTGATGGTAATGGGTGAGTGAATGGGTGGGGTGATGGTATGGGTGTGGGGTGAGGGGAATAGATGGGGGTGATGGGTGAGGATGAGGTGGTAATGGGTGAGTGAATGGGTGTGTGGTGATAGATAATGGGTGAGTGAATGGATGGGAGGTGGTGGGTAATGGGTGAGTGAATGGGTGGGGGGTGATGGGTAATGGGTGAGTGAATGGGTTGGGGGTGATGTTAATAGGTTGGCGTTAATACATACATTTCTACATCCATGATTTCAGGAAAGCTAGAAGGGGCTATCTGGAGAGTCTGTGTTTGGTGGGCCGAAGGCCCACCAAACACAGGTGGTGGGCCGAAAGGCCCACCAATAGCCCTCGCAGGATTTAGCCAAAAAGTCCGCCCGGAGGGCGACTTTGCGGCTAGTAAAAAATAAAATAGGAAGTGCGAGTCAAGAGACGTCTATTTGGCTAAAAACGGAGCTATGACAAGTCTTGAAATCCATGTGATATATCTTCTGGATAGATAAATAAAAAAGTTAATATTTAGAAAACAAAAATTGATCCGAGGAAATATTAATGTCTGTTCAACTAAAATGTCAAACTATAACTTTTTGGGAGAAATGACATAAAAAACTGGAAAAAATATAATGTTCAGCTGTAATGGAAATAAGAACAAATCATGATCAAGAGAATATTCATGGTATTTCTCGGAACGTCTATCACAATGGAGAGATCCAGTGTATCAAATTCCTCAGGCGGGACACTGAAAACCTTTTGCCCTTGTCCAGTCCTTTTTGATGTTAACCCCTTAACCCCTTGAGACCCAGAACGTAATATCCATTGTAATTTGGCTACCATTAGACAATTTTTAGTGAATATAAGCAATATTTTATAGATATGACCTGTTTACTATCCTTATCGACTAACAGTCAAGTCGCCACCTGCAGTCATGTCGCCAGCCGCCAAATATTACGAATTATAGCATCACTACTGATTTTTATGTGCCACTGAAGATGTTACACAGTAGTTTATATCATGACTGTATAATCTACCCTGTTTCAGCGTTGTTTTATGTTTTGTATCTGCAAATATAACTGTTGCGCATTTTGCTTCTCAAGTTTTTCTTCGCACGACGACAGACAGTAGCTCATCACCTTTCGGGCGACAGGACACAAGACTTGCCAGATCTTTCAAACTTGAATAGAATTTGCTTTCACGTTGGCAGAGGAATTTTTATATATCCAAGCATCTTCCGCAGGTATATATATAGAGACTTGTTTTACTTTACCTCTAATTTCCCTGAATTCCCCAGAGTGGCGACTCAACTGTTGGGTTAAAATACTAGCTGGCGACTTTACTATAGTAAGTATAACAACGTCGCCACTCTTGTTTTATTCTTATAATTTGTACATTTATAGCCCTAATATGACAGATGAAGACACAAAATGACACAGACTTTCTAGATAGCCCCTTCTAACTTTCCTGAAATCATGAATGTAGAAATGTAAGTATTAACGCCACCACACGTCTGTAAATAACAAAGAAACGTTGTCCTGGCGACTTTACTGTTATCTACGGTAGCTAATTTGGTATATTCAGTTACTTTTCGTAATTTTATGGCTAACAACAGACGATTTCATGTATCAAAGGAAAGATCTGGGCGTGAAGGGGTTAACGCCCAGATCTTTCCTTTGCTATACGAAATCGTCTGTTGTCGAATCATAAAATTACGAGTTACTGAATATACCAAATTAGCTAGTGGACAAGGATACTAAACAGGTCATATCTATAAAATATTGCTTATACTTCTTATAATCGTCTAATGGCCTACCTAAATTATAATGGAAATAACGTTCTGGGCCTCAAGGAGTTAAAAATAAAAATAATAATATAACAGGAAGTGGAAGCCAAGAGACGCCTATTTGGCTAAAAAACGAAGTTAACATAAGAACATAAGTAAATAAGGAAGGAATAAAAGAGGTCATGACAGCCTAGATATCCATGTGATAAGAGCTTTAGAATTACAACATTCCTCACGATGGACGCTGAAGACCCCCTAAGGGCCTGCCAGACTGAGCTGTGAGGGGGCGCCGCACCCTTCCACCGCCGCCCTGGGCACCACGCAAAGCCAACTGTGGATGAGCGTCAGAGGTGGTGGCTGTGTGTGTGGATTGTGTGGCGTGGGGTGCAGTTAAGAAATGTAGGAATTCTTTGAAACGACAGTAACAAGGAAACAAAGTATAAGAAGAAAGATAATAAAATGACCTAACTTAACCTTGCCTGACCTGACCAAACCAAATCTAACCATTTTTTTTTCTCCGGTACTTTATATTTATTTTCTTTATTGTCAAAATTAAGAAAGAGAGTAACAAGTAAACAAAATAGAAGTAAGATGATAGTAACCTAACTTAACCTTGCCTGACCTGACCAAACCAAATATAACATTATTTTTCTCCTGTATTTTATATTTCATGATATTTTCTTTCCTGTTACCAAGATTGAGAAAGAGAGTAACTAGGAAACAAAGTAGAAGTAAGATAATAATAACCTAACTTAACCTAGCCTGACCTGACCAAACCAAATACAATCTTTTTTTCTCCTGTATTTTATATTTCTTGATATGTTCTTTCCTATAACCAACATGAAGAAAGAGAATAGCTAGTAAACAAAGTAGAAGTAAGATAAAACAATACTATATATTTTTATATTTCCTTTCACATTACCAACAAATCTAACCTTTTCTTTTAATCTCTCTCCAGTACTTCATTTCTTGATACTTTCTTTCCTATTACCAACAAATCTAACGTTTTTTCTCTCTCTCCGGTACTTAATTTCTATATTTTTCTACATTTCTTGATATTTTGATATGATTTTATTTTCTATTTTTCAACCACCAAATCTAACCTTTTTCTTTCTCTCTCCGGTACTTCATTTCCTGATATGTTCTTTCCTATTGCCAACATTTAGAAAAAGTAGCCGGCAGTGAGCGTGTGAGTGCGCGAGGCTGCAGCTTATCGACTGAGAACCAACTACTATAAGCAACTACTAGTATACCATCAAAGGGCGAGTATTCTAACAATTATGACCACGTGCTGCACAAAATGATGAGCAAAATCAACCCTTGTCAATACTGATGAAGACAATAATACTGGAGACAATAATCTATGGGGATGAGAAGGGATGCGAGAGAAACGCCTGACCAATTTCCTTAATTAGAAGGTTCGGGTCTGTATGGCAGTGTGTTAGAGAAATACAGCAGCTTCGTTCTCATGACTCAGCTCTCCCCTAATCGCTTCATCTTAAGTGGTTACGAGGAATATTGTGAAATGATAATATTGAGATTAAGTGAAGGTTAAACATAATGCACATAAATGAACACAGGGTCGTTAGTGTGTGTGTGTGTGTGTGTGTGTGTGTGTGTGTGTGTGTGTGTGTGTGTGTGTGTGTGTGTGTGTGTGTGTGTGTGTTGTGTGGTGCGCGCGTGCGTGCGTGCGTGCGTGCGTGCGTGCGGCGTGGTGGCGTGGTGGGTGGTGGGTGGGTGGGTGGGGTGGGTGGGTGGGTGGTGGGTGGGGGTGGTGGTGGTGGGTGTGTGTGTGTGTGTGTGTGTGTGTGTGTGTGTGTGTGTGTGTGTGTGTGTGTGTGTGTGTGTGTGTGTGTACGAGTGTCTGCATATCTATCTGTCTGTCTGCAGTTATAACAACCGTTGAAGGAAATACTCCCGAAGTATATATTTATAGAGTATAGAAAATGTTCACCTTTCCACGAATTCAAACTTTTCAGTAACTTGGAGAGTGGGGAAAAATGGAAGAGTACCATCACAGTAATACAAAATAATAAAGCCGCATAGTGTCAGTTACTTGAGCGACGAAAACACATGCAATCAAGACTCAAACGTGAAGGAAAAAAACTTCACCGTCACTTTAAGATCGGTTCCAACTGACCAACAACTATCACGAGGGAATACCAGACTTCGAACTCGCGACCAGACTTCGGACTCGCGGACACCGATGCAGGGAGGAGGAGGGAGGAGCGAGTCACTGATCCTATAAGGTCTACAAGTTCCCTAAGGATGATTTCACGGTCATCGGTGTCAAAGGCGGCAGGTAGGTGGACGAGGGGCGGTGCAGAATGTTGGGCCGATAGAGGGTGACGCGTCAGGGTTATAAGGCTCACGACGAAGCGGTTAGGTACAGGAACTAACAGGTACACGATACAGGTCCCGAACTAAATTGGCCCACCCCCCTTTCTATATTCTCTTACTGTCTTCTGTATAGGGACTGGCAACTGAGCGGGCATTTTGTTACCTCTTTTTTTTTTCCTTGGCCAGTTTTTTGTGATGTAAAAAAAAAAAAAAAAAAAACTAGGAAAGGATACACCCTCCCTCAATTATCCAAGGGCGTGAAGTAGACAGTGGCCTTTATGCTGCCATTTTAGCCCCTTCACGCCCAGATCTTTCCTTTGCTATGAAAAATTGTATGTTGTCGAGCCATAAAATAACGAAAAGTAACTGAATATATCAAATTAGTTAGTCGACAAAGATACAAAACAGGTCATATCTATATAATATTGCTTATAGTCACTAAAAATCGTCTAATAGCTCCCAAATTACAATGGAAATTACGTTCTGGGTCTCAAGGGTTAACCTGCCTAAGGACTCTACAGGTGAACAGTTAAGTCAATGGTGCTAAAAAAAGAGGGAAAATATTTACTGACTGATTAAAAATAAACCGACTGACCGAAAAAATGACTAAATTACTGACTGGCTGAATGACTAATGGAGGATTAAGGACTGTCTACACCTGCATAAGGACTTTACAGGTGAACTTTTGTCAATGGTGCTAAAAAGTGGATAAATATAAACGGACTGATTAAACAACCGACCCCGAATAAATGACTGACTGCCTGAATGACTGCATGGAGGTACAGAAGAGGAGTTTTCAGTACACATCTGTTAGGAGAATTTCATTGCTTTATTCTTATATGTGAAATTTGCGAGGGTATCGACATCTCAACGACGATTATGTTTTATGGGAAGTTCTGTGTACGATACTTTGAACATACACTAAGCGATTACAAGAGATGAATACGAGACAATATACTTACAACTAAACATGATGGTGATAGGTTATGTATATTGAGGAATGATCAGCTCTTTTGAGTCGTAAGTTTTGAGTAAGTTTTGAGCACTGAGCGTTTACATAATACACCGAGGGTACCGAAAACCTTACACGCGTTATTGGCATGCATAGTGAAGCATACAGTGCACGTGTGATTGGCATATATAGTGAAGCATACAGTGCACGTGTGATTGGCCTGTATACAGTGTATAGTGAAGCATACAGGTGCACGTGTTATTGGTATGTATAGTGAAGCATATACAGTGCACGTGTGATTGGCATGTATAGTGAAGCATACAGTGCACGTGTGATTGGCATGTGTAGTGAAGCATACATTGCACGTGTGATTGGCATGTATAGTGAAGCATACAGTGCACGTGTGATTGGCATGTATAGTGAAGCATACAGTGCACGTGTGATTGGCATGTATAGTGAAGCATATACAGTGCACGTGTAATTGGCATGTATAGTAAAGCATACAGTGCACGTGTAATTGGCATGTATAGTAAAGCATACAGTGCACGTGTGATTGGCATGTATAGTGAAGCATACATGCACGTGTGATTGGCATGTATAGTAAAGCATACAGTGCACGGTAATTGGCATGTATAGTGAAGCATACAGTGCACGTGTAATTGGCATTGTATAAGTCAGTGAGCATTACAGTGCACGTGTGATTGGCATGTATAGTGAAGCATACAGTGCACGTGTGATTGGCATGTATAGTGAAGCATACAGTGCACGTGTGATTGGCATGTATAGTGAAGCATACAGTGCACGTGTGATTGGCATGTATAGTGAAGCATACAGTGCACGTGTGATTGGCATGTATAGTGAAGCATACAGTGCACGTGTGATTGGCCTGAATAGTGAATCATACAGGTGCACTGTGATTGGTCATGTATAGTGAAGCATACAGTGCACGTGTGATTGGCATGTATAGTGAACATACAGTGCACGTGTGATTGGCCTGTATAGTGAAGCATACAGGTGCACGTGTGATTGGATGTATAGTGAAGCATACAGTGCACGCGTGATTGGCCTGTATAGTGAAGCATACAGGTGCACGTGTGATTGGCATGTATAGTGAAGCATACAGTGCACGTGTGATTGGCTGTATAGTGAAACATACAGTGCACGTGTGATTGGCCTGTATGTGAAGCATACAGGTGCACGTGTGATTGGCTGTATAGTGAAGCATACAGTGCACGTGCGATTGCACTGTATAGTGAAGCATACAGGTGCACGTGATTGGCATGTATAGTGAAGCATACAGTGCACGTGTGATTGGCATGTATAGTGAAGCATACAGGTGCACGTGTGATTGGCATGTATAGTGAAGCATACAGGTGCACGTGTGATTGGCATGTATAGTGAAGCATACAGGTGCACGTGTGATTGGCATGTATAGTGAAGCATACAGGTGCACGGTGATTGGCATGTATAGTGAAGCATACAGGTGCACGTGTGATTGGCTGTATAGTGAAGCATATAGTGCACGTGTGATTGGCATGTATAGTGAAGCATACAGGTGCACGTGTGATTGGTATGTATAGTGAAGCATAACAGTGCACGTGTGATTGGCATGTATAGTGAAGCATACAGGTGCACGTGTGATTGGCATGTATAGTGAAGCATACAGGTGCACGTGTTATTGGCATGTATAGTGAAGCATACAGGTGCACGTGATTGGCATGTATAGTGATGCATACAGTGCACGTGTGATTGGCATGTATAATGTAAGCAAGCAATATTAAGGGAGCACGTGGTGATTGGCATGTATAGTGAGGCATATAGTGCACGTGTGATTGGCATGTATAGTGAGGCATACGTGCACGTGTGATTGGCATGTATAGTGAAGCATACAGTGCACGTGTGATTGGCATGTATAGTGAAGCATACAGTGCACGTGTGATTGGCATGTATAGTGAAGCATACAGTGCACGTGTGATGCATATATAAGCAACGTACAGACAGCATACTAGGTCCAGCTATTTCTATATAGCCCTATATATATCCATCACTGTGATAGCATATATATACCATACATTTATGCCTTATTATAATCCATACATTATTATAGCCATATATTATATCCATACATCATTATATGGCCTATATATGAAGTACATACGTTTTATAGCATGTATATAAGCCCTACATTATTAGCATACATTATTATGAACATATATTATATGCCATCATATTATAGCACGTATTATTATAGCCATATATTATAGCCATACATTATTATAGCCATATATTATAGCCATACATTATTATAGCCATACATTATTATAGCCATATATTAGCCTATATTATAAGGCAACAGGTGCCCGTGTGATGATAAGGCCAGCCGTATTGACCCAGCCGGCAGTATGCACGTCAGGTTGATTCTGAGTGAAGGCTACACTGCCGTGCACTCACGATATAACCCTAATACTATCATTATGAGCTAATATAACAATATAAAGTGCCTTTACTCTGTTGGAATGCTAACACGTAATATTATTATGGATCAAAGGAACGTTGCCATTTTAACTGTGAATTTTGATGTGTTCAAGAAATGACGGCGCGCATAAAACATTAATCACAATTAGGCAATATTGACACCATGGACAGTATCAACATAGCTCTCACCCTGACTCTCTCAAACCTTCGCTACGCCACGTGAGTCTCTACCTTGCGACGCACCTCACCAATAGCCTTCACGAAAGTAGCATGAAAATAACATAGATAATTACTTTTTTGTTTTTACTTAGTAGTAGTAGTTGTAGTAGCATACATATAGTAGTATTAGTATATAGTAGTATAGAGTACGAAAATCCTTCACCTTCATATCAGATAAACAACAATACATAGACATTTGTGGTTATCATTATTACTAAGCATTATTGTACTATATCATTACTATAGTATTTTTTTTTTAACAACACAAAAATTCCATTCTATCTTATGGTCTCATGCTTAAAATGATGCCTATGTTTACCTGATAATGGTTAACTATGATAAAATACAGCTGAAATTTAGAAGAAGCGTAGTATTCCCTTCTCCTGGCATCGAATAGCAGTCAGTAAGCAGCAAGGGGGCAGGATTGTTTGCCTTGTTAAAAAAAGTAGACTATAATGTTATACTCATTGTTATCACCGTCATTATTATAACCCATGTCATTCTTCATAGATAAGTTATAGCTCCCCATTCCTAGTTTCCTATACTCTGTATTTGCTACTTACAAATTTGTTCATATTATCATATTTTTTTGTGATGAGGTAGAAAGTAGCATGAAAATAATATAGATAATTACTTATTTTGTTTTACTTATAGTAGTAGTAGTAGTAGTAGTAGTAGTAGTAGAAGAAGAGTAGAAGAAGAAGAAGAAGAAGAAGAAGAAGAAGAAGAAGAAGAAGAAGAAGAAGAAGAAGAAGTAGTAGTAGTAGTAGTAGTAGTAGTAGTAGTAGTAGTAGTGGTATACATATATAGTAGTAGCAGTAGTTATTGTGGTTGTTATAGTTAAGGTAATTGTAGTAGAAGTAATGGTATAGTATAGTATTAATGTGGTGGTAGTGGGAGGAGGAGGAGGAGGAGGAGGAGAGGAAGAGGAAGAGGAAGAGGAAGAGGAAGAGGAAGAGGAGGAAGAGGAGGAGGAGGAGGAGGAGTATAGTATCATATCTGATCACGTAGGGGAGTTGTATTGGAGTCAATGCCGCGACCCTCGGTAGATACAAGTGTGTTATGAAGGTCCCGGCCACGGAGGTTCACCGTGAGACTCTCCCTCCTTGATGCATGCATTCAAGAGTCCTTCTTATCGATGAGACGCACCCACTCATTCCTTATGTCGCCCCCATACCTCCATACCTTGTGTGTGTGTGTGTGTGTGTGTGTGTGTGTGTGTGTGTGTGTGTGTGTGTGTGTGTGTGTGTGTGTGTGTGTGTGTGTATTCATCTAGTTGTATTCATCTAGTTGTATTTTACAGGGCCTGAGCAATGCTCGTATGGCCCCGTCTCCATATCAATAGTTTTATCATTCATCCTTAGTGCTTTGTGTTGGCCGAAGCCACCACCCCGGGAAGCAGGTCACAAACACCCGGTACCCATTCACTGCTGGGTGGACAGGGGCTCGGGTTTTAAGGAAACAACCCATCTGTTTCCGCTCCGCCCGGGGATCGAACCCGGGACTTCTCGGTTGTGAACCGAGCGTGCTAACCACTACACTACGGAGTACCCGTGTGGAGTACGGAGTACGGTGTGTGTGTGTGTGTGTGTGTGTGTGTGTGTGTGTGTGTGTGTGTGTGTGTGTGTGTGTGTGTTTGTATGACTGTGTGTGTGTGTGTTTGTATGACTGTGTGTGTGTGTTTGTATGACTGTGTGTGTGTGTGTGTGTGTGTGTGTGTGTGTGTGTGTGTGTGTGTGTGTGTGTGTGTGTGTGTGTGTGTGTGTGTGTATTTCCCTATTACTGGAACAAGCTGCAATAATTTTCTACGAATTTCCTTTACAAAGGAGTCGATTGTTACTTCTAAGAGCGGACATATAGGTTGCGCGCGCGCGCACACACACACACACACACACAGGGTACTCCGTACTGTAGGGGTAGCACGCTCGGTTCACAACCGAGAAGTCCCGGGTTCGATCCCCGGGCGGAGCGGAAACAGTTGGGCGGTTTCCTTAAAACCCGAGCCCCTGTCCACCCAGCAGTGAATGGGTACCGGGTGTTAGCCGAGGTTTGTGACCCGCCTCCCGGGGTGCTGGCTTCGGCCAAAACTAAGCACTAAGGATGAATGATAAAAATGTTGATATGGAGACGGGGTCATACGAGCGTTGCTCTGGTCCTGTAAAAAAAAAAAAAAATACAACTAGATGAATAACACACACACACACACACACACTGTGCATATGAATATTGTTATATATATATATTGTAGGTGGTGTGCCGAGGCGTGTGAGTGAGGCCTCCGGTGTAGCATCACGTGAGGGTGAGGGTGAGGGTGAGGGTGGAGGCTGGGTGGTGTGCTCAGCCGGTTGTCCTGAAGTGCAGATCACAAGTAAGCATGATCAGCGCTGGTAACTAGGTGAGTGAGTGATCGTTATATTGAGGGTTAGTAATAAGCACTTGGGAATGTAATTTGGCTTCCTTGCTTGGCGCAGTCAACAACGTATTGCAGAGTGGAGGCCTGTGTCTGCCGCCGCGCTCCCCCAGCCGTCGCGCCTTCCACCACCTTTCGCCCCGCCTGCATTATGCTCCGTCCCAGATAGCAGCACGTCTTGCCGCATCCACCCACACCCATGGCGCCCACGTCACCCACTCATGCAGGAATTACCGGCAGGGATAATGTTCCGTGAGGTGGTATGGGTGAGGCGGGTCAGGCGGCCTAGCGGGTTATGAGGTAGAGGATGAGGATCAGAAGTAATCCCGTCCTTGGGTGAGCGAGAGTCATTGCAATAATACCCGAGTGTTGCTCCCCGGCCCTCCGTCCCCTCAGCATTCTGTACTTCAAAGCGCTGTTACTTGCTTGCTTTGCTTCTCTCAGAATACTTCGTCCTCTTCTGTTAAGTTTCGTTTGGTATGGACATTTCGGCAGTGGAGAATTAAGACATAGATTTGAGTTATCGGGTAATTCAACGGGCTGCCTTGGTCTGCCCGTGCCGCCCTATAACTTCCACGCCAGCAATAATCTGGGCGCTGCATTTTACGAAGGCTCCCGGCGCGGATATTACAGCATTCCCAAGTCCACCCGCGTAACAAGGTAGTTCCAGCTTCTCTTCTACATTTCCAGCAGTGGTTATTATTACACGACTCTGGCAGAAGTGACGACATTACGCGCAGACGCCGGCAAGACTTTGAGCCGTCCGTCCGAGGCGCTGAAGCCCCGCCAAGTATCCTCTATGAACAATTATTTACTGTGATTGAGCGAAATTATGTAGCTTCTCCCTTGCTGGACATTTGTATTACAGGGAACGACCGAGCTCCCTTTACATTTTGCTCAGTTTCAGTTTGGTTCAAGCGGCTCCTGTCTGTTCCTTCTCCCCCTGCATGCAATATTCTTCCAAGACAAGACAATAGTGAGTATAACTACTATACAAGTTCTGCGTCATTACTTAGGCGGCACAGGTCCTACAGCAGTCCCACCTCCCATCCCGCCCGTGGGAATGTCTTTCACCAGCGAGAAAGGTTGAATGATAAAGGTGTAAAAAATTCGTGCACTGTGGTCAGGAACGGTCCAGCCTGACTCGCCGGGTTGCTAGATGCTAAATGACTTCAATAAGTTATAGCCATCCTCTCTTGGCTACATCAAAACCTTGCATTCGCTCCAACGCATCTCAAGGCATATAAAGGAATAAAAGTTGTCCAATCGAACATTTCCTTCACTCTATTATAAGGACAACCCTCGGCGTCCCTGCCCTGCCTCGCCTTGGAAACCTTCGCATAATTCCCGCCACAATAGAGCCGCTCGCTGCGAGGCGCTCTTATCGTTACTAGACTCGTAAACTCCAACGCCATTGTAGTTTCTAAGTACGATTTTACTTAAATAACCAGAAATAAACCTCAAATGACCTAAAACAAAATAAAATAAACCTAAACTAACCAAAAATAAACCTCAAATAACCTAAAACAAAATAAAATAAACCTAAAATAACCTAAACATAATAAAAATAAACCTAAAAAAAACTAAAATAATAAAAAATAAACCTCAAATAACCTAAAACAAAATAAAATAAACCTAAAATAACCAAAAATAAACCTCAAATAACCTGAAACCAAATAAAATAAACCAAAAATAAACCTCAAATAACCTAACATTATAAAATAAACCTAAAAAAACTAAAACAAACAAAAATAAACCTCAAATAACTTAAAACATAATAAAATAACCTAAAATAAACCTAAAATAACTTAAAACAAAATAAAATAAACCTCAAATAACCAAAAAATAAACCTCAAATAACCTAAAACTAAATAAAATAAACCTTCCCCATTATCAAAGGCATGCCACTACGACCCTATGAGATGCTCCTCCCAGACAATAGAGTTCTTAGAGGGTAAAATAACACTATGGATTAAACGCCGCCGTCAGAACACGATCCAGGCAGCAGCAACAGCAAGGAATGTCAACAACCACTACTTAAAAATTACGTTTGATATCTATATACGTGTACATCTAAGAGAAAGATGCAGGGGTGAAAGCTGATATCGTAGTGCCCATCCGCGGCCCTTAAAAGATTTCCCCTTTCATATTCAAGACCTGAACGGTGAACGCCAGAAGCACGTCCATCGATTATCTCCAGGAAGTGCCTTTTAATTGATTCTGGGATAAAGAACAAGAGCCGTCATTTATTGCCGCTCCTCTCCACGCCCTCACGCTTCCCAGAACCCTCTCAGTATTATCCTGTGGTGTCCTGTCTCGCTTCTCCTTTTCCCTTTCTGTCTCACATATCCTAGCCAATAAGAGCACACACTCTCTCTCTCTCTCTCTCTCTCTCTCTTCACCCCCCAACCCCCCTCGACTGCTTCTCTTTTCTTTCCCTTCTCAACCACTCTCACGTTCCTCGGCCTCGTCAATCTCTCGTCAGGGGCTGGCCGCGTATACCGAAGCACCCACACACCACCAAAACGACCCGGCAAACAACACCACGACGACAAAACAGTACAACGCCTCGTCAACACTACGGCTTCAAACATTAACACGGCAACTTAAGATCAACTCCAATAATTGTGCATCTTCGGAATCAAGCCAGGTCGTAAAAAATATCTTCAAGACTGAACGCGGTGTTCCCGAAATTGAATAAACATTGCTATTCATGAACTGCTTAGCGACTGTGACCAAAATGATACCGAGGGAAAAAATAGGCTTGGAAACTTGATCAAGGCGTCCAATCAGACGATAGGTCGGGGCGGAGCTACGGACGCGCCGCACTCACTTGCCAAACACCCACAGTCCTTCCTCTACTAGCCTCCCATATACCACTTCCTCCATCAAAACACCTACATAATACACATCCATACCCTTTACAACCACCTAAGAATACTCAGGAACATAGAAAAAGGGACTACAGGGCCTTTAAACGACACGTAGCATAATAGCCTAGCTGGTAACTATTCGCCCAATCAGCAGCCAGCAGTAGGCCTAGTGACAAGGCTCGAGCAGTGTACACAAAAACATTACAGTATGTTGAGGCATTCTGTCAACCTAACAGTACTTGTATCTGTGTAAGAAATTTATTGAGCAGTATCCATTATGGGCTGTTCATCTGCATAGCGTCTCCCTGGCAAGCTGCTGCCTAGCCGGCCCGACGGACTCACGGAAAAACAAACACGGCGCAGGAGAGAGCTGAGCAGCCTCTGAGGGGAATGAAAGGGGGAGGGACTCGTTCAACTTGACGGAACACACCAAGTTTGAGGACCTCGCCCCCTCTCTCCCCTCAAAAGAAACTAATTCAACGCTATACTGTATTAACATTAAAGGATGACTTGATATAATTGGCGCTCCTTATCGGAAGACTTGGTGATTATCCACTACAATTAAGAACAGCAAATTAACGCCGCTGTTGCGTAATTAACAGCAGCAGCAGCCGGAGCGACCAGCAAAACAAGAGGTTCGCTCCTGATTATATCCCGACGTCTTTCCATGATTTTGACACAGCTGAGTTGCACATGACCTCCGCCGTGACGTCACAATAGGCGGCACGCTGATTGGTCAGGTGGAACAGAGGGTGGAAAGTAAAAGGTGGCGGTGGTGGCAGGCGGCAGCGACGATCCCCCCCCCCCTCCCCCCACCACCACACACACATCCCCGCCAGCCGCTCGCCCGCCGCCCGCCCGTCTTGTTCCGTCTCTCCCCGCCGCTCCGTTACTTCCCTCTCTCTATTCATTGCCAGTTTTCTTCCTTGATAATTCCTGTCCTATTTATGTTTTCCCTTCGTGTGTAATGGTTCAACAATGTATTCATGCACTCATGTGTTTTTTTATTCCTTCACCTGTGTGTGTGTGTGTGTGGTCAGGCTAGACTATATAGAGTAAACGCCTTAGCCACTGTGTGTGTATGTATGTGTGTGTGTGTGTGGAGTCAGACTAGACTATATAGAGTAAAAACGCCTTAGCCACTTTTTCACCCATGGTCTTGTCCACGCGAGCTGGCTCGCGATCGCCAGTTTTCACCCTCTCAGTGCGAGCTTGGAGCTCATTATTATGATTACACACACACACACACACACACACACACACACACACACACACACACACACACACACACACACACACACACACACTGTGTGTGTGTGTGTGTGTGGAGTCAGGCTATAAGACTAGCCACCTCAACCCAAAGCCAGGCCCAAAGAGGCGTTCCCAGCACGTGTGGGACGCCTGCCTCATCAACTAAACAAACGGCATCGACAGGGAAATAAATGATGTGCGAACATGCATCTTTCAACCACTTTAGGAGCGGCCGTATAAGACAGCCTTGCACACACCCTTAACTTTGCATATACTCCACAAACGGGCTTAGTGTGTGTATTTTGGGTCACTTTGTCCTCTCCGGCCGAGCGGTGGCCCTACCAAAACACAACTCCCTTTAAAGTCACGGTCAACAAGTGGCTCCCTTTAAAAAAAATCAAAACAACCGGTTCAGCACAGGCCCACGTGCTTCACCATTCACAGCCACAACAACACCACAATTATCAACCACATCACTACCAATAATCCAAACCATAATTCCCGTTGACAACAAAATATACCAAATTCATGAGGCGTTTCATAACTGCACTATACGAAACATTATAAAAAAAAACACGAAGAAAGTCTGTGATAGGTTTAGGTGTTCTTCAGGAGACTATGGTAGTTGTTGTAACTCCTGCTGGTGCTGCTGCCGCGTCTCTCATCCCTGGGGTTCCTCGCCTGAAGCACGCAGGATAACATAGACACCGGAAAAATATGAACACTTTGCCTGGTGCGCTCTTTTTAAAAACGAACGCGACTTCCCCTTTAATGCTGTACTGTAATGACCCCCAAATCCCCCAACCCCCTCTCCCCTCCCCTCACAGCCTCCACATCGCCCCCCTCCCCCCTCTGCCACCCCCACAACAGCTGACTGGCCGAAAGAAACAAAAATAAATACCTACTTCAACAGTGAGCTTTAAAAATCTCTTTTTCTCTCTCTCTCTCTCTCTCTCTCTCTCTCTCTCTCTCTCTCTCTCTCTCTCTCTCTCTCTCTCTCTCTCTCTCTCTCTCTCTCTCATGAAGGATGGCGAGCGTTTCGACACAAAAACTTGGTAAACAAAATAACGTCATAATCCATATTTTTCGCTCATTCATACAGACATTTCACGCCGTTCAGTGTGCGTATAGACGTTGAGGAGGCCGTGTGTGTGTGTGTATGTATGTGTGTTGTGTGTGTGTGTGTGTGTGTGTGTGTGTGTGTGTGTGTGTCTGTGTGTGTGTGTGTGTGTGTGTGTGTGTGTTGTGTGTGTGTGTGTGTGTGTGTGTGTGTGGATCATGCATATACAGTGAACCTTTTTTTCTGATAATATAATTTCTCTTATTATTCCATTACATGTATATCAACTTTTCACTTTTATAGCTGAATTTCACCTCCGTTCTTGGACTTCAAAAATGACCACACTGGGAAGGGTCCTGTCGCCCATCTATTATTTAAAGCAGGAAAGATGACATTAGAACCTATCCATAGTCTATCATTTTTATTCTTCTCTCCCTCGTGTACTGAATATTCGATAGTTCACCTGTATGTCGGTCACACGCACACGCACACATACACACACACACACGCACACCTGTCCATCTATTTCATCATAGAGAAATCATTACATGGAAGTGACAAGTGTGGTCTCTTAAATAATACAATCAAAAAATCGTGTCAGTTGGACCTTCAATATATCAACTCCTTTTTTTTCTTTTCTTTTTTATCATAGGGAACTGGATTAGGGGGGGGGAAACGCTACAAAAGACCCGTATATTGTCAGTCCCCATATACATATATACGTACATGATAGAAAAAAAAGACACATAAAAGAGGGGTTGGCCAAATCAGCATGGAAGGTATCTTGGCACTCCTCTTTTATTTGATTGACGTCATATGTAGGTGATTTTACTCATATAAAAAAATTACATCATATAGGCAATATAATTTAGGTTGGCTAATTTAATATGGAAGGTATCTTGACATTCCTCTTTTATTAGATTGACGTCAAATTTAGGTGATTTTACTCTTTAACGAAAAATGAGATCGTATATGTCTGATTTGAAGTATCTTTCCAATGCAATGATTCAAGGATTATCAGGAGGGGGAAGTACTTGCTGGTGGTCACTTCCTAATGTTCTTAGGTTCTTATGTTCTAGTCGAAGTCAAGTGGGAGAGCAGAAGACTCGTGCTTAACTGATAACACTAAGGTAGGGTGAAGTAACCAATAGGTACGCAAAATTCATGGTTATTTTCCTTCTCAAGACTGTACCTGTCCCACAAATAACATGGAGAATGTCATATATGGTCAGTATATGAAGAAATGGTTGCATTTTCCTGTTATGTTAAGAGATTTGAAATATCTCAATACACTGCTGAGAAGATATAGAAGCCGGTTCCGATGGCCCTTCAGAAAAGTAAACACGTGTGGTCCTTTCTTCACCGGGAGAGCAAGACATACATACAGTCCACTCGATGTCATCAGGTCAACACACAAGAACGGTTTCGCCGTCTGCTTGTAAATTGATTGTTTGTAAAAAGATTGTTTGTAAGAACTTTCCATACGTTTCGCAATATGGTGAAGTAAAAGAGAGTTAAGTAAAAAAAATAATATAACCCATGACGATAGTAAACTAAAAGTCAAAACTACTATTCTGTCTTATGTTGTTCATCGCGGGGTTACAATACTCTATAAATTTTCTTAACATGAAAACTGAACAGTATATTTTCTTAGCATGAAAACTGAACAGTATATTTTCTTAACATGGAAACTGAACAGTATATTTTCTTAACATGAAAACTGAACAGTATATTTTCTTAACTTGAAAACTGAACAGTATATTTTCTTAACATGAAAACTGAACAGTATATTTTCTTAACATGAAAACTGAACAGTATATTTTCTTAACATGAAAACTGAACAGTATATTTTCTTAACATGAAAACTGAACAGTATATTTTCTTAACTTGAAAACTGAACAGTATATTTTCTTAACATGAAAACTGAACAGTATATTTTCTTAACTTGAAAACTGAACAGTATATTTTCTTAACTTGAAAACTGAACAGTATATTTTCTTAACTTGAAAACTGAACAGTATATTTGCTTAGCATGAAAACTGAACAGTATATTTTCTTAACTTGAAAACTGAACAGTATATTTTCTTAACTTGAAAACTGAACAGTATATTTTCTTAACTTGAAAACTGAACAGTATATTTGCTTAGCATGAAAACTGAACAGTATATTTTCTTAACTTGAAAACTGAACAGTATATTTTCTTAACTTGAAAACTGAACAGTATAATTCAAAGTTGTGCTACCTCTATAAGCAAACATAAAAATGTGTCTGAAAAATGTTGAATTTAAAGAAATAACGATGTCCATCTCTTTCAACAGCAGCATTGTATATAGTGTTGACAAAATTAATTTCTTTTCAACATCGATAAGAATTTTGTAGTAGCAGCATTTCGTCACTAAATCTAAAATAACACATCACGTATGCAGCCCTTACAGCTTACATGTTACCTGAGACTATGTTCTTTCTACCGTAGATAACACTATAATCGCCACGGTGCACTAATGTCGCCAGGCGCCATATATTACGAATTTTAGCATCACTGCAGATTTGTATGTGTCACTGAAGCCAGGTACATAACATAAACTACTGTGCACGCCTCTTCCGTGGCACATACAAGTCTGTAGTGATGCTTTAGTGGTGAAATTCGTAATATATGGCGCCTGGCGACATTAGTGCACCGTGGCGACTATAGTGTTATCTACGCTAAACAAATCAGACAAACACCATATTGCGCAGAGCAGACCAATACTTTCTTAAGCGCATCGCTGACTAAAAACTTAAAGCGTGTTAACTAGTCGCTTATTTAGAAAATATAAAACACATATAACTAGGAGTAACTTAGTCAACTAGATCAACTTAATAACCTTCATAAGACAAAAACATGACTGTAAAGTGAATGTTATGCAATATTTATCGGTAATCTCAGTGTTCTGTTGTATAATTAATGAAAACACATTTTTATTTCAGGAGCTGTTACGTTCCACCTTTCTACCTTGAACACCTTAATGAGATTTTCTCTCTCTCTCTCTCTCTCTCTCTCTCTCTCTCTCTCTCTCTCTCTCTCTCTCTCTCTCTCTCTCTCTCTCTCTCTCTCTCTCTCTCTCTCTCTCTCAAACACAAGACAACACAAACACACACACACCTATCACCACCATCACAAACACCACTCTTACACCACCATCACCATCACCACTCTTAATCCATCACTAACACCACCACCACCACCATCACCATCACCACTGTTCCCCCCAGCCGCTTCGTCACAATAGCAAACAGCTGAGCGCCACGCCAGGACGGGACGGAGGGAAAGGCGCGTCACAAAGGTACACATAAAGAGCTAAGCAAGTATCGGTGCATGCAGCTTTCCTCCGGTTTGGAAAGATCAGCCTTTTCCGCCGCGCTAGAGACCCTCAGGGAGAAAATTCCGTATTGGGGTGTTCCGGGGAAAGGTTCCTCGCTATTATAAAAGCCTTTGTCATTACTGAGAACGAGACGGGAATTCCTAAGTGAAATAAAGATTCAAATTACAGAAGGAGAAAAAAAAAGCTTGGTCAGTACCTCAGTTTCCCCCTCCCTGTATACCTCCCTCCCTCCCCTTCTTCCTTCTTTCTTTCCTTCCCTCTCTCCTTCCTCCCACTCTACCCTTTCTCTAGCTCCCTCCCTCCCTCCTTCCCTTCTCTTTCTCTCACTCTCCGTCCTTCCTTTTCCAACCCGTCCCATCCTCCTGCTTGCACTAACACCTGCATATCCCTCCCCCCTTCCTTTTTTCCTCCTCCTCCCTCCGTCCTTTCCCTTCCCACTGAACCTTTCCTGCCCTTACCCACGTCAATCTGGCTGCATCACCAAACTGCATTGCCTGATGCCTCCCCCCTCCTACCCGTTGCTTCTACTATACGTGTGGTATAGTTGCTGGGGGAAATGTGGCTATGGGATCAACATTAACGTATTCAACCTAACATTCATGGTTCTGTGTGGGTATCTAGAGCGAATCTGGTGTTTCTAGTGAGTTTCTGGGGAAGTTCTTGAGCGATTTTGGTGTTCTAGTAAGTTTCTGGTGAAGTTCTTGAGCGATTTTGGTGTTCTAGTGAAGTTCTTGAGCGATTTTGGTGTTCTAGTAAGTTTCTGGTGAAGTTCTTGACCGATGTTGGTGTTCTAGTGAGTTTCTGGTGACGTTCTTGAGCGATTTTGGTGTTCTAGTGAGTTTCTGGTGAAGTTCTTGACCGATGTTGGTGTTTAGTGAGTTTCTGGTGAAGTTCTTGAGCGATTTTGGTGTTCTAATGAGTTTCTGGTGAAGTTCTTGAGCGATTTTGGTGTTTAGTAAGTTTCTGGTGAAGTTCTTGAGCGATTTTGGTGTTCTAGTAAGTTTCTGGTGAAGTTCTTGAGCGATTTTGGTGTTCTAGTAAGTTTCTGGTGAAGTTCTTGAGCGATTTTGGTGTTCTAGTAAGTTTCTGGTGAAGTTCTTGAGCGATTTTGGTGTTCTAGTAAGTTTCTGGTGAACTTCTTGAGCGATTTTGGTGTTCTAGTAAGTTTCTGGTGAACTTCTTGAGCGATTTTGGTGTTCTAGTAAGTTTCTGATGAAGTTCTTGAGCGATTTTGGTGTTCTAGTGAGTTTCTGGTGAAGTTCTTGGTGTCTTGTGTTTGCAGGCGTGGTGATCCGTTTTTGGGTGTTGGTATTGTAGTGGTGGTGATGGTGTTGTCACGAGGCACCGTCACCCTAAGGTTAGAGTGACGCCCATGTATACTGCAAGGTGTGTCATGAAGGTACACATGTATACTTGTTAACTAGACAGCTGACATAATCCTTCTTTTTTTTTCTTCTTCTTCTTCTTCCTCCTCCTCGCCTCCTCCTTCTTCTTCTTCTTCTTCTTCTTCTTCTTCTTCTTCTTCTTCTTCTTCTTCTTCTTCCTCCTCCATCTTCTTCTTCTTCTTCTTCTTCTTACTCCTCGCCTCCTTCTTCTTCTTCTTTTTCTTCTTCTTCGCTTTCTTCTTCACCATCTTCTTCTACACCCTCTTTTTCTTCCTTGTCCTCCTCGCCTTCACCATCTTATTCCTTGTCCTCCTCATCCTCCTTCTCTTCACATATTCTTAGTCTCCCTCCTCCTCCTCCTCCTCCTCCTCCACACACACACACACACACACACACACACACACACACACAATCAAACGGACGGAATGGAGGTGCATAATGCTTGTATTTGCGTACCAATTTATGAGACGTTCACCCCAACGGCCAAGGTAAGCGAGGGAAGCAGCAGCAGCAGCAGCAGAGGACAAAAAAACTAATCTATCTGCCCTCTCGCCACCCTCCGTCCCTCCCTTGCAAGGCACCAGCTTACTCCGGCCGGTGCACCAACCCACGTCCAAGCTCGTGTGTGTGTGTGTGTGTGTGTGTGTGTGTGTGTGTGTGTGTGTGTGTGTGTGTGTGTGTGTGTGTGTGTTGTGTGTTGTGTGTGTTTTTTCTATAACACACACATACATACACGCACACGTTATTAGTAAAAAGAAATATAATCCCCACGTTCACGCTCCTTCATTTGTTACACCTGCTTACCAATGTTCATTCTCTCTCTCTCTCTCTCTCTCTCTCTCTCTTAGGCAGTAGCATTGACTTTCTCACCAGCGTACAGGCAAAACGAAAGAGAGAGAGATAGAGAGAGAGAGAGAGAGAAGAGAGAGAGAGAGAAGAGAGAGAGAGAAGAGAGGAGAGAAAGAGGAAGAGAGAGAGGAGAGAGAGAGAGAGAGAACGGGGATGGTCATTGGTCAGCGAAATCCATTAAACAATAACCATCATTACTCAAATATCAATAAAATCTGCAGCAACACACCACTACAGACAAACCAATGAAATAAAAACAGAAAATAACAACTAAAAATAAGAAAAGAACCTATCAATTCCTCCTGTCGCCTTCACTTCTGAGAGAGAGAGAGGAGAGAGAGAGAGAGAGAGAGAGAAGAGGAGAGAGAGAGAGAGAGAGAGAGAGAGAGAGAGAGAGAGAGAGAGAGAGAGAGAGGAGAGTGTTAAGGTCCATGGCAGCCTCCTTGTTGCTTGACGGAGAGAATAAAGAGAAGTTAGTAAGGATAATAAAGTATGAATAGAAAATCGAGAGAGAGAGAGAGAGAGAGAGAGAGAGAGAGAGAGAGAGAGAAGAGAGAGGAGAGAGAGAGAGAGAGAGAGAGAGAGAGAGAGAGAGAGAGAGAGAGAGTTAAAGGTCCATGGCAGCCTCCTTAATGAAGCCGCTGCGACCCCCTTGGAAGGATTAGGGGGGGGGGGGGAATGTTCAGGAGATAACCTTTCCCCTAACAACACTTCAGTAGTTGTTATCCATGCACAGGCTAGGATACTCAGAGAGGCTTACTAGTAACCCCTTGACGCCCAATCTTTCCTTTGCTATATAAAATCGTCTATTGTTCGTCATAAGATTACAAAAAGTTATTTAATATACCAAATTTGCAAGTGGACAAGGATACTAAACAGGCCATTTCTATAAAATATTGTATATATACATTAAAATTGTCTGAAGGCAACCAACTTACAAAAGAAATTTTGTTCTGGACCTCAAGGGCTCCAAAAACGGAAGTTATTTTGTCACTACATTCATAAAAAATACTAAAATGCCATGGAATTTCATTGTCCTTTCTCAAAATATTAACCCCTTGAGTCCCAGAACGTAATTTCCATTGCAATTTGGGTACCATAAGACAATTTGTGTTATTATAAGCAATATTTCAATAGATATAACCTATTTAGTATCCTTGTCCACTAGTTAATTTGGTATATTTAGTTACTTTTCGTAATTTTATGGCTAACAACAGACGATTTTATGTAGCAAAGGAAAGATCTGGGCGTGAAAGGGTTAATGAATAATTACATCAATTTTAGTAAATGAAAAAACCTGGTTAGAATCAAGGTTTATTTGTTTGTCTTTAAATTGGTGGTGTCGAAAGTGGTAAAAAAATGAAAATTGAAAAACACGGTACCGATTCAGGGTTAAAAGTCTATAATAATAAGAGGAGTAATAATAATAATAATAATAATAATAATAATAATAATAATAATAATAATAATAATAATATAATAATAACATGCAAGACTTAAGAATCTTCATCTCAAGTAATGTAATCCCTGCAAATAGTTAACCCCTTCAGGCCCAGATCTTTCCGTTGCTATAAAAAATCGTCTGTTGTTAGCCATAAAATTACAAAGAGTAACTAAATATACCAAATTAGCTAATGGATAAGGATACTAAACAGGTCATATCTATAAAAACATTGCGTATATTCATTGAAACTCATCTAACGGTGGTCAAATTACAATGGAAATTACGTTCTGGGCCTCAAGGGGTTAAAGGGAAATGCATAGGATACGAGGCTGAAAGCAAAACATAAGATATCAAATAAGCAATATTATCCTTTACCTCTACTTATTATCTCTTTCTTTCTCTCACTCGTGATTTCCTACTGGTTATATATCCATGAATACATCGCATATACCACGAGATAAGATAAAATAAGGTCATTGTTGCTGTTGTTATCATTATCATCATTATTATTATACCACGAGACAAGATAAAAGATAAAATAAGGTCATTGTTGCTGTTGTTATCATTATCATCATTATTATACCATGAGACAAGATAAAAGATAGTCATTGTTGCTGTTGTTATCATTATCATCATCATTATTATACCACGAGACAAGATAAAAGATAAAATAAGGTCATTGTTGCTGTTGTTATCATTATCATCATCATTATTATACCATGAGACAAGATAAAAGATAAAATAAGGTCATTGTTGCTGTTGTTATCATTATCATCATTATTATACCATGAGACAAGATAAAAGATAAAATAAGGTCATTGTTGCTGTTGTTATCATTATCATCATCATTATTATACCATGAGACAAGATAAAAGATAAAATAAGGTCATTGTTGCTGTTGTTATCATTATCATCATCCTTATTATACCACGAGACAAGATAAAAAATAAAATATAGTCATTGTTGCTGTTGATATTATTATTATTATCATTATTATACCTCGAGACAAGATAAAATATAATAAGTGTTGTTGTTTTTATCATTATCATGATCATTATTATACCACGAGACAAGATAAAATATATTAAATGTTGCTGTTGTTATTATTACTATTATCATGATCATTATTATTATTGCCGGCGGGTTCTCGGTGACCGGAAGCCGCGCTAAAGCCACATTGTAATGGAGAACATGAATGTGTGTTGCTGTTAAAGGGCTCCAGGGGGTTGGTGGGAGGAGGGAGGAGGAGGAGGAGGAGTTAGGAGGGCGTCAATAGGAGGAGGAGGAAAAAGAGGAGGAAGAATTAGGAGGAGGAGGAAAAAGAGGAGGAAGAATTAGGAGGGCGTCAAAAGGAAGAGGAAAAGGAGGAGGAATTAGGAGAACGTTAGGAGGAGAAAGAGGTGGGATGATGTCAGGAGGAGGAATCAGGAGGGCGTCATAAGGAGGTTGAAAAGGAGGAAAAGGTGGGATGATTTCAGAAATGGTAAAAAAAAAAATGGAGCTAGGAGGTGGAGAAAGTGGTAGGAGGAGGAGGAGGAGGAGGGGAGGAGGAGGCGGAGGAGGAGATACCATGCAGGAGACCTATTGGTGCATAACGAGGGTAAACGGGAGGGTAACGAGGAAGAAAAAGAGGAGAAAGAGGTCGGAGGACGTATGAAGGAAATAAAAAAAAAAGGAGGAGATAGGAGGAGGAAAAGCAGGAGAAAAAGGTGGACCGTCAGATATGGTATAAAAAAAGGTGGAGAAGGAGGTGGGAGGACGTCAGAAGGAGGTCAAAAAAGGAGGAGTTAAAAGGGCATCAAAATGAGGTTGAGGAGGATTACATAGGATTACATAGGAATAACAGACACCAGGAGACCCTATTGGTCCATGACGAGGGTATCTCCTGAAACTACATACTACTAACTATCAACTACTTGTAAGAAAACAGTTGGAAAATGATGTAGAGGAGGAGGAGGAGGAGGAGGAGGAGGAGGAGGAGGAGGGGAGGAGGAGGAGGAGGAGGAGGAGGAAGACAGAGAAGACTACATCTGTCACCACCATTACCTCTCATCACCACACACAGGTCACTCATTTATCACTACACCTTATCACCACCTATCACCTCATCACCTTATCACCACACACAACAGCAGGTGATAGGACTGGACACCCGCCTCACTAGCTATCTATGCTATCACTATAGGTATGCATTCATTAAGCGTTAATATATATAGGTTGCGTTCAGGTGGTCTTTCTTGACTAGCATTAATCAAATCATGGAAATAATTAAAGTAAAAAATAAAAGTGTAAATAATCAAATAGTCGTGAAATTTCAAAAATGTCAAAAATGTTGAAAAATGTGTCAGAAATATTGTTGAAAAATGTATGTCAAAAATGTAAAAAATGTCAAATGTCAAAAATGTTGTTGAAAAATGTGTCAAATGTCTAAAATGTTGTTGAAAAATGCATGTCAAAATTAAAAAAATGTCAAAAATGTTGATAAATGCATGTCAAAAATGTAAAAATGTCAAAAAATTTGAAAAATGTATGTAAAAAATGTAAAAATGTCAAAAAATGGTCATGCCAATAATTAAATAGTCAATAATAGTCATGCCAATAATCAAATAGTCAATAATAGTCATGCCAATAATCAAATAGTTAATAATAGTCATGCCAATAATCAAAGTCAATAATAGTCATGCCAATAATCAAATAGTCAATAATAGTCATGCCAATAATCAAATAGTTAATAATAGTCATGCCAATAATCAAAGTCAATAATAGTCATGCCAATAATCAAATAGTCAATAATATCATGCGAATATCAAATAGTCAAATAGTCATGCCAATTATCAAAGTCAATAATAGTCATGCCAATAATCCAATAGTCAATAATAGTCATGCCAATAATCAAATAGTCAATAATAGTCATGCCAATAATCAAATAGTCAATAATAGTCATGCCAATAATCAAATAGTCAATAATAGTCATGCCAATAATCAAATAGTCAATAATAGTCATGCCAATAATCAAATAGTCAATAATAGTCATGCCAATAATCAAATAGTCAATAATAGTCATGCCAATAATCAAATAGTCAATAATAGTCATGCCAATAATCAAATAGTCATGCCAATAATCAAAGTCAATAATAGTCATGCCAATAATCAAATAGTCAATAATAGTCATACCAATAATCAAATAGTCAATAATAGTCATGCCAATAATCAAATAGTCAATAATAGTCATGCCATAATCCAATCAATAATAGTCATGCATATCAATAGTCATAATAGTATGCCAATAATCCAATAGTCAATAATAGTCATGCCAATAATCAAATAGTCAATAATAGTCAAGCCAATAATCCAATAGTCAATAATAGTTATGCCAATAATCCAAGTCAATAATAGTCATGCCAATAATCAAATAGTCATGCCAATAATCAAATAGTCAATAATAGTAAAGCCAATAATCAAATAGTCAATAAGTCATGCCAATAATCAAATAGTCAACAATAGTCATGCCAATAATCATGTCAATAATATCATGCCAACAATAGTCAACATAGTCATGCCAATAATCATGAACACATGAACTCTTACAGACAATGAATCCTGACGCCGGGATCACAGGTAGAGCAGCGCGAGGAACAAAACTCACAAAAAAAAAAAAAACTAAAAAATAACCTTCGCATCGTTACTCGGACAAGAACCCAGTTTCTGAATTTTCTTTACTTTTTTTTTTTTTTTTACAGAGATTCACGTCGATCGTGCCCTAACGCCCGACGCTTTGGACATCTATATAATACCAGTATTTTCATATATATTATTTTTTACTTAGGTGGCAGAAGTCCCATAAGCATAGTTTTGCGCTGGCGGGAAGCGGGATATTGAACAAGGTGGAAAAGATGCCTAACGTATGAAAAGCACCGAAATTGAATCTGTGAGACTTAAAAAGGGGAGAAGTGACTTTTTTTGGGGGGAAAGGGGGGGGGGGGGGGGCAAGGCAACACCAAGTCTGCGAAATGACTGGCACAGCGGCGACACCCACACGCCTCATCACGAACGGAACGCGTATGAAACACATGATATTTCTATACAGCTCTCAGAAGTAGGACTCATGTAGGTACTAAAAAAAAAATTGACCATGCTAGAATAATAATTAACCTTACGATGCTGTGTTTACGAGGATATAGACTTGTATAATTAACCACTTATTCATTGTATAATTAAGCGTTTTCGGAAAATGGAGATACGTTTATATAATTTAGTTGATATACAGTCATAATATAAAATAGTATGATGATAATTTATCATACATGTAACAAGTCAATGTATAAGAAATGTTAACTTACAATAGCATACATAAAATTTGAATAAATAAATAAAACACACACACAAGAGAGAGAGAGAGAGAGAGAGAGAGAGAGAGAGAGAGAGAGAGAGAGAGAGAGAGAGAGAGGAGAGAAGAGAGAAGAGAGAGAGAGAGAGAGGAGAGGAGAGAGAGAGAGAGCGAGGAGAGAGAGAGAGAGAGAGAGAAGAGAGAGAGAGAGAGAGAGAGAGAGAGAGAGAGAGAGAGAGAGAGAGAGAGAGAGAGAGAGAGAGAGAGAGAGAGAGAGCAGCCTCAACATTTTCTCCCACAATGAATATCCTCCAACTTTTGACTCATCCGATGAATCCCTAAATGCATGCAATATAATCAATCAACTCAAACACTTGCAAATCCATCACCTTCAGAAAAAAACAGATAATAAAGCGTCTATGTATAAATGAGTTAATCTCACTTTACCTTCTTGGACTTCCTTTTACTAGAAGAAAAAAACTTTAACCCCATGAGACCCAGAACGTATATTTCCATGGTAATTCAGCGACCATTATAGATGATTTTAATTAATGAATATAGACTATTTTATATATATCCCTTGTATAGTACCCTTGTCCACTAGCTAATTTGATATATATTATGAGACTTTTCGTAATTTTATGGCTAACAACATACGGGTTTTTTTTATAGCAAAGGAAAGATCTGGGCGTGAAGGGGTTAATATCAAATCACAAATCCATATAAGAAACATTACTACTTCCGCTGCGTGACAGAGAATGCACGGAGACAGTTATACCGGAGGGAACATGGAGGACGAGGGACATGGAGGAGGAACATGGAGAAAGAGAGGAGAGAGAGTGAAGGATGACTGACTTTTACACTAACACACCACGTCACCTTTGTTCCTTTACGCCTTTAACAATGCTTATACTACAGGGGCACCACACTTTTCCTCTGCCACGCCCCCCCCTGACCCCTTCCCTGGCAAAGACTAGTTCAAAAAATGCGTCATGTGAAGCTCTGGGATTAAAGCAAGGCAGGCCAAGAGAGGAGGCTGGTGGGGCTGAAGAGGCTTACAGTGTGGCCCTCTCCTGAATTATTCACGTTCAATAATGGCAGCACGAAAGGTGGGCGGACGGTAACGCGAACAATAAATTGACAGGTAGAGGAAAGACGTAACGCAGAATTGACGGGTGACAGAGACAACATAAGAACTTTAAAGAGAGAGAGAGAGAGAGTAAGAGAGAGAGAGAGAGAGAGAGAGAGAGAGAGAGGAGAGAGGAGAGAGAGAGAGAGAGAGAGGAGAGAGAGAGAGAGAGAGAGAGAGAGAGAGAGAGAGAGAGAGAGAGAGAGAGAGACGGGAGGGGCTGACGGACATAAATACCTAGATAGACAGATACAGACAGACATATAAATACCTCGATAGATAGATAGATACAGACATTCAGATGGTTAGAGAGAGAGAGAGAGAGAGAGAGAGAGAGAGAGAGAGAGAGAGAGAGAGAGAGAGAGAGAGAGAGAGAGAGAGAGAGAGAGAGAGAGAAGAGAGAGAGAGAGAGAGAGAGAGAGAGAGAGAGAGAGAGAGACGGGAGGGGCAGACGGACATATAAATACCTAGATAGATAGACAGACAGACATACAGATGGTTAGATAAATAGATACATAAATAGACACACCGATCGGGTAAAAAATCACCCCACTATTATAGCAAGAACTTTAAAAAAAAAAAAAAAAAAAAAGAGACATGAAGAGAGACCGGAGAGGCAGACAGACATAAATACCTAGATAGACAGATACAGACAGACATACAGATGGTTAGATAGATACATACATCAATAGACAGACCGATCGGGACAAAATATCACCGCATGCACCATTATTGTATTAAAACAGGAGGGGGTCCTAAGTTCCTAACCAACATGAAACCACGAGCCACGAGCCACGAGCCAGTCCCGTCAACAGGTCGCGATAAAAACACTCCTGCAGAAGGCCCAGGGGGAGGACGCTGCACTTTACCTGAGAGCAATGCATTTCACTCACCGCTAAGACCCACCCACCCAGCCAGCCCGCACGCCAGACTCCATGGCGTTCTGAGTATACGCTCTCCTGTATGCCCATCAAATCTATATAGGGTGGTATATATAGGGTAGGTATAGGGCTATATATAGGGTAGGGCGTGGCGTGTTGCACCTTCTTCATCCCTTCATTGGGATAAACTGGTTCACAAATAGGGTGGTAAATCATTGGAATGGACTCAGTCATCAGGTAGTTAGTGTGGAGTCAATAGGGAGCTTTAAAATGAGGCTAGACAATTTCATGGATGGGGATGAAAGGTGGATGTAGTGTTAAGTAACAGGAACTACCACGTGTAGGTCTCAAGGCCTTTGTAGCTCCCTTATTTTCTTATGTTCTTATCCCCTTCAGAGACGCCTGTTGCTGCATGGTACTAACAAGCACCCGCAAACACCAAGAATCAGGATGGATAAGGCAACCTCCTCGCCTCGACGCAAGATATCGCAAGGTGCTGAACAAAGTTATTATATTTGTATTCTTAACCCCTTGAGGCCCAGAACGTTATTTCCCTTGTAATTTAGGTAGGCCATTAGATGATTTTAATTAATATAAGCAATATTTTATAGATATGACCTGTTTAGTATCCTTGTCCACTAGCTAATTTGGTATATTCAGTTACTTTTCGTAATTTTATGGATTGACAACAGACATCTTTTTAGAACAAAGGAAAGATCTGGGCGTGAAGGGGTTCATCAAATTGTATTTTCATAATTCATCATTATAATTTTGTTTTTTCTTCATGGTAAGTATTATCATTATCATTATAAGAACATAAGAACATAAGAAAGTAGGGAAGCTACAAGAGGCCGTGAGACCTACACGAGGTAGTTCCTGTTACCTAACTCTACCTATATCCACCTCGCTTCCCCATCTATGAATTTATCCAGACTCCTTTTAAAGACCCCAATAGACTCCGCATTGACCACCTGACGACTTAGTCCATTCCAATCATTCACCACCCTATTTGTGAACCTAGTCTCCCAATTTCCTTTTTAACTGATCTACGCTTTTCCAGCTTGAATCCGTTACTTCTTGTTCTACCCTGCTTACTAATCTTAAGAACTTTTCCTACATCGCCTATATCATTATTATTATTAGAAGTAGTAGTATTAACCATAACTGTGTAGTGATGTGTTTGTATAGAGTAAGACAGCTTGCTATGGGGACACGAATAGAATGAAAATTTATATTGAAGCCATGTACTTAGGACTTAATAAAGATGTTTCCCTAGCTTACATATTAATTGTCAGTTACGGATCATTGGTATAAAAATTAAAGAAATTATTTGTGTCTTAAAATTAGTCAGTGTATGACCAAACGTTATAATTTCAATACTTATACTATAAACTTTTGAATATTCAGAAGATATTATTTGCTGCTTACTAAATTAAGTGACTTAAATGCATGTCAAGGCATTACTATCATGATCATTATTACGTAAGTGTTATCATTACTAATACCATTATCAATAATACTTTTTATCACCAATAATAATAATAATAATAATAATAATAATAATAATAATAATAATAATAATAATAATAATAATAATAATAATAATAGTAATAATAATAACAATAATACTTACGATGAAAAAGAAACAAAAAATGATAATGATGATGACTTATGAAAATACAATTTGATTAAAAATACAATTGTAATAAATTCGAAATATAATGAGAAAACAGTGTCGATCGGCTTTCTCAGGTATATAAAAAGCAAAATCAGTTTCCTTTGTGGAGTGTGATTTTTATTATTATTATTTTTTTTTTTTTTTACATTGAAGCCTGATGGTGGGTGGCCTCTTACACGAATACACGCAAGGCAAAGAGTAACACAGCATAGGGAGATATTATACAGACCAGCCTTCCTTCACACCTGAGCAAAGTAACAACAAGGAGGAAAGTAACATGAACGAAAGAAAGGAACAATGAGGAAGGTAACATGACGAGGCAGTTTGACATGCAAGTAAAGGAAGAAACCACGACCTAAGTTGCGTTATTTTATTGATCTTGTATTTATATTCTATTATCATTCTCTTTATTATACTGTTATTCATTGATCTATCTTATCTATTATTATTTGTATTGAATTTTGATCGATTTTCTCGTTCAATCATCATTATGGGGAAAAACTTAACTTATGTGAATGTTTATTTCAGGATTTCACAGGTCAAGGAAACATTATGACACCTCTCTCTCTCATGTACAGACAAACTAGCAGTCACACACACACACACACACACACACACACACACACACACACACACACACACACACACACAACACACACATACAACACACGCACACACACGCACACACAACACACACACACACATACAACACACGCACACACACACACGCACACCCACACACACATACAACACACACACCCACACACACACACACATACAACACACACACACACATACACACACAACACACCCACACGCACACACATACAACACACGCACACACATACAACACACGCACACACATACAACACACGCACACGCACACACACAAGGCAGCAGTATATACAGCCTCGCCATTACGCTAACACACGGTCGCCATCACATCTCCGGCGCTGAATATTCATCGAGTAATTGGAAGGATTATCAAGATGGACAATGGAGGAATGGAATCGCTCGGGCGGGGGATCACAGGACGCCCAAAACCGCATTCGTCTTCAAAAGAACGATCGAGAGGCAACAGGAGGACCCAAGCGAACCCGGGTCTCCTCATGCACATAACAACAAGACCTATAGATTTTTAACCCCTTGAGACCCAGAATGTAATTTTAATTGTAATTTGGGTACCATTAGACGATTTTTAGTTATTATAAGTAACATTTTCTAGATATGACCTGTTTAGTATCCTTGTCGACTAACTAATTTGGTATATTCAGTTATTTTGTAATTTTATGGCTAGACAAGTTTTTTTTATGGCAAAGGAAAGATCTGGGCGTGAAGGGGTTAATAGTATGTATGTATGTATGTGATAGTATGTCTACTAATCATACGTTACACGCACCCGTCCGTATCATGAAAAATAAATAGATCATCGTCTCTATAAGTGTTAAGTTATATATATTGACGTCTTATAGTGTTAAGTTTTGAGTCTGAAGAAGGTAAGTCTGTAGAGCGTCTTGTATACATCGAAAATCACCTCTAAAGTGTAGTGTAGTTAGTTTTAGTGTTAGTGTAGTTACAGTGTATAGTTAGTAGTGTAGAAAGTAGTGAAAGAATGGTTGTTTTTTGGGGGTTTTTTTTAACATCTTGGCCAATAGCGCGTGTAAGCAGTAACCTCCAGGGGTGGGATGATAGGCCCTGGAGGTTCACTTGAGGGCTGTGATGGTTGGCCCTCGCCCGTGGTGGCGCAGGCAGGATTTTTATAGTGACGCCTGTGATTAGAGGCTCATGCCGCCCCCCTGTGTCCTCCGATGAACTCACAATCGAAGGTAGAGTTATAGGCAGCATGCGGGTGTTCTTAAGCGGAGCAGAGAAAGATTTTAAATGGATTTTACGGGTCACCGAGAACGCCACTCGGAGATGTGGGTGGGTGAGGTGTGTGGTGAAGTGTGGTGACAGGAGCTGGGTGGTGAAGATGGTGATTGGTGCTACTTAGGGTGGTGAGGTATAGAGACTTGTGGGGGAGGGTATAGTGAAGTCTATAGTGGTGAGGGTGATGAGGTGTGATGACTGGTAGTGGTGGGGCAAGGTAGGCAGGTATAGGGCGAGTGCTGCTTATGGTCCGGGCAAAATGTGGTGATTCAATTGTTTTCTCCATCACAAACATGTTCTTTAACTTTTTCACCTTGTTATCAGTGCTGAGTGACGGTACAAGACATGACATATAATCACGTCTTAACACGCACGTATGACCTTCATGATTGAAAAAGGAAATAGGGAAAATCCGGTTCACAAACAGGGTGGTATAAATGATTGGAATGGACTCAGTTGTCAGGTAATTAGTGCGGAGTCAATAGGGAGTTTTAAAAGGAGGCTAGATAACGTCATGGATGGGGATGAAAGGTAGAAGTGGGTAGTGTTAAGTCACAGGAACTACCACGTGTAGGTCTCACGGCCTCTTGTAGCATCCTTATTTTCTTATGTTCTTATGAGGAGTGAAGGCATGTAGGGGAGGAGTGGAGAGAGGGAAGGTGTTATATTTTCCTCTGTCAACATGTCAACAGTAAGAGACCTCCAGTACTGGGCAGGGGCGAGGGAGGGAGGGAAGGCGCCTCGGGAACCACCCCACCTAAACGGCAACAAAATCCCTAACTTGGCCCATCACAATCCGTCCACAACTCGAGACTCCAAGAAAGAAATCGCGGCGCAACATTACGCACAACAAATACTGTAGGTTTCCACGATATATAGATTCGCACTTCAGAGAGTGGAAAAAAAAATCGCGTTGCAACTTTCAGGATAATGTGGGGCTTTTATTCGCCACATTCTGCTCATCTGGACAGTTACCTCGGGGAAAGTCAGTCCGGTTAAGGTTCCGCTAAACTTTGTTGTGATTTTTATTCCCACAGAACATTACACAGAAAGTTGGTTCCTTGCTCACGGTCTGGGGCGGCGAGGGAAGGACGCAGCGTGAGGCGACGACGACGACGACAGGGGTGGGGCTAGCTAAAAAAAATAAGTGTTCCGAGATAAGACTAGTAGCCCACCTAAGAAGAAGAAAAAAAAAGGAAAAAAAACAGAAAAAACCAAACATCCCGTTATATAGATTATAAGGAAACGGTAACGTCGTTGAGAAACTATAGCTACAAAAAGTGTTCTGAGATGAGACTATAACTGACTGACTGAGATTTTTTAACTATAATCTATTGTTTTTAACGAGGCAAAAATTCCATTCTATCTTAAGGTCTCATGCTTAAAATGATGCCTATGTTACCTGATAATTACAGCTGAAATTAAGAAGAAGCGTAGTATTCCCTTCTCCTGGCATCAAATATCAGTCAGTAAGCAGCAAGGGGTCAGGAT
>JACEEZ010019154.1:0-5000 GCA_016584305.1 Chionoecetes opilio
CCCCTATCTACATACCCAACAAAAATTATGTTTTTCTTCTTACTTCTCTTCGTGACTCAACTATATATTACTATAATACCACCACATCACACAATCTGTTTCTCTGCTACTATACTACTACGCTACTGCTTACTCTACTACTACGCTGCTACTGTCTACTACTACTACTGCTACTGCTACTACTACTACTCTCTACTGCTGCTACTCTACTGACTCTACTGCTCTACTACTACTACTTACTACTACTCTGCTACTACTACTGCTACTACTACTACTACTGCTACTACTAACTGACTACTACTACTGTACTACTGCTACTCTGACTACTACTACTACTGCTACTACTAGCTACTGACTACTACTGCTACTGCTAACTGCTACTACTACTACTACTGCTATCTACTACTGCTACTCACTACTCTACTACTACTTACTCCTACTATACTCTACTACTCTACTACTACTCTACTACTCTACTACTCTACTACTATCTGCTACTACTGACTACTACTACTGCTACTCCTACTACTACTACTACTACTACTACTACTAACTATACTACTACTACTGCTACTACTACATACTACTACTGTACTACTACTACTACTACTACTACTACTACCTACTACTTACTACTACTACTACTGCTACTACTGCTACTGTACTACTACTAACTACTACATCTACTACTACTACTATACTCTACTACTCTACTACTACTATACTACTACTACTACTACTACTACTACTACTACCAATACTACTACTACTACTACTATTACTACTACTGCTACTGCTACTACTACTACTACCAATACTACTACTGCTACTGCTACTACTCCTACTACTACTACCAATACTACTACTACTACTACTACTACTACTACTACTACCAATACTACTACTACTACTACTGCTACTGCTACTACTACTACTACTATTTCTACTACTACTACTACTAATATTACTATTACTACTACTACTACTACTGCTACTACTACTACTACTACTATTACTACTGCTACTACTACTACTACAACTACTACTACCACCACCATTTTTTCCTTTACATTCTCCCACACTAATCACTCTCATACACATTTCTTTCCCATCCACACCACCACAATCACCACCATCACCACCAATTTCCCCCTCCATAACAGTTACCGCCGCCATCACCACCACTACAGTACACCCTTCTCAGTCCCTATCACCACCATCACCACCACCACTGCCTATCCCTCCCCCATCCCTATCACCACCACCATCACCACTTCCCCTCCCTATCACCACCATTATCCTCCTCTTTCTTTCTCTCTCACCACCATCACCACCACTACCCAACTTTAACTACCCAACAACTATTACTTCAACAACTACAACCACCACAAATATGTAGTTGTTGTGTAGTTGTTCCCGAGTGGTTTCTCAATTTACTTTGTTCCAATAGTTTTTCTTTTCTCTTTATTTTGTTATATTGATTAAGCTTTTTATTTATTTCCTGATATTTGATGTTTATTTTCATGTTTTGTATTTTTGTTGTTGTTGTTGTTGTATTTCTTCTCCCTCTTTATCCTTTTCTTCCTATTACTCATCTGCACTCCTTTGTATTCATATGTACTCCTTTGTATTATTTTGTATTCATATGTACTCCTTTGCATTCCTCTGTACTCCTTTATACTCCTTTGTATTCATATGTACTCCTTTGTATTTATATGTACTCTTTTGTATTCATATGTACTCCTTTGTATTTATATGTACTCCTTTGTATTTATATATACTCCTTTGTATTTATATGTACTCCTTTGTATTCATTTGTACTCCTTTGTATTTATATGTACTTCTTTGTATTTATATGTACTCTTTTGTATTTATATGTACTCCTTTGTATTCATTTGTACTCCTTTGTATTCATTGTACTCCTTTGTATTCATATGTACTCCTTTGTATTTATATGTACTCCTTTGTATTTATTTGTACTCCTTTGTATTCATATGTACTACTTTGTATTTATATGTATTCCTTTGTATTCATATGTACTCCTTTGTATTTATATGTACTCCTTTGTATTCATTTGTACTCCTTTGTATTCATATGTACTCCTTTGTATTCATTTGTACTCCTTTGTATTCATATATACTCCTTCGTATTCATATGTACTCCTTTGTATTCATATATACTCCTTTGTATTCATATGTACTCCTTTGTATTCATATGTAATCCTTAATATTCATGTAATCCTTTGTATTCATCTGTACTCCTTTGTATTCATAGGTACTCCTTTGTATTCATATGTACGAATTTGCATTCATATGTACTCCTTTGCATTCATCTGTACTCATTTGTATTCATATTTACTCCTTTGTATTCATATGTACTCCTTTGTATTCATCTGTACGCCTTTGTATTCATATGTACTCATTTGTATTCATCTGTACTCCTTTGTATTCATCTGTACTCCTTTGTATTCATAGGTACTCCTTTGTATTCATAGGTACTCCTTTGTATTCATAGGTACTCCTTTGCATTCCTCTGTATTCATCTGTACTCCTTTGTATTCATAGGTACTCCTTTGTACGCCTTTGCATTCCTCTGTATTCATCTGTACGCCTTTGCATTCCTCTGTATTCATCTGTACTCCTTTGTATTCATAGGTACTCCTTTGTACGCCTTCGCATTCCTCTGTATTCATCTGTACGCCTTTGCATTCCTCTGTATTCATCTGTACTCCTTTGTATTCATAGGTACTCCTTTGTACGCCTTTGCATTCCTCTGTATTCATCTGTACTCCTTTGTACGCCTTTGCATTCCTCTGTATTCATCTGTACTCCTCTGTATTCCTTTGTATTCATCTGTACTCCTGTGTATTCATATGTACTCCTTTGTATTCATATGTACTTCTTTGTATTCATATGTACTCCTTTGTATTCCTTTGTATTCCTCTGTATTCTCTATCTCCCCTAGTGCGTAAATTATATAACTCTACTATATAAATTCAATACATGCTCTTCATTCACTATTTATCTCTCCCTATTCTAACTTTTCATTGCCTTCATATTATATTTTATTTTAAATCTATATTTTCTTTGTCTATTTTTACATTATCTTTATCTTCTTGTTTATCTTTCTATCCCTCCTCCTCCTTCTTCTCCTGTTCCTTTTTCTCATCATCATCATCATCATCATCTTTTTACTCTTCTTTCTCTTTCTAATTTTCCAACTTGATGCACTTGATCTTTTTTTTTTTTTTTTTTTTTATCTCTTCAAATTTCACTCGTCTGTAATTCTTTTCAACTCCTCCTCCTCTTCCTACTCCTCCTCTTCTTCGTCTACCCCTCGTTTTCTTATCTTGAACTTCCTCCTCCTCCTTTTCCTTACTCATTTTGTCATTCTTAACCATGTCCACCATTTCTTCATTTCTCTACCTCTCCATCTCTCTCTCTCTCTCTCTCTCTCTCTCTCTCTCTCTCTCCTCTCTCTCTCTTCTCTCTCTCTCTTCGCTTCCTTTGCCCCGTTACTCACCGTAATAATTGAGCTAGAAAATTAGAGCCACTGACCACTACACCTCCGCCGCCGCCTCCTCCTCCTCCTCCTCCTCCTCCACAACCTTCATCATTGCCACCCCTCCTTCCCACTCTCCCCCCTACCACACCCCCACCACAAACCACTCTCCACTATTTAAAAACTATCCACACTATTCCATCTACCTCCTCCTCCTCCTTCCTCTTCCTTTTCTTCTACCTCCACCTCTACCATCTCCTCCTCCTCCTCCTCCTCTTCAATGCTATTCCCGCTACCTCCTCCTCCTCCTCCTACTCCTTTATTTATCTTTTTCCTTCACTCCTTCCCTTCCCTTTTCTCCCCTTTTCCTTCCTTCCTTCCCATGAACATAAAATGCCTTTTCCACTGCCTCATTTCCTATTCCTTCTTTTCCACTTCCTCCTTTCCTATCACATTTTTCTATTTTTCCTTTCGTATCCTTCTTTCCTACCCCTCCTTTTCCTCTCCCTCTCCCTCCTAGTAGGGCTGCTGCTCTCTGTTCTTCCTTTGTATTCTTCCCCCCTTTCCCCTTCCCCCCCGGGAAAGGCTGCCGCACACCCTTGACCTCCACCCGTGTCCCACCATTAAAAAAACACACAAAAACATGACCTATCTATCAAGCACTAAACCTACCCCCAAAACTAGTAGAAATTAGCCATAGTTTACAGCTTTCAACTTTCCTCACAAATTCCATGCAGTTTTTCATATTGCATGGTATCACTTCATTTCCGGCCAGCTTCGGCTGGAGGGATGGGTGGGTGGGGAGGAGCCTTCTACTTCCTATCCTTTCTCTCTTATTATCTAGTTAGTGTAGTGTAGTTAAAGCAAACAGCCTTGAAAGGACCTATCGGTCTTTTTGCTGTTTGTGTTTCCTTGTTTTCCCTTTTACCTCTTAATACTATTCCAACTACCTCCTCCTTCAATAATGAGAATCCAACAAATCATTGGCAAAAGAAAGCGCCGAGCGTATAAAGTTTACAAACGATCAAATGCAGACTGCGATTCTAGAGAATACAATGAGTAAACGTCGCTGCAAAGGACTAATTAAGTCTAAAAAGCGCGAGTATGAAGAAAAAATTGCAAAGGAATCCAAATCAAAACCCGAAAAGGTTCTTTCAATACGTTCGAAGTAAAAAAACGTCAAAACAAGTATTGGGCCACTAAAAAGATAAAATAAATCTTGGTAAATGATAATAAGAGTATGGCGTTCGTACTCAATGAAAAATTTAATGCGGTATTTTTTAAAAGAAGACGAAACTCCATTACCAGAAAAAAGTAAACATGTAGCAGGACTCGAAAGGGATAGACTGGTAATAGGAGAGATAACAGTAGACGAAAATATCAAAGTATTTGCTGAAACTTGACCCAGCAAAACCCGTGGGGGTGGACGAAATCTCGCCGCGACTACTTCGCGAATGTCACAGTCAACTTTCGCTCCCATTAAAGATATTTTCAATAAA
>JACEEZ010019154.1:10000-15000 GCA_016584305.1 Chionoecetes opilio
AGAGAGAAACCAGGTAGTAAACAGTAAACTCTCTCTCTCTCTCTCTCTCTCTCCTGATCTTTTGTGTGGGTTGTGTGTGTGTGTGTTTTGTTGTGCGATGGCGGTCCCACATCCAGAGGTATGCACGAGAAAAAAAGAGAGAGAGAGAGAGAGAGAGAGAGGGGAGAGAGAGAGAGAGAGAGGGGAGAAAAGAGAGAGAGAGAGAAGAGAGAGAGAGAGAGGGGGGGAGAATATGTGGACCGTGACAAGTGGGAGGCCATATGAGGGGGTGTGTGTGTGTGTGTGGTGTGTGTTGTGTGTGTGTGTGTGTGTGTGTGTGTGTGTGTGTGTGTGTGTTTACGCGAAAGAAGGATTACAGGAACGGATTAAGAAAAGAGCAATAAAGAGAAGAGAAGAGAAGGAAGAAGAAGAGAAAATAGAAGAAGAAAAAGAAGAAGAAAGTCAAGACAAAAGTTAAGAAGTCCTGGGTTAAAGCGTTCACCCACACGCACTTGTAAAACACACACACACACACACACCACACACACACACACACACACACACACAATATATACGCACACACACACAAATCCTAGCTACCGATTTTTCTCCATGCCTAACTTAGCTTCCTCCTCCTCCTCCTCCTCCCCCTCCTGCTATCAGGGTACGTTTTTCTTCCCCTTGTAAGTAAGTAAGTAAGTAAGTAAGTAAGTAAGTAAGTAAGTAAGTAAGTAAGTAAGTAAGTAAGTAAGTAAGGTAGGTTCATATCGTTCCCCCAAACCCCCTCCACCACCACCACTACCATCACTGCAATAATAATAACAATAATAATAATAATAATAATAATAATAATAATAATAATAATACTGTTAGATTGCGTTTCACTTTTATGAGAGGGGCAAAAAAAAAAAGAGAGAGAGAGAGAGAGAGAGAGAGAGAGAGAAGAGGAGAGAGAAGAGGAAGAGAGAGGAAAAAGAGAGAGAGGGGAGAAGAGAAAAGAGAGAGAGAGACACCACATACCATTACCCCATGCATCAAAAAAGAAAAACTTGTTGAAAGTATAAAAAACTAACAAAACTTAATTACTGAAGGGTTTAAACCCCAAAACCCTCTTTTCCTCTCTCTCTCTCTCCTCTCTCCCCCTCTCTCTCTTCTCTAAAAACCTTTGTATCATCTCCCTTCCTCTCCTCCTCCTCCTTCACCCTGACCTCCCTCCTCCTAACAACCCCCTTCATAAATTTCACCCTGCACACAAAAACAACACACACACACACCCCCACACACACAAAATACATCCACACACACACCCACATAAACATAACAAAACATACACACACACACCACACACACACCACACACACACACACCACCCCTAAACATACACCCCAAAACCTTTTTATAAAAAATTTGGTTTAAAAACTTTTTAATCTTTACTACCGACTATTCTACTTCTACTTTACTACACCTATAAAATCGTAGTAGTTTTAGCAGTATTTTGTAGTAGTATAGTAGTAGTAGTATAGTATAAAAGAAAGATGTGATAATAAAATATAATAACACAACCCACACCACACCCCCAACACCTAAGGCCTCTGATTCTCACGGGGTTATGTCAACATGAGGGGCCTTTGTAAACCTTTCCCTCACCTCCCCTCCCTCTTCCCCCCCTCCCCTCTCTCTTCCCCTTACTTCCCTCCCCCCCCTCAGTTTATCCCCCTTTCCCCTTTCCCCTCTTCTCTTTTTTTCCTCCCCCCCCTCCCCTCATTTTTCCCCCCTTACATTTTCTCCCCTCCCCCCCTTTCCCCTTACTTTTTTCTCCCCTTCCCTCACTTCCCCTTACATTTATTCCCCTCCCCCCCTTTCCCCCCTTCCTTTATCTCCCCTTCCCCTCATTCCCCCTTACATTTATCCCCCCTCCCCTCACTTCCCCTTACATTTATCTCCCCTTCCATCACTTCCCCTTAATTTATCTCCCCCCCTCACTTCCCTTACATTTATCTCCCCCCCCCTCACCCCCTTACTTTATCTCCCCCCCCCCTCACTTCCCCTTCATTTATCTCCCCCCCCTCATTCCCCTTACATTTTATCCCCTTCCCCCTCCCATTTACCCCCCTCCCCTCACTTCCCCTTACATTTTTTCCCCCCTTTCCCTCATTTCCCCTTACATTTATCTCCCTTTCCCTCACTTCCCCTCACATTTATCTCCCCCCCTCCACTTCCTTACTTTATCTCCCTTCTCATTTCCCCCTTACATTTATTCCCCTTCTATCTTCCTCCCCTTACATTTTCCCCCCTTCCCATCACTTCCCCTTACATTTATCTCCCCCCCCCCTTCCCCTTACTCTATCTCCCCTCCCCTATTTCCCCCTTGCCCTCGGGGTGGAAAGGTTTGGTAAGACGGAGTTTTGCCTGGCAGATCCCTGCGCATTGGGTCACGGTTTGAGTCCGCCTAGTTCGTGCTGAGGGTGGCGGCGCTTTGTATAGTCAAAAACCTTATTTGGGTACTTTGCAAAGTGTCTAGAAGGATGAAAATCTTATCTTATCACTTCCCCTTACATTTATCTCCCCTCCCCCCTCACTTCCCCTCAATTTATCTCCCCTTCCTCATTCCCCTCACTTTTATCCCCCTTCCATCACCCCCCCCTTACTTTTTATCTCCCTTTCCCCACTTCCCCTTAATTTACTCCCCTTTCCTCCTTCCCCTTACTTTTATCTCCCCTCACTTCCCCTCACATTTATCCCCCCTCCCCTCCTTCCCCTTACATTTTTCCCCTTCCCTCACTTCCCCTTATTTATCTCCCCCTCCCCCTCACTTCCCCTTCATTTTCTCCCTTCCCTTTCCCCCTTAAATTTTCTCCCCTTCCATCACTTCCCCTTACATATACTCCCCTTCCCTCATTTCCCCTCACATTTTCTTCCCCCCCTCATTCCCCTTACATTTATCTCCCCCCCCTAAACATTTATCTCCCCTTCTACATTTCCCCTTACATTTATCTCCCCTTCTATCATTTCCCCCCTTACATTTATTCCCTTCCATCACTTCCCCTTACATTTATTCCCCCCCTTCCCCTCATTTCCCCTTACTTTATTCCCCCCCCTCCCCCCTTCACATTTTCTCTCCTCCCCCCCTACATTTTATCCCCCCTTCCCTCATTTCCCCCTTTACATTTATCTCCCCTTCCACCCTTCCCCCTTTACTTTTACTCCCCTTCCATCACTTCCCCTTACTTATCTCCCCCCCCTCATTTCCCCTTCACATTTATCTCCCCCCCCCCTCACATTTATCCCCCTTCCCCCCTTTTCCCCTTACTTTATCTCCCCTCCCCTCATTTCCCCCCTTACTTTTCCCCCCTCCCCTCCTTCCCCTTCTTTATCCCCCCTTCCCTCATTCCCCCTTTTACATTTATCTCCCACCCCCTCACTTCCCCTTACTTTTCCCCCCTCCCCCCTCACTTCCCCTTCCCCCCCCCACTTTATCTCCCTCCCCCTCCTTTCCCCTTACATTTATCTCCCCTTCCATCACTTCCCCTTACATTTATCTCCCCTCCCTAATTTCCCCTTACATTTATCTCCCCTTCCATCACTTCCCCTTACATTTATCTCCCCTCCCCTCACTTCCCCTTACATTTATCTCCCCTTCCATCACTTCCCCTTACATTTATCTCCCCTTCCATTACTTCCCTTACATTTATCTCCCCTCCCCCTTTCACTTCCCCTTACATTTATCTCCCCTCCCATTACTTCCCTTACTTTTAAATCTCCCCTTCCATTTATCTCCCCTCCCCTCACTTCCCTTACATTTATCTCCCCTTCCATCCTTCCCCTTACATTTATCCCCCTTTTTCCCATTATTTCCCCCTTACATTTATCTCCCCTTCCATTTATCTCCCCTCCCCTCACTTCCCCTTACATTTATCTCCCTTCCATTACTTCCCTTACATTATCTCCCTTCCCCTCACTTCCCCTTACATAATTTATCTCCCCCCCCCCCCACTTCCCCTTACATTTATCCCCCCCTTCCATCACTTCCCCTTACATTTATCTCCCCTTCCTTTACTTCCCCTTACATTTATCCCCCTCCCCTACTTCCCCTTACATTTATCCCCCTCCCCTCACTTCTCTCTCCTCCCACCACTCCCCTCTTCCTTCCCCTCACTTTTCTCTCCCCTCTCCTTTGTTCCCCTCTTCCTCTTCTCCCCCATTCCTCACACCTATCTTACTTCCTCCTCCTCTTCGTCTTCTTTTTCTTCTTCCTCTTCCCCGCCCACAAACATCCCTCCATCTCTCCCTTCGTCCTTCACAACCCCACCCACACGACACGCAAACAGCCTGCCTCTCTCTCTCTCTCTCTCTCTCTGTGTCATCTAATTTTGTGGCTCAAAGAAGAAAAAGAGCTTGTGAAGGAGAAGGAAGAAAAAGGGGGAGGAGAGGGAGAGGAGGAGGAGGAGGAGGAGGAGGAGGAGAGGGGGATAAAAATGACAGGAACGAAACAAGTCTGGATTTATTTGGAGATGAAAGACGCAAAAAAATTCTTTAAAAAATAAGATGACAGCTGGAAAAAGAAATAGAGAGAGATACAGAGAGAGAGAGAGAGAGAGAGGGGAGGGAAAAGGAGAGAGAGAAAAGAGAGAGAAAAGAAGACAACAGAACAGAAAGGGAAACCCCGTCAAAATATCTAACTTCCTAAACGAGAGAGAGAGAGAGAGAGAGAGAGGGAGAGAGAGAGAGAAGAGAGAGAGAGAGAGAGAGAGAGAGAGAAGGAGAGAGAGAAGAGAGAGGAGGAGGGGCCTTGTCCTGACCTACATCCTCCTCCTCCTCCTCCTCCTCTCCGTTACAAACAAGGGTCACGTAGATCCCGCCTATTAATCATCTCCTCACATCTCCTTCATCCCTCCTCCTCGCTCCTCCTCCTCTCTCATGGACAGTGTGTTCAAATTGAGAGGTTTGTTAAAGTGCCTGTGTCGAGAGAGAGAGAGAGAGAGAGAGAGAGAGAGAGAGAGAGAGAGAGAGAGAGAGAGAGA
>JACEEZ010019154.1:20000-50000 GCA_016584305.1 Chionoecetes opilio
TACTATTCTTAATTCACGTTTTACCTTAAGCAAAACGAATGAGGCGAACAAGTAATGGGATAAAGAAGGAGCTGGGAGAAAAACAAATCAATGGAAAGGGAGAATATGGAGAGAGAGAGAGAGAGAGAGAGAGAGAGAGAGAGAGAGAGAGAGAGAGAGAGAGAGAGAGAGAGAGAAGGGGAGAGAGGAGAGAGAGAGAGAGAGAGTTAAATGGAGATAAGGTAGGTATGGAAACGCACAGGTAGTAGATAGGATTGAGAGAAAAAAAAGGGGAAAAAGGGAAAAGAAAGGGAATAGTTGGGGAAAGGGGAATTACCCAGGGTTTGGGGAATAATCTCCCCCCTTTCCCCTCACCCAATAAGGAGGCATAAAATAATCTCCCCCTCTTCCCCCTTTTTTTCCTATTTTTCCCCCCTCCCCCGGGGAAAGGGAAGAAGAAAAAAAAAAGGAAGGGAGGGAAGGGGGGGTTTGGGGAAAGGGGGGTAGGGGGGGCCACAGGGAGGGTTTGGGGGGGGTTGAGAGGGGCACAGGGGGGTGGGGTGGGGGGGGGGAGGGAACGGGGAGTGGGTTGCATGGGGGGCGGGGGCACGGGGAGGGGGGGGGGGGCACGGGGAGGGGGTTTTGGGGGGGGGGCCCAGGGAACGGGGAGGGGGGTTGGGGGTGGGCAGGGCCAGGGGGGGGGGTTTGGGGGGGCGGGCACAGGGAGGGGTTGAGGGGGGGCAGGGCCCACAGGGGGGGGGTTTGGGGGGGGCGGGGGGCACGGGGGGGGGGTTTGGGGGGGGCAGGGCAAGGGGGGGGGTTTGGGGGGGGGAGGGCACAGGGAGGGGGTTTGGGGGGGCAGGGCACAGGGAGGGTGGGTTGGGGGGGGGCGGGGCCCAACAGGGGGGGGGTTGGGGGGGGCAGGGCACAGGGAGGGGGTTTGGGGGGGCGGGGGCACGGGGAGGGGGTTTTTTGGGGGGCAGGGCAAGGGAGGGGTGGGGGGGGGCAGGGCACAGGGGGGGGGTTTGGGGGGGGGCGGGGGAACGGGGAAAGGGGGTTTGGGGGGGCCCCAGGGCACAGGGGGGGGGTTTGGGGGGGGGAGGGCACAGGGAGGGTTTGGGGGGGGGCCCACAGGGAGTGGGTTGGGGGGGCAGGGAAACAGGGGGGGGGTTGGGGGGGGGCAGGGCACAGGGGGGGGGTTGGGGGGGGCGGGGGCACAGGGAGGGGGGGGGGGGGGCGGGGCACAGGGAGGGGGTTTGGGGGGGCGGGCACGGGGAGGGGGGGGGGGGGGGGGCAGGGCCCCAGGGAGGGGGGTTTTTTTTGGGGGGCGGGGGCACAGGGAGGGGTTTTTGGGGGGCGGGGACGGGGAGGGGTTGGGGGGAGGGCACAGGGGGGGGGTTGGGGGGGCGGGGCCCAAAGGGGGGGGGGGTTTGGGGGGGCGGGGCACAGGGGGGGGGTTGGGGGGGGCGGGGGCACAGGGAGGGGGGTTTGGGGGGGTTTAGCGTGGCACAGGGGGGGGGGTTTGAGGGGGGCGGGGCCCACGGGGAGTGGGTTGAGGGGGTAGCGTGGCACAGGGAGGGGGGTTGGGGGGGCAGGGGCGGGGCACAGGGAGTGGGGTGGGGGGGGTAGCGTGGCCCCGGGGAGGGGGGTTTTGGGGGGCCCCAGGGGGCAGGGCAAAGGGAGGGGGGTTTGGGGGGGTTTAGCGTGGAAACAGGGGTGGAGTTGAGGGGGTTAGCGGGGGCACAGGGGGGTGGGGTTGGGGGGGGTAGGTTGGAACAGGGAGGGGGGGTTTGGGGGGGGGTTATTTTTTTAAGCGGGGCCACAGGGAGTGGGGGGGGGGGGGGGGGGCCAGGGCACGGGGGAGGGGGGTTTTGGGGGGGGTTGGGGTTAGCTTTGGCCCCACGGGGAAAGTGGGGTTTGGGGGGGGGGTTAACCTTTGGCAAAAAGGAGGGGGGGGGGTTTTTGAGGGGGGTGGGGGGAGCACAGGGAGGGGGGTTTTTGCATGGGGGGCAGGGCACGGGGGAGGGGGTTGGGGGGGGGTGGGGGGAGGCACAGGGAGGGGGTTCCCTGGGGGGCAGGACACAGGGAGGGGGGGGTTGGGGGTTGGGGGGGTTTAGCGTGGCACGGGGGAGTGGGGTTGGGGGGGGGGAGGGCAAAGGGAGAAGGGGGGGTTTTTGGGGCCCAAAAAACGTTTTACGGCCGTTTTTTTGGGCGGGGAATTTTTTTTTTTTTTCCCTTCCCTAATTGTTTTAAGGCTAACGCCAATTATCAGGGGGGGAAAAAAAAAGGGGGGAGGAGGGGGAGGAGGGGGAAAGGTAATGAGCGGGGTTAGTGATGCGGGGGGATGGTGATAGGGTTGTGGAAAGGATGATGTTGAGATGATGATGATGATGATGTTTGATGGAGGAGAAGAATGAGAGGGAGAGGGGAAAAGAAGAAGGGAAGGAAAAGGGATAAAAAAGATGATGATGATGATAAAGGGGCCGAAAAAAGGGAATGGAAGAAGAAGAGGAAAAAGGGGAAAAGAAGAAGGGGAAGAGGAAGAAAAAGAAGGAGAAAAAAGAAGGAAGAGGGGATGGAAGGGGGAAATTTAAAAGAAGGGAAAAAACTGAATTTACTACTTATACTATATTTACTACTACAAAATACTACCCAACACCACCCCCCCCACTATACTATTTAATACATACTACCAACACCCCCAAAACCACTACTATAAAAACTACTATACTACACAAATACTACTATACCAAACCACCATACAAACAAATTTACTACTACTACTGCTACTATATACTACTTTAATTAAAACCCATATACACAAAAAAAAAGTAAAAAATTTAAGCAACTGAATAATAAAAAAAAATAATAACAAAACAAAAAACAAAAAATAAAAAATAATTAAATATAAAAAAACCAAACCCCTCCCCCAGCATTTTATAATACAAAAAAAACTCTCTTCTCTCTCTAAAAAAAAAAAAAAAAAAAATCAGCAAAAGAAATAAAAGATGGGGGGAAAAAAAAAAAAAAAATTTAAAAAATTTTTGCAACCACTAAAATTTTTTTTAAAAAAGTTGCGAAAAAACCTTTGACAAAAACCCCCTTGGGGTTGGCAACTTGTGGAGGGGGGGGGGGGGGGGGGGGGGGGGGCCTGGGGAACCCTTTGGGTTTTTGGGGGGGGGGAAAGGGGGAAAAAATTTTGGGAAAAGGGAAGGGGGGGGGGAAGGGGAAAGGGAGGGGGGGGGAAAAGGGGGAAATTGTTGGGGAGTATTTTTTTTGTGTTTTAAAGTAAAAAGTAGTAAAAATAGTGGTGGTGGTGGTGGGGGTGGTGTGGTGGTTGGTGGGGTGGTTGGGTTTAAGTGGTTTGGTAGTGAGTAGTTTTAGGGGTGGTGGTGGGGGGGTGGTGGTGGTGGGGTTTGGGGTGGTGGTGGGGTGGGGGGGGTGGTGGTGGTGGGGGGCCCCGGCGGCGGGGGCGGTGGGGTGGTGGGGGGTTTGGTTTTGGTGGGGGTTTGGGGGGTATTTTAGAAAGTAGTAGTAGAAAAGTAGTAGTGTAGTAGTCAGTAGTAGTATTAGTTTTAGAGTAGGGGTGGCGGTGGTGGTGGTGGGTGGTGGTGGTGGTGGGGTGGTGGTGGTGGGGGGTGGTGGTGGGGGTTTGGTGGTGGTGGTGGGGGGGTAGTGTAGTAGTATTTAGTAGGGACAATAGTAGCAGTAATAGCAGTGCACACGCATAAAAAAGTATACATGCATAAACAAATAAATAAATAAAAAAACCAAAAATTTAAAATAAAAAAAAAACATCTGAAATAAAATGAAAAATGGGCCCAAAAAATCCCCAGAAAAAACCCACAAGAAAAATAAACAGTATAAAAAAAAACCCCCCCTCTCGAAAAACCCCCAAAAACACTGACCTCCCTCCTACCCCTAACCCACTCACGCCCACGTACCAAACAGCCCCCCCTCCATTCCCCAACCCCCTAACCATCCCCCACCATACCCCTAACCTTTCCCCCACCATCCCCCAAACCCCAAAAGCCCCCAGCAGCCACGCCCCCTCCATCCCCCAACCACCCCCCAAACCCCGCCACCGCCCCAAGATAAAGTAAAATGTTTGGGAAAAAACCCAAAAGCCCCCCTTTCCTCCCCCCCACCCCCCCCCAAACCCCCAAGGGCCAAATCAAATAAATTTCTGGGGTATTAATAACGCTACACGGGGAGAGAGGAGGGGAGGAAGGGGGAAGGGAAGAGGAGGGGGAAGGGTTGGGGGAGGGGGGGGAGGAAAAATTGAAAAAAAGAAGTGAAAAAAAAAAATTAAAGGGAAAGGTAAAAAAATAAAAAAAAATAAAATGAAAAAGGGAATTTACAAAAAGAAAGAAGGGGAAAAAAACTAAGAAATAATTTTAAAAACAAATAAATATGTGACAAGCTTCGTGATGTGTGTGTGTGTGTGGGGGTGTTGTTTGGGGTTTTGTGTTTTGTGTGGGGTGTGTGTGTTGTGTTTTGGGGTGTGTGGGGTGTCTGTGGTGTGGGTTTCTGTGTGTGGTCTGGTGTGTTTTCTGTGTGTGTGGGTGGTGGGTGGTTGTTGTGTGTGTGGGGGGTGGGTCTGTGTGTTTGCGTCTGTGGTGGGGTTTCTGTGTGTGGGGTGGTGGTGTGGTGTGTGGTGTGTGTGGTGTGTGTGTGTGTGTGTGGGTCTGTGGTTTTGTGGGGGTCTGTGTTTTTGGGGTGGTGTGTGTGTTTTGTGTTTGTGGTGTGGGTGTGTGTGTTTTTGTGTGTCTGTGTGTGTGTGTGGTGTGTGTGTGGTGTGTCTGTGTGTGTTGTGTGTGGGGTGTGTCTGTGTGTCTGTGTGTGTGTGTCTGTGTGTGTGTATGGTGGGTTCTGTGTGTGTTGTGTGGGGTGTCTGTGTTTTTGTGGTGTGTGTGGGGTCTGTGTTTTGTCGGGTGTGGGGGTTTTTGTGTCTGGTGTGTGTGTGTGTGTGGTTTTGGGGGTGTGGTGTGTGTGGGGGTTTTCTGTTTGGGGTGGGGTGTGTGTGTGTGCGGGGTTGTGTGTGGGGTGTGGTGTCTGTGCTGGGGTTTCTGTGTGTTGTGGTGTGTGTGTGTTTTCTGTGTGTGTCGGGCTTTTCTGTTGTCGTCTTTTCTGTCGTCTTTTGTTTTGTGTGTGTGTGTGAGTGTGAGTGTGTGTGTAAAGTGGGTGTGTTGTGTGGGGTGTTTTGTGTGTGTGTTTGTGTGGTGTTTGTGGTCTGTTGTGTGGTCTGGGGTTTTGTGTCTGTGTGTGTGTGTGTGTGTGTGTGGGGGTTTGGGTGGTGGGGTTTGTGTGTGTGGGGGTTTGTGGGGGTGTGTGCCCGGGTGTGTTGTCGTGTGTGTGTGTGTGATGTGTGTGTGTGTGTGGGGTTTTGTTTGTATGTGGGGTGGTGTGTCTGTTGTGTTTGGGTTTTGTTTGTCGGGTCTGTCGGGTGGGTGTGTGTGTGTGTTTTTTTTGTGTGTGTGTGTGGTGTCTGTGTGTGTGGGTAAGGTGGGGTTTTTTGGGGGTGTCTGTGGTTTTGTGTGTGGGGCTGTGTGGTTTTTGGGGTTCCTGTGTGGTGCCCTGTGTGTGTTGTGTGTGTGGGTTAGTGTGTTGTATGTGTGTTTGTAGGGTGTGTTGTGTTGTGGTGTGTGGGGTTTTGGTTTTTTGTGTGGTTGTGTCTGGCTGTTTTGTGTTTTTGTGTTTGGGGTGGGTGTGTTTTGTGTGTGGGTGTCGGTGTGTTTTGGTCTCTGGTGTGTGTTTTGTGTGTGTCTGTGTCTGTGTTTTGTGTTGGGGTTTTGGTGTGTGTCTGTGTTTTGGTTTTTTCTGTGTTGTGGTGTCTGTGTCTGTGTGTGTGTGTATGTGTGTGGGTAGTGTGTGGGTAGTGTGTGTGTGGTGTGTCTGTGTGTGTTTGTTTTTGTGTTGGGTGTGTTTTGGGGTGTGTGTCTGGTGGTCTGTGCGGTGGGTCTTGTGTGTTGTTTTGGGGGTTTTTGGGGTGTGGTGTGGGTGGGTGTGTGTTTTGGGGTGTGTTTTGACCCCGGGGAAAAAAAAATTTTAAAAAAATTTTTAAAAAAAAAGAGGGAAAAATTAATATTTTAAATTAAAAAAAAATAAAAAAAAAATTTTGAAAACCCCTTTCGAAAATTTTTTTTTTGTTGTTTTGTGTGTGTGTGTGGGTGTGTTTTGTGTGTGGTGTGTGTGGCATGTTGTATTTTGGTTGTGGTGTGTGTGTGGGGTGGGGTTTTGTGTGTGGGTGTGTGGGGTTCTGAGGGTGACGCTTAATGGCTGCTCCCCGCAAAATTTTCCAAAACCACTAACCATTTTTTAAACCCCAAAAACACACACACACACACACACACACAACCCCACACCCACAAAACACACACACACACTTTACACATAACAAAAAAAACACACCCCACACACACACACACACACAACACAACACACACACACATTAACGGTTCTCGTTAAATAATTTCGGGGTTTCCAAAGGGTTTTCATTCCCCCTAAAGGCTAAGAGGTTGTATTTTGTGTGTCTGTTTTAGTGTAGTATTTAGTAGTGGTAGTATTTAGTAGTAGTAGCCGTGGTATTTATTGGTAGTATTAGTAGTATAGTAGTGTAGTAGTAGTAGTAGTAGTAGTAGTAGTAGTAGCAGTAGCAGTGAAAGTAGAAAAATAAAAACAAAATTTTGAGAAAAACGAAAGGGAAAACAAAAATTTTGGTTTTTTACGTGTTTGTGTTGTAATAGTAGTTTTTTTGGGGGTTGGGTGGTATTTAGTAGTAGTAGTAGTGTAGTAGTAGTAGTAGTAGTTTAGTAGTAGTAGTAGTAGTATTTAGTAGTAGAGTAGTAGTGATAGTAGTAGAATTAGTAGTAAAAAAAAATACAGCAAAAAAAAAAAAAATCTAAAAAAAAATATACAAAAAAAATACAATAAAGAAATATAAAAAAAAAAAACACAAAAAGGAAAAAAAATTTTAAAAAAAAAAACTTTAACCATAAAAACCCCCCACAAAAAAAGGTAAAGGGAGTTACCAGCAGAGGTAGGGCCCGAACCCCCGGGACCGGCTCCCTCCCCCCCGGGCGAGGCCCAAAACCCCTGAGCCAACCCCCACCACCACCAGACAAGGGCCCGCCTATACCCCTAAGGGGGGGAAAAGTGATGACGGAGCAAAAAAAAAAAGGGGAAAAGGGAAAATTTTGGGTTTTTTGATGAGGAGGGGAGAGAGGGAGAGAGAGAGAGAGGGGAGAGGGAGAGAGGGGAGAGAGAGGAGGGGAGAGAGAGAAAGGGGAAGAGGAGAGAGGGAGAAAAGAGAGAGTACCTATTTACGCTATAAAAAGGAAAATAATGTGGAAAAAGAACCCGGGAAATTGCCCCCACAGAAACCCCAACAAAAAGTGGATAAATTTTTTTTTAAGTACCCCCTTTTTTTTTTCCCTCTCTCTCTCTTCTCTCTCTTTTTTCTTCTCTCTCCCCAAAATTTTTTTTTGGGCCTCAAAACAGGGGGGGACCAAAGGGGGAGCTTTAGGGGCCCTCAGTGAAAAGCTTTTAAAAAAAAAGAAAAAGAGGGGGGGGTGTTCGTGGGGTGGCGGCGGCACGAGGACTGGCTTGGGCCATCCTGACAAGGAGTGCGGGGCACTCAGCAGGATTTCACTCTCCGTTCTAGAAAGTTTTTCCGTTTCCTGCGGGCACGGGTTTCCGGCAACATACGGCCCCGGGGGTACACCCGGGGCCAAAATTCAGGGGGCCCCCCCCCGGGGCAACCCCCAGCAAAAGGCCCCCGTGTCCGGGGGGCCATGCTGAGGGGGGTCGACCCCTCGGAGCTCCCCCTTTAAAAGGGGGGTGCCGGGGATGTTGCCGAGGCCGTCGCCCCCCAAAAAACCCCTGCGCGCAGGAAAACGGGAAAAAACATTGATGTACGGGAAAAGGTGTATCCTGCTGAGGCCCCCCGCCCCCCACTCCTCGTTTAGGGGAAGGGCAAGCCCGGCCCCGGGGCCGCACCCGGGAGCAGCACGAAAAACACCCCCCTCTCTTCCCCCTATCCCCGACGAAAAACAAACCTGCTTTCCCCCCTGATCAATTGCTTTTCATCCTGATCACCCCCGGAAAGCGTAGCAGGGGTGCTACGCCCCCCCCCCCCCCATTTCCCCCCCCCACCCCGGAGTGTATCCCGCTGATGCCCCCCCCACTCCTTGTCAGGATGGACAAGCCAGTCCTCGTGTCTGCTTAACGTCTTGGAAACGATAAAGGGAAAAAATATCAAGAAATTATTTTTATATTCTTAATATTTTTTCCCTTTATTGTTTCCAAGACGTTATTCTTATCAAGACTTATCCTCCTAAACTTTTACTGCACCTTCCTGATTACTCTCTCTCTCTCTCTCTCTCTTTCCAAACAATTTTTGACATTCTAGATATTTTTTTCCCTTTTTTTTTATTTCCAAGAAATTATTCCTCCTCCTCCTCCTCCTCCTAAACTTTTACTGTACTTTCCTGATTATGAATTATTACTTTTCCTTCCTTCCTCCTCCGCCTCCTACGCCTTCTGATTTATATTCTTATTCCTTCCATCTAATTCCTTCTTTCCCATTTTGTCCTCCTCTTCCCATACTTTTCCCCTCCTTCTCTTCGCCTTCTGATAAATACTTTTTCCCTTCGTCTAATTCCTTCTTTACCAGTCTTTTTCCTCCTCTTCCCATACTTTTCCTTCCTTCTACTAAACCCATTTTTTTTTTTTCCTCTCCCTCCTCCTCCTCCTTCGACTGTTATATTATTTTCTCTCTATTCTCATCGCTTTTCTTCTTATTATTATTAAATTCTTCCCTCCTTCCTCGTCTCACACTCTTCTATAAAATTACATCAATTATTCATTAATCATACATTATTAAATTTTACACCATGAGAGAGAGAGAGAGAGAGAGAGAGAGAGAGAGAGAGAGAGAGAGAGAGAGAGAGAGAGAGAGAGAGAGAGAGAGAGAGAGAGAGAGAGAGAGAGAGAGAGAGAGAGAGAGAGAGAGAGAGTGCTTGCAACCTCCCATTTAGTACACCCCCCCTTCCCCTTACTCTCCCTTTCCCTGCTCCCTTCCTTTCCCTTTTCCCCTTCCCTTACCTATCCCCATTGTTACCCCACCCCTTATCTCCTACCCCAACACCCCTTCACCTTCCCCCTCTCCTATTTTCTCACCTTTTCCCCCTCCCTTCACCCCCAACCCTTATATTCTACCCCAATACCCTTTTACTTTCCCTTTCCCCTCTCCTCCTTCAACTTTTTCCCTCCCCCTCTCCCTTTCCCCTCTCCTTCCTTTCCCTCCCTCCCTCTTCCCCTTCCTCAACGTTTCCCTTCCCCCTCCCCCCTTTCACCCCACCCCTCCCCCTCTCCTCCTTCCTCACCTTTTCCCCTCCCTGCCCCCTCTCACTTAGCCATGACCACTTTAGCCACAATGCAGTTTAATCAACCTGGCAGTCACGTGACCACAATTAAACATAGCTAACGACCTCTCTCTCTTCCTCTTTCTCTCTCTCTCTCTCTCTCTCTCTCTCTCTCTCTCTCTCTCTCTCTCTCTCTCTCTCTCTCTCAACTTTCATACCTATACCATAGTTGTGTGTGTGTGTGTGTGTGTATGGTGTGTGTGAGAGAGAGGAGAGAGGAGGGGAGGGAGAGGTGAGGTGGTAGAGAGAGAGAGAGAGAGAGAGAGAGAGAGAGAGAGAGAGAGAGAGAGAGAGAGAGAGCAGTTAAAGGGCAGATATACGAGTAGTGAGCAAATTTCGACGCCAAATAATCAGTGACAGAATAGAGAGAAAGCTTTTCCGCAAAATTTAATATTAAAATCTGGGTTGCAATATACAGTATTCCTCTTTATTATAATTTTCTTTGCACTTGATATGCTTCGCACCTATCGCACACACACGCACGCACGCACACACACACACACACACACACACACACACACACACACGTACACCTTACACGCATAACTGTCCTCGTATTTCTTTCTGCTTCCTCTCTCTCTCTCTCTCTCTCTCTCTCTCTCTCTCTCTCTCTCTCTCTCTCTCTCTCATTATTGGCTTCAGCTGCGACGTTGCCAAATGTTAAGATAAAACAAGAAAATATATAATAAAAGTTTAGTAGCAAACTGAATTATTGAGCATTGTGTGACAAGAATCTCTCTCTCTCTCTCTCTCTCATCATCATCATCATTTTAAGAGGCGATTTGTCAAAATTTAATTCACGTGCTTAATTGAGAGATAGAGAGATAGAGGGAGAGAGAGAGAGAGAGAGAGAGAGGAGAGAGAGAAGAGAGAGAGAGAGGGAGAGAGAGAGAGAGAGAGAGAGAGAGAGAGAGAGGAACGAAGTAGTTGAAGCAGCAATAACTTTCAGTGTGGTGGTGGTGGTAATGGAGGAGGAGGAGGAGGAGGAGGAGGAGGAGGAGGAGGAGGAGGAGGAGGAGGAGGAGGAATGATGTAGTGTGAAGTGAAGGTATGAAACGCAGCGTGACGCGGAGAGAAAAGGGAAAGAGGGGAAGGAGAAGAGGAAGGGGAATAAAGGTAAGGAGAAGAGTGAGAGGAGGCGAGAAGTGAGGGTATTGGATAGGGCAATGGTAGTGAGGGAAGAGAGAAGAGAAACAGAGGAGTGAGGAGGAAGAGGGGAGTGTGGAGGAATAAAGAAGTGAGGGGAAGAGGAGAGTGAGGGGAAGTACTACAAAACTTTCACGGACTATTGACCACTCCACTATACCACCACCACCACCACCACTACCCTCTTACCACATCAACTATAATCATCACAACTAGCCTACTACTATTACCATAACTACCACCTCACTATCCACATCTCCTACTACTACTACTACTACTACTACTATTACTATTACTATTACTATACTACTACTCCTACCACTACTACTATACTACTACTATACTACTACTACTCCTACCACACTACTACTACTACTACTACTACTACTACTACTATTACTACTACTACTACTACTACTACTACTACTACTACTCCTACCACTACTACTATACTACTACTACTCCTACCACTACTACTACTATACTACTACTATACTACTACTACTACTATTACTACTACTACCACTACTACTACTACTATACTACTACTACTACTACTTCGATCGTGTATAGCTTGCCATTCAATATGTACACACACGCACACACACACACGCACGCACACACACATACACACACACATACACACGCACACACACACGCACACACATACACACACACACACAGACTAACCAATATTTCACCTGTCCCTCCTTCCCTCCCTCCCTCCCTCCCTCCCTCCCTCCCTCCCTCCCTCCTTCCTTCCCTCCTCCCAACTTTTCCTTTCCTCGCACACCAATACACGTCACGAACACGAACACGACATAATTGAAGCTGGATATTAATAAAAAGACCAACTTCTCACCCAAAAAGAATGATGATGAGATGATGATAATAAGAAAAATAGTAGAAGAGGAAGAGGAAAAAGGTGAACAACAACAACAACAACAACAACAATTATAACCATCACAAGCCAAGAAAAAGACAAAGAAAAAAAAGACAATAATGAAATCTTTAAAAATATACACAAAAAAAAAAAGTGAACCACCACAACAACAACAAAACCTAACAATCACAAACCAAGAAACAAAACCAAACAAAAAAACAAAATAAAAATAAAACAATGACAAAGATGAGGTGCATTAACAATAACAACAATCACAAACAAAGAAAAAAAAAAAAAAAAAATCTACCCACAAGGCAATAATTGTATCATTCTTTTATAATCAATTTTTTCACCTGATCAATTTTATTCCCGAACCTGTTTTAGCATAACCTTGAATCTAATGGTATATAAACCCCCCTTCCCCCCCCCCCCTTAAGGCATTACTCTTCCTGTATTGCTGTGGTGATGGTGGGGAAGGGGGAGGGGAAGATGAGGGGAAGAGGGAAAGGGGGAGTGAGGGGAAGGGGGATAGGGGAAGAGGGAGGGGAAGATGTGGGGAAGGGGGAGAAGGAGGGGAAGGGGAGGGGAGGAGGGAATGGAGGAGAGGGAGAGGGGAAGATGAAGGGAAGGGGGAGAGGAAGATGAGGGGAAGGGGAGCGGGGGAGGGGAAGATGAGGGGAAAGGGGAGGGGAAATGACAGGGCGTGAAAAGTTCAAGGCTGCCTCCTACTCCTCCTCCTCTCCTATCATTACGAAAATAGGTGTATTGATACTTGAACATGCAATTCTCTCTCTCTCTCTCTCTCTCTCTCTCTACCACCTTTCATACATCTTCTCTCACTTTCCTTCCTTCTTTCTTCCACTCTTAAATATTAATCTTTCTCCTTATTTCCCTCTCTTCCCCTCACTCTTCCTTTCCTTTCCCCTCTAATCCTTCCTTCATTCCCCTCATCCCTCCCCTCCTTCATTCCTTCTATAAATATCCTTCCCACCTCATCCTAAATCTATATTCCAATTTCCACCTTCCCCTCACTCCCATTTTCCCCTCTTTTCCCCTCAGCCGTTTTTTGTGGGATTTGAAGGGATCAATTGAAATAAAAAGCTAACGGGTGTAAAATGTATCTTGCCCTCACAAAAGGCTCTATGGGTCTGTCCGTTTCCCCTCACTCCTCCCTTCCCCTCTTCTCCCCACACCTACCTTACCGTTTATCCACCCTACCAAAGCTACGGCCAAAAAGAGAGAGAGAGAGAGAGAGAGAGAGAGAGATGGTTAAGGTAAAGGGAATATGGATTACGTCTGTCTCTCTCTCTCTCTCTCTCCTCTCTCTCTCTCTCTCTCTCTCTCTCTCTCTCTCTCTCTCTCTCTCTGCCTTTGAGGGGAAGATAGTAATGAACATCCCATTTTTAATTATCACAGTGAAAGGCGACTCGCTAGTTGGTAACAATGCGTATTACAGTTAACTGCTACATACCTATAACAACCATTGCCACTACAACGGTAACTACACCAATGATGACTACTACTACTACTACTACTACTCTACTACTACTACCAACCACCACTACTACTACTCTTACTACTACTACTCTTACTACTACCACCACCACTACTACTCCTCCTACTACCACCACCACTACTACTACTACCACCACCACTACTACTACACCACTACTACTACTTCCACCACCACTACTACTACTATTGTTATATCAACTACAATTCTGGTTTCAATCACAAAAAACAATGCAATAACAAATACAGTCGATACTTTCATCACCATCACCGCCAAAAACAAACCTATTTCAGAGCGAATGACAGCACACACACACACACACACACAACACACACACACACACACACACACACACACACACACACATACGAACCAAGTGTTAATATACGTGTGTGAAAATTATGGAGCTATGTCAATCCCATTTTCTCTCTCTCGCTCTCTCTCTCTCTCTCTCTCTCTCTCTCTCTCTCTCTCTCTCTCTCTCTCTCTCTCTCTCTCTCTCTCTCTCTCTCTTTCTCTCTCTCTCTAACAATTAAATAGATCCCTCGACATTTTCTCTTTCTATTTATTGACTTTACTTTCAACAATTGAATACAAAAAACAAAATAAATCTTTTCCAATACAATGGGCTGTGAATAACACACTCTCTCTCTCTCTCTCTCTCTCTCTCTCTCTCTCTCCTCTCTCTCTCTCTCTCTCTAACACTACAACCTGCTACATGCTTTATCTCTCACATATCTATTTCTTCCTCGAATTAAGCAACACAAAATTAAACTATACATTTAGTTTCTACAATTTTTGTTTGCCCTTCCCCGACTCACATATATAGTTGTCCTTCCTATATTAACGTTCTCATTCGTTACAATAAATTTCATATTATGTTCTTCCTTCCTATTTTTCATAATGTTATTTACCTGCTTATATATTTATTTATTCATAAGTTTCCCCACACAATATTTCCCATTTTCTTTCCTTATATTTATTTATTTATATTTTCCATTTTCTTTCCTTATATTTATTTATTTATATTTCCCATTTTCTTTCCTTATATTTATTTATTTATATTTCCCATTTTCTTTCCTTATATTTATTTATTTATATTTCCCATTTTCTTTCCTTACATTTATTTATTTACATTTCCCATTTTCTTTCCTTACATTTATTTACTTGAGTCTCCCGATACAATATTTTTTTCATTTTCTTGACATGTTTATACATTAATCTATTCATTTAAGTTTCCCTACACCATTTTTATCATTTTCTTAATTACATTTCAATTACCTAGTCTATTTTTTTTTATTATGGTCAAAATGCACTACCGTAGATAACAGTAAAGTCGCCACCTGCAGTCATGTCGCCAGCCGCCAAATATTACGAATTATAGCATTACTACTGATTTTTATGTGCCACTGAAGATGATACACAGTAGTTTATATCATGACTGTATAATCTACCCTGTTTCAGCGTTGTTTTATGCTTTGTAGCTGCAAGTATAGACGGTTTCAAATTTCGCTACGCATTTTTTTTTCGGGCGACGACGACAGCGGGAGGACACTCAGTAAATAAACACTAGATGGCGACTTTACTACTGGTAGCCACTTTGTAGATATTTTTGTAATTTGTTCATTTATAGCCATACTATGACACAGATGAAGACACAAAATGACACAGACTCTCCAGATAGCCCCTTCTAACTTTCCTGAAATCATGGATGTAGAAATGTAAGTATTAACTCCACCACACGTCTGTAAACAGAAAAAAAAGTTGTCCTGGCGACTTAACTGTTATCTACGGTAAGGAAGCCACGCCCCCTGCCTCCCCTTCTATTCTACGGGGCAGCTGATTGGTGCATTCCTCGTATCATCACTACCAATCACAATATCTTCACTACTTAACAGCGGCGTGACCACTGGACAGAGCAATCTTCATTACAGAGGGATTTTTTTTTTTGACACCCTCTGTAGTGAAGATTGCTCTGTCCAGTGGTCACGCTAATCACGTTAAGTAGTGAAGATATTGTGATTGGTAGTGATGATACGAGGAATGCACCAATCAGCTGCCCCGTAGAATAGAAGGGGAGGCAGGGGGCGTGGCTTCCTTAGTGCATTTTGACCATAATAAAAAAAATAGACTATACCTGTGTTACACTTCCCTTTGAATTCCTATGTAACACTTCCCTTTGAATTCCTATGTAACACTTCCCTTTGAATTCCTATGTAACACTTCCCTTTGTGAATTCCTATGTAACACTTCCCTTTGTGAATTCCTATGTAACACTTCCCTTTGTGAATTCCTATGTAACACTTCCCTTTGAATTCCTATGTAACACTTCCCTTTGAATTCCTATGTAACACTTCCCTTTGTGAATTCCTATGTAACACTTCCCTTTGAATTCCTATGTAACACTTCCCTTTGTGAATTCCTATGTAACACTTCCCTTTGTGAATTCCTATGTAACACTTCCCTTTGTGAATTCCTATGTAACACTTCCCTTTGAATACCTATGTAACACTTCCCTTTGAATACCTATGTAACACTTCCCTTTGAATACCTATGTAACACTTCCCTTTGAATACCTATGTAACACTTCCCTTTGAATTCCTATGTAACACTTCCCTTTGAATCCTATGTAACACTTCCTTTGAATCCTATGTAACACTTCCCTTTTGAAATTCCTATGTAACACTTCCCTTTGGAATTCCTATGTAACACTTCCCTTTGAATTCCTATGTAACACTTCCCTTTGAATTCCTATGTAACACTTCCCTTTGAATTCCTATGTAACACTTCCCTTTGAATACCTATGTAACACTTCCCTTTGAATTCCTATGTAACACTTCCCTTTGAATTCCTATAAACTTTGTAAACACTTCCCTTTGTTTGAAATTCCTTGGTAACACTTCCCTTTGAATTCCTATGTAACACTTCCCTTTGTGAATTCCTATGTAACACTTCCCTTTGAATTCCTATGTAACACTTCCCTTTGAATTCCTATGTAACACTTCCCTTTGAATTCCTATGTAACACTTCCCTTTGAATTCCTATGTAACACTTCCCTTTGAATTCCTATGTAACACTTCCCTTTGAATTCCTATGTAACACTTCCCTTTGTGAATTCCTATGTAACACTTCCCTTTGTGAATTCCTATGTAACACTTCCCTTTGTGAATTCCTATGTAACACTTCCCTTTGAATTCCTATGTAACACTTCCCTTTGAATACAGTTATATTATACACAGTTTTTTCTCTTTACATTTTTGTTCATTATTTTATTTCGTTCTTTCACAAATAACTTTCCTATTTTTTCTTCAGAACAAGGTGTCCATAAAGTGTCTATTTGCCTCACAATTCATAGTTTTTTCCTTATGATTATTCTTTCTTAGGCCTTTTTTTTTTTTTTTTTTTTTTTTTTTTTTTTAATTGAACATTTACTTTTTGATTTAGTTTTCTTTTCGTCTATTTTCCACACAATTCATATATTTTCTTGTTCATTTTAAGGACATTTTTTTGAATTTTTTTGGACATTTACTTTTTTATTTAGCTTTCTTTTCACCCTGTATCTTCTCCTGTCACACTTCAATCCCATCTTTTTCTTTATTATATTATATATTTATTTATTTATTTATCATTTTTCTTTATTCTACGTACAAATTTCTTTAGTTGCTTTTTCCCTCACAATTAAGCCCTTGAGACCCAGAACGTAATTTCCATTGTATTTTGGGTACCATTAGACGATTTTTAGTGAATATAAGCAATATTTTATAGATATGACCCGTTTAGTATCCTTGTCCACTAGTTAATTTGGTATATTCAGTGACTTTTCGTAATTATATGCCTAACAACAGACGATTTTTTATAGCAAAGGAAAGATCTGGGCGCGAAGGGGTTACTAAATCGTTCTTTGTCCCAGTTTTTCTTTCCTTTCCTTTATTATCATTCCTTTCATTTCCTTTACATACTACCGTTCGTGTCACAGCTTTTTAATTATTCCTTTCATTTAATTTACATACTACATAATATTTCAAAACGCTATCTATTTTCTTTTCTGTGTTTTCCACTTAATTATTCAAGCAATCTTATTTATATTTTCCTTTATTAATATAGCGTTCTTTGTCACCGCTTTTAATTATCACAGCTTTTAATTAACCCCTTCACACCCAGATGTTTCCTTTACTATAAAATATTGTATGTTGTCGAGCCATAAAATAACAAAATCTAACTATATACCAAATTAGTTAGTGGACAAGATACTAAACGGGTCATATCTATAAAATATTGCTTATATTCACTAAAATCGTCTATTGGTAGCCAAAATATAAAGGAAATTACGTTCTGGGTCTCAAGGGTTAAATTTTCAAGCAATCTTTTATTTTTTTCCTTTATTAATATACGTTCTTTGTCACAGCTTTTAATTAACCCCTTCACACCCAGATGTTTCCTTTGCTATAAAATATTGTATGTTGTCGAGCCATAAAATAACAAAATCTAACTGAATATACCAAATTAGTTAGTGGACTAAACGGGTCATATCTATAAAATATTGCTTATATTAACTAAGAATTGTCTAATGGTACCTAAATTACAATGGAAATTACGTTCTGGGTCGCAAAGGGTTAAATAGTCAAGCAATCTTATCTATATTTTCCTTTATTAATATACCGTTCTTTGTCACAGCTTTTAAATCATTCCTCTCATTTATTTTTCATATTACAAAACGCTATCAGATTTTCTTTTCAGTTTATTTCACTTAAATTATCAAGCAATCTTTTCTTATATTTTTCCTTTATTAATATATCGTTCTTTGTCCCAGCTTTTAACCCCTTGAGGCCCAGAACGCACGTAATTTCCATTGTAATCTGGGTACCATTAGAACGATTTTTAGTGAATATAAGCAATATTTTATAGCTATGACCTGTTTAGTATCCTTACCACTAACTAATGTGGTATATTCAGTTACTTTTCGTAATTCTATGGCTAAAAACACACATTTTTATAGTAAAGGAAAGATCTGGGCGTGAAGGGGTTAAATATTCAAGCCATCTTTTTTATAATTTTCCTTTAGTAATATACCGTTCTTTGTCACAGCTTTTAAATCATTCCTTTCATACATTTTTCATATTTCAAAACGCTCCTTTTTCATTTGCGTGTTCATCTTTTTCATTGATGTGGGTTTTTTCACTTCAATAATCAAGCCATTTTTTTTACATTTTTTCCATATAAAGCAAAGGTAGTTTTTTATATGTATTCATTAATGATCTTATTGTGATACAGGCTTAGCGACAACAATAGAATATAAACAATTACTATTAACTAATCCCTGAGAACATTAAAGCATAATTCCACTTCCTGAATAATAATAATAATGATAATGTAATGATAATGATACTTCCTGAATAATAATAATAATAATGATAATAATGATAATGATAACTAGAATCCTCTTTATTTTTGTTTATCCCACTATCTGTTTCCTCATTCGCATTGTGGATTATAAATTAACCCTTCACGCCCAGATCTTTCCTTTGCTATATCAAATCGTCTGTTTAACTTATTAGCCATAAAACTACGAAAAAGTAAATAAATAAACCAAATTAGCTAATGGACAAGGATATTAAACAGGTCATATCTATATAATATTGCTTATATTCATTAAAATCGTCGAATGGTGATTATATTACAATGAAAATTACGTTCTGGGCCTCAAGGGATTATGAATAAATGGTAAGTATAGATTAATAATAATAATAATAATAACAATTGTAATAATGATAACAATAATAACGATAAATAAGTGTGTAATCTGTATTATATTTTTATGAATAAAGTGAAAAAGAGAAATGATCATTAAATAAATATATAAATAAATCTGGTCTCGAAATATGACCAAAAAAATGTAACAAATATAAGAAAACAAAGAATGATTTTGAGACTAATTCTAGAAGAGAAGAAAATTAGAGGATTTTAGAATAATCATAAACTAAAAGAGGATCACAGGTATCAATAAGCCTCGATAGAGAAGAAGAAAATATCTCTTTCTTACTATTTACTCTGATTTTTTTCACCTAAAATGTTTTATTCCTACTTGCTTTCCGTCACACTTTCTCATATTTTCTAGTTTGTTTTTAAGGATGCTCTGCTATATTTCTCTCTCTTATTTCTTTATGTTTCTACTGTCTCTTCTTTATTCTTACTTGCTGTCTTGTCTCTGTTGGGCGTCTACAGTAAGGCCTCAGCGGTATGTAATGTACAGTGTGGTATAATGTCACGTGTCATCCCGTTACCCAAGACGTGGTGTCATTGTTCACTATAGCGGCTGTGTTCCCGGTGATAACGGTGACCTCTCTCTCTCTCTCTCTCTCTCTCTCTCTCTCTCTCTCTCTCTCTCTCTCTCTCTCTCTCTCTCTCTCTCATCATTTTAAGAGGCGATATGTCAAAATCTAATTCACGTGCTTAATTGAGAAAGAGAGTGAGCGGAGCTTAGTAGTCTCTCTCTCTCTCTCTCTCTCTCTCTCTCTCTCTCTCTCTCTCTCTCTCTCTCTCTCTCTCTCTCTCTCTCTCTAATGATATGTATATAAAGGATGAAATGAAAAGTAAATTAAAACTTTTAGATGTGAGCTGTACCGACTATAAGACTCTCTCTCTCTCTCTCTCTCTCTCTCTGATATTAGTCCTTTCAAAAACGAATATATTATGAATGACTATAATAACAGTAGGAATAAAAACTAATGGTAGAAGAAAAAGAAAACCATTTTGAGTATCAGTGTAAATACGCGAAAAATTTATTAAGAGAAAAAAGTTATAGGTATAAAAAAAACATATTTAATGACCTTGATATTGGTAAATAGATATATAAAAATTAATGTAGCCTAAAAATGTATATTATTTGCGTATGAATAATAAAAAGGTTGAAAATGTTGAGCTTATAAAAAATATATATAGAAAGAGGAATTATGGTATGCCTCCGGGTGACATTATTATTATTATTATTATTATTATAGAGGTATATAGGTATTATCAATGATTTGCTTTAGTAGTTACTTAAGTTCATTCCCTCGTCCTTATATTATGGTGTTGTTTTTATGGTATGCCTCCGGGTGATATTAAAATTATTATTATTATTATTATTATTATTATTATTATTATTATTATTATAGAGGTATATAGGTATTATCAATGATTTGCTTTAGTACTTAAGTTCATTCCCTCGTCCTTATATTATGGTGTTTGTTTTATGGTATGCCTCCGGGTGATATTAAAATTATTATTATTATTATTATTATTATTATTATTATTATTATTATAGAGGTATATAGGTATTATCAATGATTTGCTTTAGTACTTAAGTTCATTCCCTCGTCCTTATATTATGTTGTTGTTTTTTTATTGTATGCCTTCGGGTGAGAATAAAATTATTATTATTATTAATATTGGTAGTTCTTTAGATTGCTTATCCATCAAAAAAAAATGTCACTTTTATATATTTTCATCATAATCTTTCACGAATCATGAATAGTTACTGGCAGTGAATAATTATCATCATTATTTATAACTTCATAAAAAAACAAATCTGGGTCAGTATAAAAAAAAAAACGTGAATTTTCATGTATATCTAAAAATGTGAATTTCGTTTTTTTCTTCTACACTTTAATTAAATTGCAGAAAAAAAACCTTGCTAATACGAGCTTTCCTGTATGACATTAATAAATAAAACAAATAATTATATACACATAAATACAAATGAAAAAATATATGAAAAAACTAAGTCTAATCCCTCAACATTCTAACGACGCATGAGGTCACACACACACACACACACACACACACACACACACACACACACACACACACACACACACAGTCACACACACACACACACCAAGCAGGTCACGGTGACATGTTGGTCGTGTCCTGCGGTGACACACACAGATGATCCTCCTGACACATACACTCACACACACCACACACGTACACACACACACACACACACGACGCACGAAACCGTTGCTTCATATTATAAGGAAAATTAATATGGTACACAACCTTTACACACACACACACACACACACACACACACACGAGTGGTTGGTTGGTCACCGGTCAATAGTTTAATGGAAAAACCAGTGTGAAGGAGAAGGAGGAGGAGGAGAAGGAGGAGGAGGAGGAGGATTAAGTAAAAAAACAGACTGAAGGGGAACAAGAAGAGAAATTGGACAGAAAATGAGAGAGAGAGAGAGAGAGAGAGAGAGAGAGAGAGAGAGGAGAAGAGAGGAGAGGAGAGAGAGAGAGAGGAGAGAGAGAGGAGATTCTAAGGGGGAAGAAAGCGAATGGGTATGGAATATGAAAGAATGTAGAGGGAAGTAGTAAAGTGAAAACGAGAAAGAGAGAGAGAGAGAGAGAGAGAGAGAGAGAGAGAGAGAGAGAGAGAGAGAGAGAGAGAGAGAGAGAGAGAGAGAGAGAGAGAGAGAGAGAGAGAGAGAGAGAGAGAGAGAGAGAGAGAGTCATTCTCCTTAAACATTTCTCGTATTTCTTATCGCTACCTCGTTGATTCAAGTGAGAAAAAAAAGCGAATAAAAAATGATTTAAGAGAAAGCAAGGGGGTGGGAGAGAGAGAGAGAGAGAGAGAGAGAGAGAGAGAGAGAGAGAGAGAGAGAGAGAGAGAGAGAGAGAGAGAGAGAGAGAGAGAGAGAGAGAGAGAGAGAGAGAGAGAGAGAAGGACGGAATGAAAAAAATTAATGAGGAAGAGATTAAGCTTAAAGGATAAATATATATAAAAAAATACATTACACATATCTATCTATATATAATAATATAAGCGAAAGTGTGTGTCTGTCTGTCTGTCTGTGTGTGTGTGGTATAGGTTCCGCCCCCCGTGGCGCAAACACCTCATATGGCACATTTTTGGAATCAGGTTGACCAGGGGAAGGTCATAAGCCCATTTATGAGATGATCCGATCACTTCTTTTTTTTCTTTTTTTTAGCAGCCTATTAGCGAGAATTTTGAAAACAAAAGTGGGTTGCGAGAATTGAGGAAGCCTTGATGTAGGGTGATGGGTAATGGGTGAGTGAATGGGTGGGGTGATGGGTAATGGGTGTGGGGTGATGGGTGAGTGAATGGGTGGGGGGTGATGGGTTGGGGGTGATGGGTGATGGATGAGGGAATAGGTGGGGGGTGATGGGTAATGGGTGAGTGAATGGGTGTGTGGTGATGGGTAATGGGTGAGTGAATGGGTGGGGGGTGATGGGTAATGGGTGAGTGAATGGGTGGGGGGTGATGGGTAATGGGTGAGTGAATGGGTGGGGGGTGATGGGTAATGAGTGAGTGAATGGGTGGGGGGAATACATACATTTCTACATCCATGATTTCAGGAAAGTTAGAAGGGGCTATCTGGAGAGTCCATGTTTGGTGGGCCGAAGGCCCACCAAACACAGGTGGTGGGCCGAAGGCCCACCAATAGCCCTCCGCAGGAGCTAGCCAAAAAGTCCGCCCGGAGGGCGGCTTTGCGGCTAGTTCATAATAAAAACTAGTCTAACATATATCTATCTATCTATAAGCATTAATATCTATCCACTCGATAACCTTACCTATCTATCGACCTATCTATCTATCCACTTAAATCCCCTATCTATCTACCTATCCATCCACCTGTACTATCTATCTATACTATCTATTGGAATTAATGCATCTATCCACTTATATCTCCTATCTACCAACCTGTCTATCCCCCTGTACTATCTATCCACTTATATCTCCTATCCATCTACCTGTCTATCCACCTGTACTATATATCCACTTATATCTCTTATCTATCCACCTGTACTATCTAACTATCCACTTATATTTCCTATCTATCTACCTGTCTATCCACCTGTACTATCTATCCACCTGTCTATCCACCTGTACTATCTATCCACTTATATCCACCTGTCTATCCACCTGTACTATCTATCCACTTATATTTCCTATCTATCTACCTGTCTATCCACTTATATCTCCTATCTATCCACCTGTACTATCTATCCACTTATATCTCCTATCTATCTACCTGTCTATCCACCTGTACTATCTATCCACTTATATCTCCTATCAATCCACCTGTACTATCTATCCACTTATATCTCCTATCTATCCACCTGTACTATTTATCCACTTATATCTCCTATCTATCCACCTTTAGTATCTACCTATCCACTTATAACCCCGCCTCTGTTTACCTATTCATGCCGTAAGCTTAACCCTAACGTAAAATCCATCTATTTTATATCTATCCATCTGACTGACCTCACGTTTATCCCCTAGCCTGTATCTATCAATCTATGTACATATTAATTAGTTTCTTTATATATCTATTAACTTGTGTGTCTACCAGGTATGTATCTATTTATATAACCTATCTGACTTATTATCTATCTATCTATGTATTTCTCTATTTATTTATCTATTTCTCTATCTATCTATCTATTTCTCTATCTACCTATGTGACTTTCTATCTATCTATATATGTGACTTTCTATCTATCTTTCTATGTGACTTCCTATCTATCTATCTATTTATCTATCTATCTGTCTATCTATCTATCTATGTGAATTTCTATCTATCTATCTATGTGACTTTCTATCTATCTATATATGTGACATTATATCTATCTATATATGTGACATTATATCTATCTATATATGTGACTTCCTATCTATCTATCTGTCTATCTATTTCTCTATCTATCCACATATGACACAAAGTAAAAACAAAAGTCAATGTTAATATTTTGAAAGAAAATAAAATATGTTTGTGTGTGTGTGTGTGTGTGTGTGTGTGTGTGTGTGTGTGTGTGTGTGTGTGTGTGTGTGTGTGTGTGTGTGTGTGTGTGTGTGTGGTGTGTTTTTACCCTGTTCAGTCAATGAATCATGCATGAGCTGTTGAAAGAGAAAACATTATTTATATTATATGATTATTTTTTTCTTCATAATTCAGAACCAATTAGTCATCTTCCTTTTTTTATGAGTGTGTGTGTGTGTGTGTGTGTGTGTGTGTGTGTGTGTGTGTGTGTGTGTGTGTAGAAAGGGGGAGGGGACGGAAGAAGAGAGGGGGAAAAAAAAGAGGGGGAAAAAGAAGAGAGGGGAGGGAAGAAGGGAGGGAAGGGAAGGGAGGGGAGGGAAGAAGGGAGGGGAAGGAAGAAGGGAGGGGAAGGAAGAAGGGAGGGGAAGGAAGAAGGGAGGGGAGGGAAGAAAAGAGAGAGATAATGATGGGCAAGGAACAAGATATAGGAAGGGTGGAAGGAAGGAAGAGGGTTAAAATCAAGGATAATGCAAGGATAGGAGAAGAGAAGAGAGAGGAGAGAGAGAGGAGAGAGAGGAGAGAGAGGAGAGAGAGAAGAGAGAGAGAAGAGAGAGAGAAGAGAGAGAGAGAGGAGAGAGAGAGAGAAGAGAGAGAGAGAGGAGAGAGAGAGAGAGAGAGAGAGAAGAGAGAGAGAGAGAGAGAGAGAGAGAGAGAGAGAGAGAGAGAGGAGAGAGAGAGAGAGAAGAGAAGTCAGGAAGGAAAAAAATAATGAGGAAGAGATTAACCTTAAAGGAAAAAATAAACAAAAAAATCCATTACACACATTCATAAAAAATAAAAAAACTTGGTTAGTTAGTATCCTTGGTTAACATTTTGATCAATAACAATTTGTGTATGCCTGCTTGTTTCTCGTTTTTTCCTTTGCTTAGTTTGTTTATTTACTAACAGAAAAATATGTTATGAAACTCGTAATATAAAATGATAGGAAAAATTATGAGAAACTTTACAGACAGGCGGACAGACAGATAGACAACACACACACACACATGACATTTTGATGAGAGGGAAGAAAACATACACAGTGGATATGAGGAAATTTAAGACGGGAGGAAGAAGAAGAAGAAGAAGAAGAAGAGGAAGAAGAGGAAGAAGAAAAAGAGGAAGAAGAAGAGTTAGAGGAAGAAGAAAAAGAAGAGGAAGAAGAAGAAAAAAGAAGAAAAAGGGGAAGAAAAAGAAAGATGAAGAAAAAAAGATGAAGAAAAAGAGGAAGAAGATGAAGAAAAAGAGGAAGAAGAAGAAGAAAAGAAGAAGAAGAAAAAGAGGAAGAAGAAAAAGAGGAAGAAAAAGAGGAAGAAAAAGAAAAAGAGGAAGAGGAAGAAAAAGAGGAATATAATAATAAGAAGAAGAAGAAGAAGAAAAAGAGGAAGAAGAATAAAAAGAAAAAGAGGAAGAAGAAAAAGAGGAAGAATAATAAGAAGAAAAAGAGGAAGAAGAATAAAAAGAAAAAGAGGAAAAAGAAAAAGAGGAAGAAGAAAAAGAGGAAGAAGAATAAAAAGAAAGAGGAAGAAGAATAAGAGGAAGAATAAGAAGAAGAAAAAGAGGAAGAAGAAGAGGAAGAAGAAAAAGAGGAAGAAGAAGATGAAGAAAAAGAGTTAGAAAAAGAAGATGAGGTTCCCGACCCAAAACAACTCTTGGGAATATGCTAAACAAATATTGAAGGAAACTTGAGTAAGGAGGAGGAGGAGGAGGAGGAGGAGGAGGAGGAGGAGGAGGAGGAGGAGGAGAGGAGGAGGAGGAGGAGGAGGAAAGAAAGAAGTCTATAATAGTGTGATGATGATGAAAAGTGATGCCAGAAGAAGTTGAAGAGAAAGAAGTAATGAAAGAAATAATACAAAAAAAATTACAAGAGATAGTACAAGAAAAAAAGAGAAAAATGAAAACACGAAAACAAGACAAGAAAAAGAATAGACGAGATAAAAAGAGATACTACCAAGAAACAAAAACATATACAAGAACAGCAAAAACAACATATGCAAACAATAACAAACCACAAACAAACAAATAAATAAACAAATATACATACATATACATAACTCATCAAAAAAACACTGAAGTAAAATTGAAAAAAATTTACCTTAAAATTATGAAAAAACTAAAATTTACCTTATGGACACCTTCCACATAGACACACACTCACCCACCCTTCCAATACAGCTACGCACCCTTCCACATAGACACTCACACACACACCCTTCCAATACAGCTACGCACCCTTCCACATAGACACTCACACACCCTTCCAATACAGCTACGCACCCTTCCACATAGACACACACACACCCTTCCAATACAGCTACGCACCCTTCCACCTAGACACACTCACACCCACCCAATACAGCTACGCACCCTTCCACATAGACAACCACACACCCTTCCAATACAGCTACGCACCCTTCCACATAGACACACTCACACCCTCCCAATACAGCTACGCACCCTTCCACATAGACACACTCACACACCCTTCCAATACAGCTACGCACCCTTCCACATAGACACACACACACACCCTTCCAATACAGCTACGCACCCTTCCACATAGACACACTCACACCCTCCCAATACAGCTACGCACCCTTCCACATAGACACACACACACCCTTCCAATACAGCTACGCACCCTTCCACATACACACACACACCCTTCCAATACAGCTACGCACCCTTCCACATACACACACTCACACACCCTTCCAATACAGCTACGCACCCTTCCACATAGACACACACACACCCTTCCAATACAGCTACGCACCCTTCCACATACACACACTCACACACCCTTCCAATACAGCTACCCACCCTTCCACATACACACACTCACACACCCTTCCAATACAGCTACGCACCCTTCCACATACACACACTCACACACCCTTCCAATACAGCTACGCACCCTTCCACATAGACACACACACACCCTTCCAATACAGCTACGCACCCTTCCACATAGACACACACTCACACACCCTTCCAATACAGCTACGCACCCTTCCACATACACACAACACCCTTCCAATACAGCTACGCACCCTTCCACATAGACACACACACACCTTCCAATACAGCTACACACCCTTCCACATAGACACACACACACACTTCCAATACAGCTACGCACCCTTCCACATACACACTCACACACCCTTCCAATACAGCTACGCACCCTTCCACATAGACACACACACACCTTTCCAATACAGCTACGCACCCTTCCACATAGACACACACACACCCTTCCAATACAGCTACGCACCCTTCCACATAGACACACACACACCCTTCCAATACAGCTACGCACCCTTCCACATAGACACACACACACCCTTCCAATACAGCTACGCACCCTTTCACATAGACACACACACACCCTTCCAATACAGCTACGCACCCTTCCACATAGACACACACACACCCTTCCAATACAGCTACGCACCCTTCCACATAGACACTCACACACCCTTCCAATACAGCTACGCACCCTTCCACATACACACACACCCTTCCAATACAGCTACGCACCCACACACACTTCCAATACAGCTACGCACCCTTCCACATAGACACACACACACCCTTCCAATACAGCTACGCACCCTTTGACACAGACACACACACCCTTCCAATACAGCTACGCACCCTTTCACACAGACACACACAGACACACACTCACACACCCTCCCAAAACCTTACACCAAAATTCATCAAAAATTCTAAGTAAAAAAAAATAAAAAAAAATAAAGTAAAATAAACGAAGACCACCACCATCACCACCACTACCACCATCACCACCACTACCTTCCTCTCGCCCTCCCTCCCCCCACTTCCTCTTCCTTACTCTCCCCCTCCCTCCCTTCCTCCCTCGTACATTATGAAGAATTAAAGGAGGCGTGTGGGACCAATAATTGCTAGTTAACAGCTTTAATTACCGTAGAGAGAGAGAGAGAGAGAGAGAGAGAGAGAGAGAGAGAGAGAGAGAGAGAGAGAGAGAGAGAGAGAGAGAGAGAGAGAGAGAGAAAAAAAAGTGTAAGGACGGAGACAAGAAAGTAAATGTAGGAATAAGAATGAAAGTCAAGATAAAAGTAAGAAAATGGAAGAAAGGAGGGATGTAAAATGAGAATAACGAAGGGAAAGTGGAAGAAGAGAGGAGAGAAATGAAGGAAGGAAGGAAGGAGATAAATTAATGAAGGAAGGAAGAAGAGAGGAGAGAAATGAAGGAAGGAAGGAAGAAGAGAGGAGATAAATGAAGGAAGGAAGGAAGAAGAGAGGAGAGAAATGAAGGAAGGAAGGAAGAGGAGATAAATGAAGGAAGGAAGGAAGAAGAGGAGAGAAATGAAGGAAGGAAGGAAGAAGAGAAGAGAGAAATGAAGGAAGGAAGGAAGAAGAGGAGAGAAATGAAGGAAGGAAGGAAGAAGAGAGGAGAGAAATGAAGGAAGGAAGGAAGAAGAGGAGATAAATGAAGGAAGGAAGGAAGAAGAGGAGAGAAATGAAGGAAGGAAGGAAGAAGAGGAGAGAAATGAAGGAAGGAAGGAAGAAGAGAGGAGAGAAATGAAGGAAGGAAGGAAGAGGAGAGAAATGAAGGAAGGAAGGAAGAAGAGGAGAGAGAAATGAAGGAAGGAAGGAAGGAAAGTGGGAGGAGAGTAGGAAGGTGATAAAAGCAGAGTAAAGACAGAAGGAAGGAAGGAAGGAAGGAAGGAAGGATTAGACAGAAACACTATGAAAGAGAAATTGGCAAGAATGAAAAGAAGTGCAGGAGATGACAGGAAGAATGAAAAGGAATACAAAGGAATAAAACAAATATAAAACCTGCTGATTCAAAAGTGACTGTGAGTGGATTACAAGAACACTATATACAGTCAGTACACGCCTTATACAGTTAGTACACGCCTTATACAGTTAGTACACGCCTTATATATACAGTTTAACACTATTTAATATATACAGTAAGGAGTTAGGAGGGCAGAGGTGAAGGATGTCACGCAAATTGTACACGTAAGAGGAAGTAAGGGAAGAGGAAGGACTTTTTAAAGAGAAATATATATAAATCAACTTATTCTGCAGAGGAAATGAAAAGAGGAAGGAGAAAATGAGGAAAATAAACTTATATTTATGAAGAAAAAAAGTGGAGACAAAAAGAAATAAGAAAATATGATTCAAAGAGAAAATAAAAGAGAAGAGAAAAGAGAAAAAATAATACTAATTACTGTGAAAGGGAAGTGGGAGAAATGGAAAAAGAAAATTGTTTTATTCTGCAGAGGAATAGAGGAGGAGGAGGAGGAGGAGGAGGAGGATGCAAGAAAGAAGTATAGAATAGTGTGATGATACATACAAATAAATAAAACGCATCAAAAAACACAGAAGTAGAAATTTAAAAAAAATTACAGAAAAAAAAACCGAAGACCACCACCACCACCATCACCACTACCCTCTCTCTCTCTCTCTCTCTCTCTCTCTCTCTCTCTCTCTCTCTCTCTCTCTCTCTCTCTCTCTCTCAAAGATGAAAAATGACGAAAAGATAATAAAAGACATATTCTACCTAGAGACTCAGTAGAGAGGAAGTGGCGGAACAGACAGAGGAGAATAATAAACAGCCTGAAGTGGAAGGAGAGAAATAGAAAAAGATAAATGATCTTATTCTGGAGAGAAAATGATAGACGAGATATCAGAAAAAGAATAAGTCACATTCTGGAAAGGAAGGGTCTTAATAAAAAGGAATAATCTTACATCTGACATTCCTATAAGTGACATCTGATCAGTCGACTGTGAAGAGCTCGTGTACGTTAATGATGTCAAATCCTCTGTATGGAAAAAATGTAAAAACTTAGGCACCTTAACGAAATCACTTCTAACTCAAAATCTTTTCTAACTTAATTCATTTCTAACTAAATCCTCCATAGGTATAAAAAAAAAAATCTAAGCCTCTACTAAACCACTTCTAACTAAACTGACTGAGATCTTTGAGTTTTTCTTCATATCTATTTCGCAATCTAGGAATGTATAATTTTTTTGTTAAGTTACGTTGTAGTCTTTCACTATACGCCTTTATATAGTAGAAGGAACTAAAAATTACAGTATCATTTTTTATTATTAGTCTACGGTGTACTCCTTCACTATACGCCTTTATATAGTAGAAGAAACTAAAAATTGCTGTATAATTTATTTTTTTAAGTAATGTTGTACTCTTTCACTAGTTATATCCCCTTATATAGTAGAAAAAGAA
>JACEEZ010019154.1:55000-65000 GCA_016584305.1 Chionoecetes opilio
GGTCATGTTATGCGTGTTTTGTATGTGTGAACACAGTGTGAGGTTCAAGGGTGGTGGCGGCAGCCTTGCCTGCGCTTTCTTGGGGAGGCAGCAGTCAAAGCGAATCAGGCCCCAGCTCCGTTCAATCCACTGCGGATTTTTGTACTTTCCATGTAGGACGCCGTACACTTCAATGCCTCCTGCAGCAGTGACCGTGCCTGTACCTTAAATCCCGATGGTGGTCACTAACTGACAGGGCCCTTACTGGTCCACCCCGTCACATGGTCGAGAGTAGTAGTGTTACCGTTAACTCGGGGCTATCTGTGTGTTTGAGGTCTAATGTCTGTGTTGGTGTAGGCGCAGTGTGGAAGTTTCAAGGGTGGTGCGGCAGCCTTGCCTGGCGCTTTCTTGGGAGGCAGCAAGTCAATCAGAGCCCAGCTCCGTACACTCACTGCGATTTGCACTTTCCAAGTAGGACCCGTGCAGCTTCAATGCCCCCTGCAGCAGTGACCCCTGGTAATATAATCCGATGGTGGTTCACTAACTGACAGGCCCTTACTGAACCACAGCCCTCACAGGTCAAAAAGTGTGTAGTAGTGACCCGTTTTACTCGGGGCTTCTGAGAACGTTGTGGGAGGGGTTGTGTAGACGCGACTCGCAATCAATTTTACCAATGAGAGTAAGTAATCAGAGGCCCGCGAGAGTAAATTTATTATTCCGAGTATAACCAGTGCCAACCTGGGATTTGATATGGAAAGTATTTATCGAGTCGATTTTAAATGATTGCCTATTGTATTTGGTTACTTCGTCTGAGGGCGCCCTTCCATCGTTTCATACACGGCTTGTCGAATGAAGTACTTTGCTTCGTTCGTTTACAAACCGTTTCCGTCCTGCTTTTTTAAATCCGTTTTGTTCTAGTTGACTTTGACCGGTCTAGCGTGGAAAAAGATTTTCTGGGACTACGTTCGAAATCCTGAAGATTTTAAAGACTCGATGGAGGTCACCTCTTTATCCTTCGTGTTGTTAGTGTGAATAAGTTACGTTCTTTGAGCCGATTTTCCGTACGATTTATTACGCATCTATGTATCATTTTGTTAGGTTATTAGGAGGTAGGTAGGAGGAAGGAGGAGGAGGAGGAGGAGGCGGCCTTATGGTAGAAAAAAATTGCCATGAATACCGACGGAGAAAGAGATAAAATACTAAAGAACGCAATGGAGGAAGATTACAAGGAGGCGAGGAGGAGGAGGAGATGAGGAGGAGGAGGGAGGAGGAGGAGGAGGAGGAGTACAATAGCCACCCAATAAAGGAGGAAGTTCCGTAGTCTTCTCCTTCCCTCCGTCCTTAACTTAACAAAGTTGCTTCTTCTAATACACAGGAGGAGGAGGGAGGAGGAGGAGAGAAGGAGGAAAACATACGGAAGGAACGAGACGAGAACGATATATGAGAGAGAGGAGAGAGAGAGAGAGGAGAGAGAGAGAGAGAGAGAGAGAGAGAGAGAGAGATAGAGAGAGAGAGATAGAAGAAGAGAGAACTCTAGGAGGCTCTTGTGGCCCTTGGCGGGTGTGTGTGTGTGTGTGTGTGTGTGTGTGTGTGTGTTGTGTGTGGGTGTGTGTGGGTGTGTGGTGTGTGTTTGTGTGTGTGTGGCGGTGTGTGTGACGTGACTGTGTGCTGTGTGTGTGTGTGTGTGTGTGTGTGTGTGTGTTTGTGTGTGTGTGTGTGTGTGTGTGTGTGTGTGTGCGTGCGTGCGGTCACTCACTCATATCATACTCACTGGGAAAGCTGGCTGGGAAGGAAGGGCAGGAGAGAGAGCAGAGAGAGCAGAGAGAGAGAGAGCAGAGAGAGAGAGAGGAGAGAGAAGAGAGAGAGAGAGAGAGAAGAGGAGAGCGAGAAAGAAAGAGAGAGAGAGAGAGAGAGAGAGAGGAGAGAGAGAGAGAGAGGAGAGAGATCGAGAGAGAGGAGAGAGACCCTTGAGATTTGGAGGAGAGGCTAAACAAGGAAAACAGTACAACAAGGGAAGACAACAGCGACTGAAGGAAGGAAGTACATAGACAATGACAAGGAAAAAAAATCAGGAAATAATAAAATAGCGTGGAAGAATGTAGAAAACAAATAAAGGAACACCAGAAGGGCGAGTGGAATAAGATGTGAATAAGCAAGGAGAATAGTAATACGGATTATAAAGAATAAAACATAACAAATAATATAATGATAATAAAAAAAAATGAATAAATGATGGAAGATAGGAGATAAAATAATTAGAGGAGAGGAGGAGGAGGAGGGAGGAGGAGGCTGAGGAGGAGTGGGGGGGGGGGGGGATGGAGGAGGGGGGAAGGATGATTGAGGAGAAGGGGGATGAGGAAGGAGGAGGGGGGGGGAGGATGAGAGGGGAGGGGGAGGGGGGAGGAGAGGAGGGGGTGGGGGAGAGAGGAGGGAGGAGGAGGGGGAAGGGGGATCGAGGAAGGAGGAAGTAACAAGACGATTCAGTGTTGACGAATGAAAATGAGGGAGAAAAGGGGAGAAGGAAACGAAGGAGGGGAGCGGGAAGGAAAATAAAGAGGGGAGAGGGAAGGAAAAAAGAGGGGAGGGAAGAAATTGAGGGAGAGAAAGAGGGGAGTAAAGGTAACGAAAGAGGGGAGAGGGAGGGAACAGAAAGAGAGGAGAGGGAAGGAGGGAAGGAAATAAAGAGGGGAGAGGTAGGTAAAAGACAGAGGTGAGAAGGAAAAGAAAGAGGGGAGAAGGAAGGGAAAAACAGAAGGAAGAAGGAAGCGAAAGAGGGGAAAGGGAGGTAGGGAAGGAGGGGAAAAGGCAGCCAACGTCTGGTTCCTTCATCACTTAGCAACTAAAATCCCTAGACACACACACACACACACACACACACATACACACACACACACACACACACACACACATACACACACACGTGGCAGAGAATATCGATCACTTAGGGAAAAAAGGTAGAAGAAAAATGATATTAACAATAATAATAATAATAATAATAATAATAATAATAATAATAATAATAATAATAATGATGAATACTAACGCTGATGTTTGTGTTTAAATAATTTAGGTTACAAAAACTGCCCCCATTTCCCCCCCCCCCCCCCACACACACACGCACGCACACACACTGCACCACTGATTAAAGATTAATAACTCCAATTCACCGACCACGCACATAATTTATAATCGGCCTCAACCACCACACACACACACACTACATGATTCTCTCTCTCTCTCTCCCTCCGTCTCGTCTTCTCCTCTCTCTCATTCTCGGAGGGGTCGTTTCCACCTTTCACCATTACTTTTTTATCAACTCTCCTTCCCCCTATCATCAAAGACTAGAGAGAAAGAGAGAGAGGAGAGAAGCAACTGTTTATGAAGAACTTTGCGATCATATATTGCTTTACCACAACTTATAATACTCTCTCTCTCATACTCTCCTCTCTCCATCTCTCTCCTCTCTATATATATATACTATTTATGCTTCAGGTAGATGTAAGGCAACGATCGGAGGGGAATACAATGCATTAATGCCAGAAGCAGAGAGTAGATGAGGGAAATACCAATTTTACTAAGGTAAATAGGTTCTGATGAGAGAAGAGAGAATAAGAGAGGAGAGAGAGAGAGGAGAGGGAGAAGGAAAGTAGAGAAGATAGAGAGAGAGAGAGGAGAGAGAGAGAGAGAGAGAGAGAGATAGAAGAGAGAAGTGGGAGGAGAGAACGCAGAAAAACTAACAAACAAGGAAGATATGGAGCCCTGTGTGTGTGTTGTGTTGTTGTGTGTAGTGTGTGTGTAATGTGTGTGTGTGTGGTGTGTGTGTGTGTGTGTGATGTTTGTTGATGTTGTGTGTGGTGTGTGTGTGTGTGTGTGTTTGGTGACGTGGTGGTGTGTGTGTGTGTGGGGGTGTGTGTGTGGACAGTGTAAGGTGTGTGTTTGTGTGAGTGTGTGTGTGTGTGTGTGTGAGTGGGGTGTGGTGTGTGTGTGTGGTGTGTGTGTGTGTGTGTGTGTGTGTGTGTGGTGTGTGTGTGTGGCGTGGAGTGTGTGGTGTGTGTGTGGTGTGTGTGTGTGTGTGTGTGTGTGTGTGTGTGTGTGTGTGTGTGTGTGACGTAATTGATGTGTGTGTGTGTTGTGTGTGTGTGTGGGTTTGTGTGGTGTGTGTGGTGTGTGGTGTGTGGTGACGTAAGGGTGTGTGTTGTGTGTGTTGTGTGTTGGTGTGTGTGTGTGTGTGTGTGTGTGTGCGTGTGTGACGTGTGGTGTGTGTTGTGTGTGTGTGTTGTTGTGTGTGACGTGAGTGTGTTGTGTGTGTGTGTGTACGGCAGAATAGTTTTTATATCACGAATAAAAATTTTTGTTTGCCGCGGAAAATTGGAACTGCAAATAAGAATGTTGAAAAGATGAGAGGAGGAGGAGGAGGAGAGAGGAGGCTGCATGGAGGAAGGAGAGGAGGAGAGGAGGAGGGAGGAGGAGGATTGAGATGGCAAAGAACTTGGTAATGGTTATATGTGAAAATTAAAAATTGTAGTAGTGAGTAGTAGTTAGTAGTAGTAGTAGTAGTCTAGTAGCAGTAGTAGTATAGAGTAGTAGTAGTAGTAGTAGTATGTACAGTATAGTAGTAGTAGTAGTAGTAGTAGTAAGTAGTAGTACAGTAGTAGTGGAAGTAGTAATAATAATAGCAATGGTAGTAGTAGTAGTAGTAGTCGCAATAATAATAGCTAATAGTAGTAGTAGTAGTAGTAGTAGTAGTAGTAGAAGTAGTAATAATAATAATACCTAATAGTAGTAGTAGCGGTGGTAGTAGAGGCTATAGTTTAGAATCACTTCTATCATCACTATTATTGTTATCATTCCCCCATGTCTATATATATATATAGTGTTGTTGTTGTTCCTGTATGACTTCGGGTGAGAATAACATTATTATTATTATTATTATTATAACTGTTATCTTTATTATTATTATCATCACTTTTATCATCATTATCATCCTCTTACAAATATCGCATCTGGTTAAAATTTACAAACAAAATCTTTAAAGAGCATAAGATGAAAGAGACGAAGGGGGATGATGGAGGGGAGAGCGAAGGGGAAGGGAGGGAGGGGAAGGAAGGGAGGGAAGAAGGGAATAGAGAGAGAGATGGAAGGAAGAGAAGGTGGAGGAAGAGGAAGATGGTGGTAAGACAAAGGATAACTGAGCGATGGCAAATAAGAGAGGTGGAAAGGTGGGGGAGATAAATGGCTGGGGAAGGAAGTGGGAAGAAGGAGGAGGGGAAGAGCGGGGAAGACATAGGGCGGGGGTCTCTATCGTAAACACCAGCTGCATTGCGGTCTTAACTCCCCTCTTTCCCCTCCCCATCTGTCTCTCCCCTCACCCTCATGTGGGAAAGAAAGAGCGAGGGGGGAGAGGAGGGTAGGGGTATTATAATACGCTAGTGGTGTGGCGATGATCGAGGTTGAGGAAGTCGAATGAGAAGGGGGAGGACCAGGGGGAATGGAGAGAATGGGGGAAGGGGGGAATAGGATGGATGTGTGGAAGGCGAGCTGGTGAAGCTCTGAGGAGTGGGTAGTGAGGAGGAGGAGTAAAGGATGCTAGGAGATCTAAGTGTTTATTTGTTGTCGCAAGTTTTATTTGTTTATATTTTTTTCTTTTTCTTTACTTTCCCTACTCTTCACTCTTCTTTTTATTTATATTTTTCTTTTTTCCCACAGTGTGGGTATTGTACGAATTTTCTTTTTCCTCCCTTCCTCCTTCAATTTTCCTTGTCTTCCTAGTACCCAGAGGAGAGAACTCAAGAGGGAGGAGAGGCAATGAGGGGGAGGAGGAGAGGAGGAGGAATGGAGAGGGGAGGAGGAGGCAGTAGGAGGAGGAGGAGGAAGAGGAGGAGGATGAGGGGGGGTGGAGAAGGGAAGGGAGGGGGGGATGGAGGGGAGGAGGGGGCTGGGGCGGGGGGGTTATGAAGAGGTAGTGAGAGGTTTTGTAGGGGAGTGGAAGGTTCGAGCGGGATCCCAGAAATGGAAAATAAAAAAAAAGCTACAGACAGCCCCTACACACAATGACTGCATTACTGTAGGCAAACAACGACGAAGAATATTTCAGTCTGAGCGCTGGCTAATTCAACCTTTCCAAAAGTTTTCCCTAAGAATTATCACCTCCAAGTACATTGACTCTCTCCTTAATGTATTTTACCTATCACTTCTCTCGCCTCCCACTTTTCTGTGATCTTGCGAGACGCCCATTAAAGATTATACGTCCCAGCTTTAATAGTACCTAGAGGTCTCAAGCATACAACCACCCTCACTAAAACGGACACAGCCCCTTGACTTTACGCTTACATACAACTCTGTCCAGCAATAAAAAAGTCTCAATCCACCAATCCAAATAGTTTACCATCAACCACCATGTAGCTACATATCACTACAAAATACGCCATATTCACACTACATATCACACACACAGCATTCATTATAAAGAGAGTATACTATAATGAAACTTGTCTTGAAGGTTATATACAATGATAATGATGATGATGATGATGATAATATAGAAAAAATAATAGATAAGCCGATAAAGTAACAAAAAATGAAGTGTGCAAAATTTCACATGATTATTATTAACATTCATAATATCAAATCACGTGCCATCATTAACCTTCAAATTAAAAAACAAAGCTACATTCAGAACATCAAGGACATATAATTATAACTCTCTCTCTCTCTCTCCATCTCCCTCCTTCTCGTCTCGCTCTCATTCACCTTCTCTCTCCCGGAACCGTCGCATCAAACTCTCTTCAGGTCCCCAATCCCTCATCTCATCATCGTCTCTCTTCTCTCTCCTCCTCTCCTCTCTCTCTCTCTCTCAATATTCTATCCATTTATCTCTCTCACACATAACTGAAGTCTAATTTTCTGCTTTGACTATTACTTCTACCATGTGAAACTGTAATTCTCTCTCTCTCTCTCTCCTCTCTCAATATTCTATCCATTTATCGTTTTTTACAGAGGAGGGATGAGAGAAAAAAAGGAAATATTTGAGGAAGGACATAGCGAGAGGAATAAAGAAGGGAGATGGAAAGGGAAGAAGAGTAAAGAGGAATACGCAAGAGATAGGGAAGAGGGGATAAAGATGGAGGGGGGGCAGATGATAGAAGGAAAGGGGTAGAGGAAAAGTAGAGAAGGAAGAGGAAAAGTAGAGAAGGGAGAGGAAAAGTAGAGAAGGAAGAGGAAAAGTAGAGAAGGAAGAGGAAAAGTAGAGAAGGAAGAGGAAAAGTAGAGAAGGAAGAGGAAAAGTAGAGAAGGAAGAGGAAAAGTAGAGAAGGAAGAGGAAAAAAAGTAGAGGAAGTAAGACGAGGAAACGTAAGAGAAGGAAGGGGGAAAAGTAGAGAAGGAAGAGGAAAAGTAGAGAAGGGAGAGGAAAAGTAGAGAAGGAAGAGGAAAAGTAGAGAAGGAAGAGGAAAAGCAGAGAAGGAAGAGGAAAAGTAGAGAAGGGAGAGAAAAAGTAGAGAAGGAAGAGGAAAAGTAGAGAAGGAAGAGGAAACGTAGAGAAGGAAGAGGAAAGGAAGGGAAGAAGAAGAAGATAAGGTATGTTCTCCTAATCTTAGACACTTGCAAGTACCTAAGTACCACTACAAGGTTATTTGACTATACAAAGCGCCGCCAACGTCAGCCAAACGAACTAGGTCGGACTCGAAACCGACCTCGAACCGCTGTTACGCGAAATGCCAGGGCGCTGCACATTGCGAACTCACGTCTCTACCAACCTTGCCACCCTGACGGGCGGAAGAAGAAGAAGGAAGGGAAGAAGGAAGAGAAGAGAAGGAAAGAGAGAGGGAGGGAATATGGAAAGATAAAAAATGAGAAATTAAAAGGAAAACAAGCCAAGGAGAGTTGAAAAGGAAGAAAAAAAGAAAAAGAAAAAAAAAGTGATTTAAATGACACTTACGAATATTTTAGTAAATTTAGCACGAAATATTCCATGTATCTATATATTGTATATTTCGTATGTTATAATCTTATTGTATCTCTTTTTATGTCTAGGCTTTTAAAATAGTTGCACATACCACGTGTAATTTTAAGCCTTATTGTCATTTTTGTTTAAATAAAAAATTAAAAAAAGAACACAGGAAGGAGGAAAACAAGAAACAACATGTGGGAAAAGAGGAAAAAAGGAAGAAAAAAAAACAGGTAAATAAAAATAAGGAGGAAAACATTTGATGAGGCTAAACCATGAGAAGGAAAGAAAGAAACGTGGAAAAGAGGAAAACTGGATGAAATGGGAGGGAAAAGGTGAGGGGAGGACAAAAAAACATGTGTGAAGAGAGGAAAACTGGAGGGAAGGGAAGGGGAAAAAGTGAGGGGAGGACAAAAACATGTAGGAAAAGAGGAAAACTAGATAAAAGAGGGAGGGGGAAAAAGAGGGGAGGAAGGTCATGAAATTAAATCGTAACAAAAGTCAAACTCTCCCCTCTCACAACCCTTCCTCTATTGTCCCCTCATCTCCCTCTCCTCTTAAACTCATCTCCCCAAACCTGACAGCCTGTCCCTCACCTTTCCTCCTCCTCCTCCTCTTCCTCCTCCTCCTCCACCTCCACCACTCCTCCTCCTCCTCCTCCTCCTCCTCCACCACCCCCACCTCCTCCTCCTCCTCTGTAATGGCTGACATCCAAATGTGTGGAGGCCATACACTTTCCTCCTCCTCCTCTTCTTCTTATCACTTCTCCAAAGCGTGTCTGTTTTATTAAATTAAAAAAAAAAATTAATTTAGAAACCTTCTTCCCTGTTTTGTGTGTGTGTGGGTGTGTGTGTGTGTGTGTGTGTTTGGTGTTTGTGTGTGTGTGTGTGTGTGTGTTTGTGTGTGTGTGTGGTGTGTAGTGGTGTTTTGTGGACTGTGTGTGGCGTGTGGTGTATGTGTTAAAGACCACTAAAGAAGGGGATGTTGGTCTAAAGAGGAGGTAGGAGGATTAAGGGAGGATGTGATGAGGTAGATTAGGGGATATTAAGGAGTAACAATGAGGAATGGGTAGATCAAGTGTGTTCTGTTGTGTCTCTCTTCTCCTCTCTCTCTTCTCCTCTCCAATCCTCTTCTCTCTCTCCTTCTCTCTCCTATCCAATCACCAGAAGTTTTTTTCGAAAATTCCTCTCCCTCCCGAACTGTTGACTACATAAAAAGATAGAGGAGGAGAGAGAGAGAAAGAGAGAGAGAGAGAAGAGAGAGAAGAGAGAGAGAAGAGATAGAGAAGAGAGAGAGAGATAGAGATAAAAAAAAAAAAAAGACTTCGTAACCGTTAGTCCTGCCTCGCTCAACCACCATCACAACTTGACCTGACTCTCTCTCTCTCTCTCTGTCCAGCATCATCACATTAATTAACAATTGAGGTACGAGAAGAATAAGAAGAGGAGGAGGAAAGGAAAGAAGAGAAAGGAGAAGGAGGAAGAAGACAAAAAAAAGAGGAGAATTAATTGATGGAGTAGGTAAAGAGGTTAAGAGAGAGAGAGAGAGAGAGAAAAAAAAACACTTATGAATGGAGTGAGTCAAAACAGGTCTCTCTCTCTCTCTCTCTCTCTTCTCTCTCTCTCTCTCTCTTGTAACGGGTGAGGTAGTGAGAAAGCTAGACAGCAGTGTGGGAACAAGTCCTTCACACCGCTCGCCGCCGTTCTCTCGCTTCGCTCTGGCCTCCCTCTCTTCTCCCCCCCTCTGCTCTCTCCTCAGTCAGTCCCTCTCTCTCCTTTCTCTTCTCTCTCCTCCTCCTCCCCAGTGCCCTGCAAGGGAACAGCATTGCATGCATTAGTTACTTTCACGACCTGTAGAACGACAGAATATGTAATACGGCAAGTGACAGCGGCATGAAGTTGTGTAGTAGTAGTAGGGGAAGGAGGAGGAGGAGGAGGAGGAGGAGGAGGAGGAGGAATTGTAACTAATAGGGCTCCAAAAAAAAAGGAGAGTAAGTGTAGCAATACATGAAAGGCAGATGTAGATTTTTGGTAGTAGTATAGTATTAGAAGTAATAAGTAGTAGTAGTAAGTAGTA
>JACEEZ010019154.1:70000-150000 GCA_016584305.1 Chionoecetes opilio
TATTATTACAACTACTACTACTACTCCTCCTACTTCTACTACTACTACTATTACTACTATTACTACTATTACTACTCCTACTTCTATTATCACCACTACTACTACTATTTCTACTACTATTACAACTACAACTACTACTACTACTACTACTACTACTACTACTACAACTACTACTATATCTACCAATACCCCTATCACTACTACTACTACTATTCCTACTACCAACGTGCGTAAGAAAATAAAAACAACAACAATAACAACAACACAATAATAATAATAATAATAATAACAAAAATAACAACATTTATCACCATCCTTCATCATCAAAACAAAACATGAATCAAACGCGTTCACACAATCCCAAATTTGGTCATGACTTATCAACATGCAACCTCTCCCTCTTCCTTCCCCTCCCCTCCCCTTCCTCCTCCTCCCTTCCTTCCCCTCCTCCCCCCTCACCTACTGACCTCGCCTGACCCCTAAGACTGCTAAGGTCAGACTACTCCACTTGCAACCCATTATTTGTGTTGAGTGGAGGGGGGAGGGGGAGGTGATGGGGGAGATAGGGGAAGGGGTGGGGAGATGAGGGGAAGGTATGGGGAAATGGGTGGTTAGTGGGGAGATAGGGTGAAGGGGTGGGGAGATGGGGGAAGGGGAGGGGGTATGGGGGGATAGTGACGTGAGATGGGGGGAAGGGGTTGGGAGATGGGGTGAAGGGGTGAGGAGATGGGGTGAAGGGGTGAGGGAGATGGGGTGTTAGAGGGGAAAAGAATTAGGAGGGGAATGACAGGGGGTGGATGAAAGAGAGAGAGAGAGAGAGAGAGAGAGAGAGAGAGAGAGAGAGAGAGAGAGAGAGAGAGAGAGAGAGAGAGAGAGAGAGAGAGAGAGAGAGAGAGAGAGACCATCCCTCTCTCTCTCTCTTTAGGAATGTGTAGGAGTAATCTACACATTCCTGTAAAGTCAAAGATAGTTCTCAGTAGTCCAGTTGAAGCTCCGGACTGTAAAACCTATAAGAAAACAACAATAAAGTAAGAAAAAAAGAGAGAGAGGGAGGTGAAGACGGCTAAATAGAAGGATAGTTGCTATAGAAAGGATAGGTAAATAGGATAGTTGCTATAGAAAGAATAGGTAAATAGAAGGATAGTTGATAGAAAGGATAGATAAATAGAGAGGATAGTTGCTATAGAAAGGATAGATAAATAGAGAAGTGCTATAGAAAGGAAGATAAATAGAAGGATTAGTTGCTATGGGAAAGGTAGATAAATACACATTGCTAGAAAGGGTAGAAAGATAGTTCTATAGAAGGTAGTTGAATAGGCTTAGAAGGATGTAAAACTATAAAAGATAGAAAACAGAAAAGTCAAGAAAGAAAGGAATAGGAAGGTGAAGAAAGGATAGAAAAAGAAGGATAGTTGCTATAGAAAGAATAGGTAAATAGAAGGATAGTTGCTATAGAAAGGATAGATAAATAGAAGGATAGTTGCTATAGAAAGAATAGGTAAATAGAAGGATAGTTGCTATAGAAAGGATAGGTAAATAGAAGGATAGTTGCTATAGAAAGAATAGGTAAATAGGATAGTTGCTATAGAAAGGATAGGTAAATAGAAGGATAGTTGCTATAGAAAGGATAGGTAAATAGAAGGATAGTTGCTATAGAAAGGATAGATAAATAGGATAGTTGCTATAGAAAGGATAGATAAATAGGATAGTTGCTATAGAAAGGATAGATAAACAGAAGGATAATTGATATAGAAAGGATAGATAAACAGAAGGATAGTTGCTATAGAAAGGATAGATAAACAGAAGGATAGTTGCTATAGAAAGGATAGATAAACAGAAGGATAGTTGATATAGAAAGGATAGATAAACAGAAGGATAGTTGCTATAGAAAGGATAGATAAATAGGATAGTTGATATAGAAAGGATAGATAAATAGAAGGATAGTTGCTAAAGAAAGGATAGATAAACAGAAGGATAGTTGCTATAGAAAGGATAGATAAATAGGATAGATAAATAGAAGGATAGTTGATATAGAAAGGATAGATAAACAGAAGGATAGTTGCTATAGAAAGGATAGATAAATAGGATAGTTGATATAGAAAGGATATATAAATAGAGGATAGTTGATATAGAAAGGAGATAAAAAGAAGGATAGTTGCTATAGAAAGGATAGATAAATAAGGATAGTTGACTATAGAAAGGATAGATATAACAAAGGATAGTTGCTATAGAAAGGATAGATAAATAGGATAGTTGATATAGAAAGGATAGATAAATAGAAGGATAGTTGCTATAGAAAGGATAGATAAACAGAAGGATAGTTGCTATAGAAAGGATAGATAAACAGAAGGATAGTTGATATAGAAAGGATAGATAAACAGAAGGATAGTTGCTATAGAAAGGATAGATAAACAGAAGGATAGTTGCTATAGAAAGGATAGATAAATAGAAGGATAGTTAGAAAAATAGAAAAAGGATAGATAAACAGAAGGATAGTTGCTATAGAAAGGATAGATAAATAGGATAGTTGATATAGAAAGGATATATAAATAGAAGGATAGTTGCTATAGAAAGGATAGATAAACAGAAGGATAGTTGCTATAGAAAGGATAGATAAATAGGATAGTTGATATAGAAAGGATAGATAAATAAAGGATAGTTGCTATAGAAAGGATAGATAAACAGAAGGATAGTTGCTATAGAAAGGATAGATAAATAGGATAGTTGATATAGAAAGGATAGATAAACAGAAGGATAGTTGCTATAGAAAGGATAGATAAATAGGATAGTTGATATAGAAAGGATAGATAAATAGAAGGATAGTTGCTATAGAAAGGATAGATAAACAGAAGGATAGTTGCTATAGAAAGGATAGATAAACAGAAGGATAGTTGCTATAGAAAGGATAGATAAATAGAAGGATAGTTGAGGATAGGCATGGAAAGGGAATGGCGAAAAAAGGAAAAGAAGGAAGTTGGAAAGGAAAGAAGTGAAGGAGGAGGAGGGGAAATTAAATGAAGAGGAAGGGAAGAGGAGGTGATGACGGAAATGACAAGTAGGAAGAGGAAGAGGAGAGAGGGAGTAAGGAGGCGAAGAGAGGAAAGGATAAGGAGCCTTTTAATCCTTTCCTCTTCCTCCTCCTCCTCTTCTTCCTTCAGTGTCGTCCTCGTCACAGCGTCAGGCATTTGCTATTTATACCAAGCAGCCTTGACCTAGGGAGGAAGGGGGGAAGGGAAGGGGAGGAAGAGGGAGGGGGGGGAGGAAGAGGGGAGGGGGGAGAGGAAGAGGGGAGGGGGGGAGAGGAAGAGGGGAGGGGGGAGAGGAGAGAGAGGGGAAAGGGAGGGGGGGGAGAGGAGAAGGGGAAAGGGGAGGAAAGGTAGGAAAGGGAGAAATAGGGGAAAAGAAAGGGCAAGTGGTGAAGAAAGTGAAAACAAAAAAAGAAGGAAGGAAGGAAGAAGGAAGGAATAAGAGAGGTTGGAAGGAAGAAGAGAGGTCGGAAGGAAGAAAGTGCAAGAATGGAATGGGAGAAAGGAAAGAAAGGAGGGAAGGAAGGAAGGAAGGAAGGAAGGAAGGAAGGAAGGAAAGGAAAGGAGAGAGAGGGTTGGAAGTATAGAAAGTGAAGGAAGGAAGGGAGAAAGGAAAAGAAAGGAAGGAAGAGAAAGGAAGGAAGGAAGGAAGGAAGGAAGGAAGGAAGGAAGGAAGGAAGAAAGGAAGGAGAGAGGGTTGGAAGTATAGAAGTGCATGAATGGAACGGGAGAAAGGAAAGAAAGGAGGGAAGGAAGGAAGGAGGGAAGGAAGGAAGGAAGGAAGGAAGGAAGGAAGGAAGGAAGGAGAGAGGGTTGGAAGTAGAGAAGTGCAGGAATGGAACGGGAGAAAGGAAAGAAAGAAAAGGAGGAATTAAGAGAAGATTGCAAATGTGAGGATGAAAAAAGTGAGAGGGAAAGGAGTAAGGAGTGAAGAGAGAGAGGAGAAATGGGGGGAGAGTAGGAAGGAAGGGGGGTAAGAACGGAGAGAGAGAGAGAGAGAGAAGGGAGGAAAGAGAGAGAGAGATGGTAAAAAAAGAGATGAGAGAGAGAGAGAGATGGTAAGAAGACTGTTTTGAAGCATTATTTTGTTCTCTCCCCCCTCCTCCTGCTCTCCCTTCGCAATACCTATGTAGTAGTAGTGATAGTAGTAGTAGTTGACGTTGTAGAAGTAGTAGTAGTAGTAGTGGTAGTAGTAGTAGTGGTTGTGGTTGTGGTGGAAGTAGAAGTAATAATCTACACCTTTTCACTCTCAAATTAAAACAACTGAAGTTTAAATCAAAACTTTTAATTTGAAATTCAATTATTTTAATTTGAAGTTTAGTTATTTTAATTTGAAGCTCAGTTATTTTAATTCAAACATCAGTTGTTTTAATATATACTTCAGTTGTTTTAATTTAAACTTCAGTTGTTTTAATTTAAACTTCAGTTGTTTTAATTTAAACTTCCGTTGTTTAGATTTAAACTTCCGTTGTTTTAATTTAAACTTCAGTTGTTTTAATTTAAACTTCAGTTGTTTTAATTTAAACTTCAGTTGTTTTAATTTAAACTTCAGTTGTTTTAATTTAAACTTCAGTTGTTTAAATTTGAGATTCACTTGTTTTAATTTGAAGTTCAGTTGTTTTAATTTGAAGTTCAGTTGTTTTAATTTGAGTGAAAAGGCGTAGTAGTCGTATATTAGTAGTAGTGACAGTAGAAGTGATAGTAGTAGTAGTAGTAGTAGTAGTAGCATAAGTAGTAGTAGTAGTAGCATAAGTAGTAGTAGTAGTAGTAGTAGTAGCATAAGAAGTAGAAGTAGTGATGGTAATGGTTGTTGATTGATGTATGTAAACAAACAGTTGAAAATGAGGGCAGTTTTTCATACTCCATTTACATACATAAGTGCATACACACATACATACATAAGTGCATACACACATACATACACAAGGGACACATAAATACCTACACGCATGTTTACTTAATCACCTACCTACACACATACATACACATAAATACGTACATACATAACAAGTCACACACACACATACGTAACTCATCCGTGCGTGTACACATTAGCGACTTTGTGTGCGTTTACCTCCCTCCTTACACACACACACACACACACACGAGAGGACTATGAAGGTATTCTGATCCTCTTCCTCTACTTCCTCCTCCTCCTGATCCTGATCCTCTTCCTCTTCTTCCTCCTCCTCCTTCCTCATTAACATCTTCCTCCTCCTTAGTGTTGCAGCCAATCACGTAGTATTGAAATCCACAAATGAGAGAGAAGAGAGAGAGAGAGGAGAGAGAGAAGGAGAGAGAGAGAGAGAGAGAGAGAGAGGAGAAGAAGAAGGGCTATATATCGTGGAGAGAGAGAGAGAGAGAGAGAAGAGAGAGAGGAGAGAGAGAGGAGAATGAGAGAGAGAGAGAGAGAGAGAGAGAGAGAGAGAGAGAGAGAGAGAGAGAGAGAGAGAGAGAGAGAGAGAGAGGAGAGAGAAGAGAGAGAAGAGAGAATGTAACAAAAGAAGAGAGAGAATGTAACACAGAGAGAAGAGAGAGAGAGAGAGAGAGAGAGAGAGTAGAAGAGAGAGAGAGAGAGAGAGAGAGAGAGAGAGAGAGAGAGAGAGAGAGAGAGAGAGAGAGAGAGAGAAATGTAACAAAAGAGAGAGAATGTAACACAAGGAGAGAGAGAGAGGGCAGTGGCGGGAACGTGTCATATGGTTCATGCTGACTTGATGAGAAGGGAAGGGAAGGGAAGGGAAGAGAGGGGAGGGAAGGGAAGGGAAGGGAAGGGAGAAAAGGAGGGAAGGGAAGGGAAGGGAAGGGAGGGAGGAAGGGAAGGGAAGGGAAGAAGGGAAGGTGAGGGAGGGAAGAAGAGAGAATGATGAAGAAATAGGATAAAGAAAATAAGTCGGTAGGTTTGATAAACGAGGAGGAGGAGCTAGTGGAGGAGGAGGAGGACAGAGGGAAGGGAGGAGGAGGACAGAGGGAAGGAGGAGAAGGAGGATAGAGGGGACGAGGAGGACAGAGGGGAGGAGGAAGAGGACAGAGGAGAGGAGGAGGAGGAGGGGAGGAGAGAAGAGGAGTAGGGAGGGAGAATAGGGGAGATAGTTGGGTAATCCTTCCATGCATTCATCCATACATACATCTCTCTCTCTCTCTCTCTCCCCTTACGAATGGCCGCCCATGCATGCTTGTTAACACACCCTACAGGAACTACCTCGTGTAGGTCTCATGGCCTCTTGTAGATTCCTTATTTTCTTATACATAATCTGTCTTAACTACCACCACAACTACCAGTCTACCACCACCACCTCAACTACCAGTCTACCACCACCACCACAACTACCAGTCTACCACCACCACCACAACTACCACTACAACCGCCACCATAACTACCACCACCACCACCACCCTCGTCAGTCTGGCGCCGCGCTAATGGTCATGAAAAAGCAATGAGGTTCTTTACTTTCATCATAATCCATCTATTTATTTATTTACATTGTGGCTTCCTTTACATAAGAACATAAGAACATAACTAGAACTTTAGTTTGCTTGCATGAACATTTTTTTCATATCTATACATTTACTGCTACTTTTCATGCTACTATGCTACTTTACTGCTACTTATGCTACTATTTATGCTACTTTACTGCTACTTATGCTACTTTACTGCTACTTATGCTACTTTACTGCTACTTATGCTACTTTACTGCTACTTATGCTACTTTACTGCTACTTATGCTACTTTACTGCTACTTATGCTACTTTACTACTACTTATGCTACTTTACTGCTACTTATGCTACTTTACTACTACTTATGCTACTTTACTGCTACTTATGCTACTTTACTACTACTTATGCTACTTTCCTGCTACTTATGTTACTTTACTGCTACTTTTTATGCTTTACTTTTTTATAGTTTATTTACTGCTACCTTATACTAATTAATCCTTTTAAGCCATCTGCAACTGTTGCGTAACTGTGAATAATGCGTCACTGTTTAAATGAAAAAATAAAAGATAAATAAACTTGATACAATGATTTACTAAATTTAGCCTTGCGTTACAATTCTCTCCTTTGTTACTTTAATTACTTCTTCCTAGTATTCCTCCTCCTCCTCCTCTAATCTTCTCATAGTATTCCTCCTCTTCCACTGCATAGTTTATCTTCCTCCTCCTCCTCCTCTTCCTCTAATCTTCTTAGTAATACATCTCTTGTGTTATCTATTCTAAGTATTACTCTCTCAATTCCCTTCTTCTTCCTCCCTTCCACTGGTTCCTCCTCCTGTTTCCTTATTTGTCATAACCACATGTGGTTTCGCGGGAGGGAGGAGGAGGGAGGAGAGAAGGAAGAAGAGAGGGAGTGGAAAGGATGGGGGGGAGGGATGGGGGAGAGGGAAGAAAGATGAGTGGATAGAAAAGCAAGGAGAGAGGGGGAGTGGGAAGGAGGGAGGGAAAGGGGGAGGAGAGAAGGATGAGAGGATAGAAGAGGGTAGAGAGGGAATGAGGGGAGAGGGCAAGTGGGGAGGAAGGAGGGATGGGGGGAGGGAAGAATGGTAGGATAGATAGAAGGAAGGATGAGAGAATGGAAGGAAGGAGAGAGGGAATGAGGGAGTGAGAGGGGAAGTGGGGGAGGAGAGAAGGATAAGAGAGGGAATGGGGAGGAGAGAGGAAGGACGGAATGAATAATTGAAGGAAGGAAGGAAGGAAGGAGGGAGGGAATAAAGGAGGAAAGAAAGGAGGTTCTTTTCCTCTCATCATTTCAACAGGTGTGGGTTTTGCCTCCACTAGACAGACAGGTGAGGTCACGCTTCCCTCCCTTCCTCTCCTCTTCTTCCTGTCCTGTCCTTCCTCTTCTTTCATCCTTCCCTTCTTCCACCCTTATGTATTTTCACGAAATTTCACGGCTTCTTGCAGCTTCCTTATTTTCTGATATTATGATATGTTCTTAATTATTTCCTTACATCATCTTTTCTCTTCCATTTTCCACTTTTCGTTACTTTATTCACTTCTCTCTCACTCTCCCATGTCTCCTAATACTTCCTTCATACTTCCATATTTATTTTCAGTTTTTCACAACCTAATTCTTCTTTTTCCTTGCATCATCTTTTCCATTTTCCTCTCTCCGTCACTCTATTCTCTTCTCTCTCTCCCCTTTCATTTCATCTCTCCCACGTCTCTCCTTCCCCATTAGTATGCCTCCCCTCCCCCTCCCTCCCTAACAGCCCCCCCTCCTCCCTCCCTAATAAGCACCCCCCCCTACAGGAGTCACGTGACGCCACCAACAACACACGTGACACGCTTCACCTACCTCTCTCTCTCTGTCTTCAATAACGCGTCCGCTAACCTCCTTGTTTTTCCTGTCTTTTATCCTTCTCTACCTGCCCTCCAGCCCTCTCTCTCTCTCTCTCTCTCTCTCACTTTCATATATATTTTTCTCTTAAAAGGAGACTGTTTTTTCTTTTAAGATAATAATATATAAACTTTTCAATAATGTATATATGAATTAAATGATGAATGCAATGAATAAATGCAAAAGTAGAACCGGTATATTTTCTTTTTACTTTAACCTGCACACACACCTCTCTCTCTCTCTCTCTCTCTCTCTCTCTCTCCAGCTCCTTTGTTCACGTCTAATCCCCTCATGCCACTCAATGGTTCAATCGTCATTCATTGATTGTTACATTCTAATCATTTTCTTTTAATCATTCTATATATTTGCTGAGTTTTTTTTGTTGCTTGCTAGTATTGGTCTGTGTAAGGGTGTGTGTGTGTGTGTGTGTGTGTGTGCATGTGTGTGTGTTCAGAAACTTATCGCACGCACACACACACACACACAAACGGACGGTGTTATCATAAGTGTAAACAAAGACCGGTGAAAAACATGTGTACGAACGAGAGAGAGAGAGAGAGAGAGAGAGAGAGAGAGAGAGAGAGAGAGAGAGAGAGAGAGAGAGAGAACATCATGATATGAAATAAAAGCATTGGTACGGAAAATTGAGAAAAAACTAATATCTCGACCAACACAATATTCTCACTCGTGTCTTCTCAACTCACTCACTACCTTCCTTACTTCTCTTACCTTTGTTATCTCGGTCATTCCAAAGCTCGTGGCAACTCACAACATCCCACAGCAAGCATAATAAGACCACGTGCAGGCGGGCGGCTCCTCTATACATGATTCACACATTTAAAAGGTTAAGAATGTGGGGCCAATCACTGGAAAAGTTAAGCCGGCGGGCTGCGCGTCACCCCTGCCATCACGGAGGCTCAGCGCTCACTGCCTGTCAGCTGTTGTGGCAAGTCAGGCCGTGGCGCCCCACAACACTATTACCAAGCAAAATTATTGGAATTCTGACAAACTCGGCCAAAAGATCTGTAGAAATATGCAACCATTTAAGTAAATATACATCTGAAAATTACCTTTCCCATCATTTATGCTATGTAGGATACCAGATATTGAATGATGACACACTAATGACAGCCCAACACCCATAGACTATAATTTTTTCCAAGGGTTTAGTATGTAGTTGAGTCTGGTAACACTGGCTGTGAGACCCGCCAAGAACTTATGTTACCAGCATTCGCCACGGTATAAATCAATTCCTTTGTTTTATGATCATTCTGCCTATGTTTCAGTATAGTTAAGGGTGGAAGAAATGTTGCAGTATGGATGGCTGTGTTTTCAAGTTGTCTGTCATGGCGTTTCAGTGTTTTATTCGAGTGTTTGCATTAATACTTTGGAGTGAGGTATTGCCAGCTCTCGCCATGTTTTGTATCAATATATTTTGTTTTGATGTCTGTACGGTACCTTTGATTCATTAGATAGGGAGGGGGGAAATGTAGTAGTATGAAGGCTTGTATGTCTGTGATGTTATATTCCACTGCGTTGCTTAGTTTTGTAAATAGATATAATTATGTTTGAATGTTATTTTTTCCCTTTATTCATTAGGATATGTATCACTAGACACGAATGTTTTGATTATGAAAATATAAATCAAAACTACTTATATTTCGATCATAATCAAATGAATCGCATGCTGTTGTTACACTTACACCATAATACCGAAGTAAACAATTGGTAGTCAAACCGTAAGCACTATGCCTTCAAAGAAACTAAAACTAAATTATGACGAACTATTTTGCAACAATATCTGCAGTTCTCTGGAGCGCTTGCTTTCCACGAAACTCTTGAATAATTATATAAAACGTACGATAAGCCTGAAGTCATTCTACATGCTCGCTGACACTCCAGCCTCCCCTCCCTTATGATGTCCTTGCAAGCCAAACCTATACTTACATAAAACTTCCCGGCAGTTGCAAAGAGATAAAACTTGCCTTTATGTCATACCGATATGTAATGCCACACCTGCTGTCAGTTATACCGAAAATATATTTTTGCTCCATCGTTAAATATTCAATGCTTTATATCCCCAAACACTCACAACTACCCCCTGATGTCACTGTCATGGACATCATTACAACTAGTCAATAAGTTACATAAAGCAGCTTTAATGTTTAACGTGAGTGAAGTGAAAATATAGAGATGTGTCGCACCATCAGACGCCTCAAGTAATATCGACAAGGTCGCTCCGTTACATCACAAGGGATTGTGACGCCAAGGAGGCTGCTGGTCCTGGCGGCGCGCTGACTGGGTCACTGTGCCAAAGCAGGCCACGCCCAACCCTTTTAGAGTGATGTGGGGGAGTCAAGGGCTGGAGACTGTAGATTTGAAAAGGAAATAGAGAAAAACTGGTTCACAAATAGGGTGGTAAATGATTGGAATGGACTCCGTCGTCAGGTTAGTGCGGAGTCAATAGGGAGCTTTAAAAGGAGGCTGGGTAATTTCATGGATAGGGATGAAAGGTGGATGTAGGTAATGTTAAGTAACAGGAACTACCACGTGTAGGTCTCGCGGCCTCTTGTAGCTTCCTTATGTTCTTATGACTGGGATTGATTGATTGATTTAATGCTAAAAGGGGAAAATGTGCCAGACATCGGAGGTCATATGGCACTATGGCAAAGCATAATGAAGGGGAGGGGTCCCAGAGAAAGAGTGAAACGGTGAGGGAAGAGGAAAGGAATGGAACGTTATAGCAGTAGGGTTAGATCAGAGGAAGGATGTGTATTTGTTGGGGGAAGGAGATCATAAATTGGGAAATGGGTCAGGGGGGTGAGTAAGGAAAGTTTCTGCGATGCAGATAACTTGAGCCTTATAGCAAGAAATAAGGAGACAAAGGTCTTGTCTGTGGGATCGGAAGTCGTGAATGTACTAAGCTGCCTGCAGAGATGAGGTCACCCACAGACTGTCTTTGCGCTCTGCTGCAGTGGCAAATGATGCACCTAGTCTTATTAGGTAGACACTATTAGAAATTAATGAGCTTTACGTAGAGATTTAAAACTAAGTCTCAATGGGCTAATTCCGGGGTTTTTTGTTCCTTGGTGCTTTTGAAAAAAAAAGAAAAAAAAAAAAAAAAAAAAAAAGAGGGATGTCTACCTAAATTATGTCCAGAGCTGGGCCGTATTTAAATAAATTTGTATTTAAATACATTTGTGTATTTAGAAATGTATTTATAAATACATTGGTTTTCATGTATTTAAACACAGTACACACAAACCTCGATTTCCCGGATATCGGATTTGCCGGACAAAATCCGAGGTCCGGGGATATGTCAAGAGTAGTTGAAATGCCTGGTCCTGTTCGTAAATTGCCAAAGTTGTCCGGCGGTCCGATCGTCTCCTGTCACCCCTGGTCAGTGTCCGCGCCTCCCGCCAGGTGGCAGCATGCTCAGCGGTCGTATTGTTTACAATTGGGCACACGACACTCACGGTTCACCTGCACAGCCTCCGTCAGTCCCCTGACTCCCACTGCCTCTGGTGCAGGAACATCTCTGAGACTATTGAACACTTTCTGCTGCCTCCTGCCAGGTGGCAGCATGCTCAGTGGTCGTATTGTTAACATTTGGACACACGACACTCACGGTTCACCTGCACTGCCTCCGTTAGTCCCCTGACCCCCACTGCCCCTGGTGCAGGAACGTCTCTTGAGACTATTGAACACTTTCTGCTGCCTCCCGCCAGGTGGCAGCATGCTCAGCTGTCGTATTGTTTACATTTGGGCACACAACACTCACTGTTCACCTGCACTGCCTCAGTTAGTCCCCTGATTCCCATTGCCCCTGGTGCAGGAACGTCTCTTGAGACTATTGAACACTTTCTGCTGCCTCCCGCCAGGTGGCAGCATGCTCAGCGGACGTAAAAGTCCGCGGCGGGGCAGTTGATATTGGTGGTTGCCGGACAGTAAATACTACAGTAGGATAAACGTCCGGGAGTGGGTAATGTGGCTTTTTTTTTTTTTTTATTCTTACTGTCTTCTTTATAAGGACTGGCAACTACGCGAGCTTTGTGTTACCCATTTTTGTTGTGCCCTTGGCCAGTTCTTTGTGATTAAAAAAAAAAAAAAAAAAAAAAAAAGCATCGGACTGTTGCGATTCCCGGACCAGTGCTCTCCCCTATTAGTCCGGGAAAACGAGGTTTGTGTGTATTTAAACACTTTTATGAGTATTTAAATACATTGTATTTAAATACTCATAATATAAAAATGTAAATACTTTTTTATCAGTTAATTTGGCCATGAACCCGCCCAACTATCTGGCAACCCTGATGTTACAGTGAAGCAGTGTTTCCAGTTTCAAGGAAATTTCCTTATTTTTAGGAAATTTAGGCCCGAGAAGGAAATTTCTAAGGAAACCCAAAATCTAATGAAATCCTAAGGAAATCCATTTTTTCGGACGTGTTAAAATTTGTGTATTTAAAATGTATTTAAATACAATTGATGTATTTAGTATTTAAATAAATTTCTCCGATGTATTTAGTATTTAAATAAATTTTTCCCATGTATTTAGTATTTAAATAAATTTTTCCCATGTATTTAGTATTTAAATACATTCAATGTATTTAATGCCCAGCTCCGATTATGTCTACGCCGTCAAGCAAATAGCAGTCCTTCTATGATGTTTGCTCCATTGCACTTTTGGGAGGCTGTATAAGTGACAAAAAGATGTGGCCAGGTCTTTACTCTTATTAAGTCTTCACACTGCAACCAACCACATGGCAGTCCCTCAAACCCATGCCAGAGATGAAGTTGTTTGCCATTCTTTCAGGTCTTCGTAACATTCTAGGCTTACACTGGTATTCATCCTCGAACTTGTATTGTACTACTTAATTAATGCCTCAAGTAATTAGATCGATTGATTATAATGCCAAAAAAAAAAGGGTAAATGTGCCACTCAAGTAATTAGAAAGTTAGAATCTGCAGCGAGGCCAAGAATACAAGGCGACCCACAGGCATTGGAACAAGTCACTGCACTCTACCTCTTATACCCACTACCTACCAGAAAGCATAGCGGGAAACATAAGAACATAAGAAAACAGGGATGCTACAATTGATTGATTTAATGCCTAAAAAGGTGAATGTGCCAGACATCAGAGGTCATATGGCACTATGGCAAAGCATATAAAGCGGAAGGGGTTAAAGAATAATAGTGAAACGATGAGGGAAGGAGAAAGAACGGAATGTTACAGCAGGATGGTTAGATCAGATGTAGGATGTGGATTTGTTGGAGGAAGGTTAAATTTTCCAGGGAGAAGGAGGGGGATTCCGGGAGAATGTCCGTAAGACAGGGAGGACAAATGAGGGAAGGAACTGGAACGGGCAGGAGTAAGATGGGGGCAGGATACTAGGACATGTTGGACAGTGAGAGGAACTTGACAGGGTGTGCAGAGGATTGGGGAGGAGCGTGACATGAGATAGGAGTGTGTGAGGTTGGTATGGCCTATATGCGTAAGCGTGCGAGAGCAGTCTCCCAACGTCTATTCGAGTGGTAAGGATTTGACCATGGAGAGAGAGAGAGGGTTTGATCAGGCGAAGTTTATTGGCAGAGAAAGTGGTCCAGGAGGATTGCCAGCGGTCGAATAGGAAAGATTTAAAGGAAGGGTAGTAGTCGGAAGCTGGCAAGTTTGAGAAACGGGGGCATTGGGACATTGTGGCCGAGCGCGCCAAAGAATCAACGCGTTCATTGCTCGAGATACCCACGTGACTCGGTACCCAATCAATCAATCAATCATTGGGGGCATATGCCGGGGGGCGCGTCGCCTCGCCCACCCTACGACGCCACTCCCGGGGGTCACCACGCGAGAGTTCCCATGCAGGCTCCTTTCCCATACCAAGCAGCTCTCGACAAGAAACATCAACTTGCCCCAGCCACGAGCCTTGTGGGCGCCCCCTTGGCCTCCTCCACGCCGGATTGTCTCTTACAGATACAACCCGATGGGAAGGATCGGTTTCAGGGTAGCGTGCCACATGCCCATATAGCCGAAGTTGGTGCTGACGGACTATGCAGGTAATAGGCCTCAATTCAGTCTCACGGTGCAATCGCTGATTTGACACGTAATTATCCCAGCGATACCCCATGATTCTGCGAAGACACTTATTACCAAAGGCATTGATTAGTCTCTTCAAGTCACTATTTAGTGTCCATGTTTCACAACCATAGAGTAAGACAGGGATCACAAGCGACTTGAAGATCCGGATCTTTGTCCTTCTGCACAGGTACCGACAATGCCAAATACTCCCACTGAGCGAGTCCATAACACCGTGGGCTATGCCAATCCGCCGTAAGACTTCTTGACGTGACCCGCCGTCATTATGGACTGCGCTGCCAAGGTATGAAAAACTTTCCAAGATCTCAATGTCCTCGCCACACGCATGAACAGACTGTACTGCTTCATCTAGTAAGTCTCCAAACACCTGGACCTTGGTCTTGAGCCAGGAGACCTCAAGTCCCAAAGGCTTTGCCTCCTCGTGCAGCGCCTCGAGAGCCATCACCAGGACCTCCAGCGACTCAGCAAAGATTACTGCATCATCGGCAAAAACAAGATCAGTGATCTTGGTGTTGCCGACAGATGCTCCACAATCACTTTGATCTATAACCTTGTCCAATACCCAGTCCATGCAAGCGTTGAAAAGTGATGGGGCAAGGACGCACCCTTGCCTCACTCCTGTATTCACAGGGAAGAAGCTGGATACACCTGCCCCACACTTCACAGCACTCTGTCCCAGAATACAGACCAGTTATCAAACCAATAGTCCTTGCAGGAATCCCTCGAAGTCGCAGAAGATCCCAAAGTGACTCACGATGCACTGAGTCAAATGCCTTCTTGAGATCAACAAAGGCTGCAAGCATCCCCTGTCGGATGACATCCCCAACTCACGTCGGCGTTCCACCAGGACACTAAGCGCTAGGATACGGTCCGTTGTTGACTTACCAGGCGTGAACCCAGACTGCTGAGGTCTCTGATGCTTCACCAGATGACTGCGAATCCGTGTCAGCAATAGATGGGCAAGCACCTTACCTGGTACGCTGAGCAGTGTAATACTGCGGTAATTGTTGCAGTCCTGACGGTCCCCTTTCCCTTTCCAGATAGGGACGACCAGCCCCCTTCTCCAGTCAGGAGGAATGGTACCCGATTGCCACACGGCAGTCAGGACAGCATGCAACCCGCGGATCATGGCCTCACCCCCAGCTTTGAGGAGCTCCGCACTGATATTACAAACCCCAGCTGCCTTTCCACCCCTCAACTTTGCTACAGCCTCTCTGACTTAGTCAAGAGAGGGTGCGGTTTCGTCAATGGGAGGAATTTTTGTTTGAAATGAGTTTAGTCTGCTCGGTACCCAGCAGAAGCAAATTGTTTTGTGGCGTATGGATAGTCGGAATAACCAGTTTTGAATCTCCCGAACAAGAGGGTGAAGTGAGCGAAGAGATTGTATAAGAGAAAGGGAATTGCTGGAATCAGTGAAGATGGTGAAGGAACAGGATGGGTAGAAAAGTATGCGTTTCAAGGCGAAGAGGATGGCGTACAATTCCGTTGTAAGAACAGTGGATTCTGTAAGTAGTTGGTATTGATAGTGAAGAGAGGGGAAGAGGACAGCAAAGCCGAGTGGGATTTAGAACAGTCTGTGGGTGGGTGCTAGAGGAATGAGTGGAAAGGTGTTCAAGAAAGTGAGAGCGGAGGACAATAGGAGGAATGGTAGACTTGGGAGAGGTAGTGGGGACAGAACAGATATGGGGGGGAAGGTATAAGCCATGGAGGGAAGGAATGAACGTAGAAAGGGAGAAGATTAAGAGTAGGAAAGGAGGAGTGGGAGAGAAGGGTGCGCATGCGAACAGGGAAGGGCGGTGGCAAACGAGGGGATCACTGTGAGGAGAGATTGGGGGACTGCAATCTTAGAAGTAGGAAATTGATGAAGGCGAGCATAGCACCGAAGTGATAGGAGGGCTCGACGGCGAGAGGGACGGGAGGCCCGACTCAGCATAGAGGCTCTCAACAGGGGAGGAGCGAAAGGCACCTAGAGCCAGACGGAGGCCTAGGTGGTGAACAGGGTCCAGGAGGTTGAGGAGGGAGGTAGAGGCAGAGGAATAAATACGACATCCATAGTCAAGAGTGGAGAGGACCAGGACAGTGTGGAGATGGAGGAGGGTCTTGCGCTCAGCACTCCAAGACACATACGAGATAGTTTGTAGGAGGCGGAGGCAACGAAGGGCATTTACCTTTAGATAGGATATGTGCCTTCCAGGTAAGGCGAGAGTCGAAAGTGAGGCCAAGGAATTTTCCAGAGGAGCAATACTTGAGAGGTATGTCATATAGAGAAAGTGGAGGTGGAAGTGGTACACGAGAGCGAGAGAGAAACGAAAGCCATGATTAGTAGCCCAGGAAGAAGCAGCGGAAATTGCAGATTGGAGGAGACTGCGGAGGGGTGCCAGGGAAGGGCCGGAAGCGTAGATGGCTAGGTCATCCACGTAAATGGAGGACCGGACGCCAGAGATGCTACAAGAGGCCGCGAGACGTACAAGTGGTAGTTCCTGTTACTTAACACTACCTACATCCACCTTTCATTCCCATCCATGAATTTATCCATCCACCTTTTAAAGCTCTCTAAAGACTCCGCACTGACCACCTGACGACAGAGTCCATTCCAATCATTTACCACCATTTGTGAACCAATTTTCCCCATTTCCTTTTTGCATATCACTCTTCTATTCACTTTTTGCTCTTTTACCCACTACAAGAAAGCATAGCGGGAAAGAAAGAGGACCAATAATGACTACCATTTATTTAAGCACTATTGATGTGGAATATACCAGACCGCGAATGCAAACACATACAAATATTGGTATGCAAAAATAGAGCTTCAATTAAAAGATCAAGACTAAATAAATAAAAATTACTGCACTCTTTCACAAACCAGGCATGGGGGAGGAAAGTTTTGAAGGGCTGGATAAATAACCATCATGGCCTTATATCCTCATTCCGTACCTTGTAAATATCTATATCTTGTGTACGAATTGTGCTTTTTCAGTGCCTTTGAAAGATATAATCAAAACAATCTCCTTACCAATGTGAAAATAAACTACCTGCCGTGGACACTTGCAAATTATATAAAATAAGGAGTCACATTTGATACCTGGGTTTAGTTTCAATGAAATAAAATAAGGAGTCACATTTTGATACCTGGGTTTAGTTTTAAGTGCTTCAAGAAAGTCAAATCTGTTCAATTACTCAGGACATAAGACATAAGAAGTGAAAGGGGAAAGCAGCAGTGCGTCCCTATTTATACAAGGATCGTAAGACTGCATATTATCAAGTTCCTTCCCGAGATCCCAAGGACAGTGTGGAATAACGGGATCTTGCAAGTCTGATCCTAAAGGAGGGAAATTGAGTCTTTTCCAGGTGCTTTTATGGACACGGGAATGTGGTATGACAGGATTACCTTGTCACCCACTGCCTCAGAATGGAATAGGTTGTGATAGGCCAGAAAAAAGAACGCCTGCAATGTTATGTTTCAACCAAAAGAATATCTCCCCAAAACTCAATCAACTCCGATCAACCCTTCAGCTCTATACCTTCTCTTAGCCATGGAACACAAAGACACAATGATATGCAAACAAAACAATAAAAAAGACCCTGGTTAAAAGACAAAAATAACTTCCACTATGTAACAAAAATAAATAAATTACTTTTCTTCATAGCAGATGATAACACTATTTCTGGTGATGGTTCCCTTCCTGTACCCAATCAAGGTGGAGGAAGGGCAAGAGGATTGGAAGAGGAGGTAACAAATCTCTCTCAATCACCCATATTTTATCCAGCTGTTCAGTCTGTTGATATCGGGACATTCAGTAGCCAGTCCATCTTTAGGAGTAAGGCTGTAATCTGGCCACTACATCTCCTTGATCACAGTACCCCCACCTCCTCTGTCCCTTCCATGCAGCTGGAGGAGTGGCCATGATTATTGAAATACCCATAAAACTGTCTAATAACCTCATTGACAAGCCATCCGCCCCGGTGTGTGCGGTGGTTGTCGTGGGTGTGACAGTGGTGGTGGGCGGGATGTGTGAGGACACCATGCGAGGGTAAATGTGGGAACAGAAACAGTCATTCACGGGTGTGACCACTTGATATATTCCAGAGTTTTTATCATTCTCCCTAAATATAACTTGACATAAACGAGTGGTTTTAGTTTTGCCAAACTTCCATGCACATACAGCAATGTACGGTGCTTATCTTAACCTTACGCTAAATGCAATCCTTATACTTTAAAATCAAAATAAAATAGTTATGGTAACTGCCGTTGCTGCAAAAAAGCATTCAAATTTGATTCATTCTTTCCTTTTAGCTAACTAAAACGTTTTTACACAATGTACAAAGATTAAAACTAAAATCTGTACTGTGAGTGATACAAGGCAATCTCACATTACAGTCTTTCAGTTATGATCTTGGCTAGAAAAATCCTTAAGAACTAAAGACAGATCACAAGAATCTTAACTTTAAATATTTAATTGAGAATATCACGATATCGGAAACCGTAGGGTGGTCAAGGACACCGATGTAGCATATTGGAACTATTGCAGGCTCTAGGGGCAATGGCGCCACAAACACAGGAGAGCAGAAGGCAATGTGGACAGGTCTGAGGAAGAAGTGTTGTTGCATTAGGAGGGAGGGAGGGAAGGAAGAGGTGGGCGTGGCCTCTCTCTCACTCCACTCCTGCCTGGCCCAGCCCAAGCCTCACCCTCCACCCGGTGCTCAAGGGTGCCTACCATACTGACACGGCACTCCGCCCACTCGTCACCCCCAGAGACGTGCGACATAGACGTCCGAACTTATAAAACTGGCGGTAAAAGGCAAGAGTAAGTAGCTAGACATGATCACCGTCAACACAAGCATCACTCACGGCCCGGCAGGGAACGGCGACGCCGAGCCGAGCACACTCGGGCATCTCATGTACAAGCGAACATCATTGCATGGCATAACACCAGTCACGGTGAACCTAGATCAAGGCAAATGACACAAGGGGCGGGATAGCTTCAGGGGAAACACCAAATCTGCAGAGAAACCCACGGAGCCGAGACTAAATACTCGTCCCTGTGGCCTGGTAACTATATCTGTAGCTCGCTCAAAACTCTTGAGCAGTGGAGGGAAGAACAGCATCTTCGGTCACCCAAATGCTCTCGGTTCCTAGTTAACGGGTAATAACGTGACTACAAGTAAGGGGAAAAGGTGAGGGGAAGGGGGAAGGATTGGCCATAGGAAGGGTAAGGAAATGGGTTGGTCTAGCACAGCCCCACTAGCTCTTGCCATCCTGTAGTGGTGGTGGTTGGGGGTGGTAGGGGTGTCCTGGGAGTGGGGGGATGGGGAAGGATGGGGGCTGGGGCAGGGGAGTGGAGGGTCAGGATGAGAGTTTAGCCAGAGGAGGCGGAGGCATCCTGCTTCTCGGCTGCCATGATGCGCTCCTTGTTGGCCCGCACCATCTCAGCGCGGCGGTCCTGCAACACACAACAACATAAGAAAATAAAGAAGCTACAAGAGGCCGTGAGACCTACACACTGTAGTTCCTGTTACTTAATACTACCTACTTCCACCTTTTATCCCCATCCATGAAATTGTCTAGCCTCTTTTTGAAACTCGCTATTAGAGCACATGGGACAAGGGTTACACCTCACACACACGCCAACAGGTACACACACACACACACACTCGGAAATCAGTCATAACTTACACCCATGTGCATAACACCATTACTTCTTCTATATGTACCCTTCAAAGTACTCAAATCATGAAAAGACCTCAAATTCATATAATAACTTCAAAGAAATCATTAAAAAATGGATAAAAGAAAAATTCTTACTTACAAAATAATGCATTGGATTAAAAAGCAAAACTCTGCAGCATCAAAAAAGAGAAAGAAAAAAGATGTTAACCCCAAAACCACGAGAAATGAAGGGTGAGCGGGAAGAAGAAAAACCCGCAGGCAGGGAGGAGTAGAGTAACCGAGCGTAGAGCACCAGCATCCCTTGGTGACCCAGAGCAACAGCCTCAAGACCCGAAGGCGGCTTCTGTGTGCCTCCCTCACTCACATGTTCCTCTAGCGCCTTTCTCGCCTTCTCAGCGCGCTCCAGGCGGTTCCGCTCGGCCAACTCAAGCTTCTGCTCCAGCTTCTCCTGCACCTTCTTCTTCAGCTCCTCCTCCTCCTTGTTCTTGGTCTCCTTCACCTGCTCAATTTTTTCAGATACTTTCGCCGCCTCCAGCCTTTTTGCTTCCTTCTCCTCCTGGATCTTCTTGATGCGCTCCTCCTTGGTTGCCATCTCCTGCTCCAACTGCAACCGTGTCTCCTCCTGTCTCCGGTTGACGAGTTCCTGGGCCTCGGAGATCTTATTGGACTGTCGTGAGGTAATGCCCGAGGGAGGGATGGGGTGTTCAAACCAAAAGTTGAGGAGGAGGGTACTCGAGAAACTTTTGAAGAGTGAACTTGAAACTTTTGAGGAGGGAACTCGAGAAACTTTTGAGTGGTGCATGAAACCAACTTGTACTATAATAAATGAAACTTGAGATCAAATAATATAAATTCAAATTAAATGTAAAACAGTAAAAAATCTAGGGAACAGGAAAACTTAAGCAAACTCAAAATGATAAGTGTAAAACTCATGAATGTTGACACTGAGAAATAAAATGCAAACCAAAATAATCCCTTAAATTTCTGAACTTTCATTCCCACACATACTTTCACTATTATCTTACTTACACACACACACAACTCATACCATCACACACACACACCTTATACCATCACACACACACACACCATCACACCACTGCAAATGACCGATAAGACCGCAACAAAATCCTCCTAACAAAGAACGCGACATCCTCACGAAAAGTCCAAATGGCAAAAGCAAATATTTCTATGATGAGAAGCAATTCAAAGTATCTCCTCGGACAACGTAACCATTGGAGGTCTTAGGGATTGTGTAAGACGACCAGCAAGATAAAGTAAGAGCGTGGTGCCCAAAACAACCCATGGTCAGAGTATCAGTAAACAGGAACTAAACTATACAATATAACTACAAACTATAAACTGTAGCTGAACAAAAATTGAAGCATTTGTCCCATAGAAATACCAACCATTGTTTGTCTTTACTACATCCAACATTGAATACATGCTGACATAGGTAGTAATAAGTTTTGTAGAAATGTAATCAGTTAAGAATGTTGGATATAGAGCTAAACTATATCTAAACTATAGAGCTAAAAAATATGTCTAAATATTTGTCCTATATCAATACCAACCACGGTTTGTCTGGTACATCCAATATTGAATACATGCTGACATAGGTAGTAATAAGTTTTCTAGAAATGTAATCGGTCAAGAATGTTGGCTAGCACATCTATGAGGGGCTGATGGAATGCTGTTCAAGTGCTGGACACACAGCCAAGACCTGCTATGTGGCAAAGGCGACTTAAGCTTGTGACTTAAACCATAATGCAACATAGAAATCAGAACATCATTAAAAGTTTTTTCACAATGCATGAAAAGTCTGGAAGCATATTTCTAAAATTCAAATTAAACCTTCCATACAGTCGATTCTCCATTTTTGTTGTATTTTTGTAAAGATTCCGTGAATTTTCTGAATAGTACAACAGGCTATTGCCAAACCAATTAAGACTACAAAACATCTAATGAAAATCAATAAATATATATATAAAAAAATGAAATGCCAAAATATCAGTCGCAGAACGATTAATTCAATGCACAAACTCAATTACTCAATCTACTGAGCTGCCCAATAGATATGAATACCAAACACAATTTCAAAGTTACCTACCCTATGGAAACTCTCATGATCCAGAACGTCAAGTGCCCCCATTACACCTCCTTAAACCTTGCACAACAAACTAAACTACTGCACAGACTAGTGACATAACCTTGACATTCAACACTAAAAGCTGATTCTGTCCCTTAAACATTGACGTGGAAACAGAACTGTACTACACAGACAAAGAAAAGAATCTAGGATGAGAAAACCAGAACAGCACAACACTCAAGACAAACACCACAACACCTGTCACACCAAAATCAACACTCACTTCATTGTGACTTCAGCGACTAAACACCGATCACTACTGACTCATAAAACACACTATAAACATTCTACCACAACCACAGGACTCACAACACCTAATCAGCACCACAAACGACAACGGACAAACACCACTATCTCGGAAACAAATATACGTACCACCACAAACAACAACGACGGACACACACCACAACGTCAGAAACTAAAGTATGTACCACCACTAACACAGCTTCTATCGCCACAATGGACAAAACACACATTCACCTTTCGGTACATTACACAACATGACACACAAACACACTTAATGGCACACAAAATCATACATGCATACAACACACAACATGACACACAAACACAACATTACAACACTGAAGGAAAGCCACTTACATGTTCCCTGAGGGTCTCCAGTTTCTTGAGGATCTCTGACTCGCGCTTGTTGGCGGCCACGATAAGCTTAGACTGGATCCTCTCCTCCAGCTGCCTCATGGCTTCCTCATGGCCCAGACGCACCTTCTGGGCGTAGTCCTCCTGCAGGGAAATAGGTCGGTTATGGTGTGTGCTATGTTAATCTACACTGACACCTAAGAACATAAGAACATAAGGAGACTGCAAGAGGCCAGTTAAGAACATAACATAAGAAAATAAGGAAGCTACAAGAGGCCGCGAGACCTACACGTGGTAGTTCCTTTTAGTTGACCTACTCCAGGCAGCTCCTGTGCACCTAACACCTACAATCTGTTGTCTTCATCCATAAATATGTCTAACCTTTTCTTAAAAATATATACTGTCCTTGCACTTGCCACAGGCTTGCTGAGTTTGTTCCACTCCTCTACTACCCTATTAGTAAACCAATTTTTTCCTATATCTGAACTTATCTAGCTTGAAACTATTTGTTCTTATTCTAACTTGTTCCTTGGAGGCCCCTCAAGGGGTTAGCTATAGTAGTTTTCTCCATTTGTACCTCATTCTACCACTCTAGTGGTAGTCCATTACTACTACTACAACTAACTACTCTCACTAATACTTCCATTACTGTAACAGAATTTGTTCTTATTGTATAAATTGTAAATATTATTGCCAAACATAATGTTTTTTGTGTGTTGTCTGTGCTGAGTTAATGAACCGTGTGCATGTACTACTTCTGCCATGGCGCCTCGGCTCGGCAGATCGTGCCACACTGAACCTAGGTATGTTAGATTATTGTATATATATATACAATATGTGGCAATAAACTCAATGAAACTAAATGAAACTCTAGTTCTGTCATTCTCTCATCCTCTCTCTCTTATACATAGCCATAATTTTTTTTTTTTTACAGTGGAGTCACCCTCTCACCTCACCAGCCTTTATTCTGCCCTTGTGTATTTGTTTTTTTATTCTTGCCATTTTATCCTTTAATCATATTTATTCGATTCTCTCCTAGTCACCGTATCAGGTGCCTCACTTCACCTCCATAACTCATTCCTTCTCCCCTGAAACACACCAATGTCCTTACCCTTACAAATATTTTCCCACCCATACTACTACCCTTATCACCACCTACTTCACACCCCCACCAACACTCACATGTTCCTTCAGCTTCTCCAGCATCTTGCCCATGTTCTCAGTCCTGTTCACCTCGGCAGTCTTCAGCTTGTCCTCAATGGTGTTGCGGAGATCGTCGGTCTGGGTCTCAAGCTGTTTGCGAACGCCGTCAACGTTGCTCAGCTGTCATGGGGAGGCACAGAGATCAGGGACAGGACAGGACACACACACCAGTGACACCACACGCACCGTACACACAAACCACACACACACCGTACACACACACGAGTTACAAGCTTTGTGTGTGTGTGGGCAGAGGTAATGAAGGAGAGACAGGCTAGAAATTGACTACTTGCAGGAACAAAATCTAAAACTAGTCAGGAATAAAGTTCTTGATCTCCAGCCCGTCTCCTACATCATCTCTTCCTAGCAAACTTTGTTTTTTAAGTGTTGTTTTTTCTCTTTCATATACATATCGAAAGGCGAGTGAAACATATAAATAATAAAAAAAATATAAAATAAATTATGAAATTTCACCTACCAAAAGAAGAGTAAGGCAAATACATGAATACAAAAAATACTGATATAATACTGAATAAACTAAATATAACTATGAAATAAACTATAAATATAATGAAACTATAACTATAAATAAAACTATGCTATTTCTGTTACTCACGTGATCGGAGAGCTTGGCGCGCAGGCCGTTGAGGTAAGCTTCGCGGTTGTTTTGGGTGGTGTCCAGCTTCTCCTCGAGGGCGGCCTGCGTGGTGGCGATGAAGGTGGCGGTATTCTCCTCGCGCTTACGACTGGCCTCTTCCAGCCTGGTCATGCGCTCCCCAACACTGGCCAGCCGGGAAGCCTCCATGGACTGCGGGAAGGGAAGAAGTGATGGTGAGTTTGAGTGTTTTGAAGAGTGAGTGAAGAAGAAAAGAAGTGAAGTTTGGAAGAGTAAAAGTCAAGAAGAGTAGAAGTGAAGTTTTGACGAGCGAGTGAAGAAGTTTTGAAGAGAGTTTTTGAAGAGCGAGTAGCTTCCATATTTTCTTATGTTCTTATGGTTTTGAATGGTAAGGAGAGGCTGGCGAGATGTTGGTTCCTTGCACTAGGAATGGCGATCAGGTAGTTTTAGCAGTGGTAATGGGGAAGTTCAGATACACAAAGAAATGGCAGGATGGAAATAGACAGCAGAGAAGTATGACAAACAGGCAAAAAACTGGAAGTGAGCAGTAAAAAAGTAGTGGTTCAATAAGAATTTTAGAAGTAGGCAGCAGAAAAGTAGAGGTACAGCAGCAGCAGCAGTAGTAGTAGCCTAGTTATGGTAGTAATAGTAATAGTAACAGTAGTAGAAGTAGTAATAGCAGTACAAGTAGTAATAGTTATATTAGTAGTAGTAGAAAGAAGTAGTAGTAGAAGTAGTAGTAGAAGCAGTAATAGTAGTAGTGGTAGTGATAGTAGAAGTAGAAGTAGAAGCAGTAGGTGGTAGTAGTAGTAGCAATAGTAGTAGTAGAAAGTAATTAATAGAAGTAGTAGTAGCCTGTAGTAGTAGTAGTACCTTCCTGCGTTCCTCGGCCAGTAGGAGCTTCTGTTCGATCTCCTCAGCCGTCATGCTCTTGGGACGCGGCGAGGCGGCGGGGGGCGTGGGCTTGTCGGCGGAGGGCTCGGCCAAGATCACCTCGTAGCACATGCCTCCGCGGGACTTCTCCTCGCACCTAATCTCGGTGGCTGCACGGAAAACAGATGAAGGGTTAAAATTCATGTGGGATGTGCAGTGTAAAAAAGGTCAAAATTTATGTGGGATGAGCAGTGTAAAAAAGGTTAAAATTCACGTGGGATGTGCAAATAGTGTAAAATAACAGGTTTAAATTCACGTGGGATGTGCAAAGTGTAAAATAACAGGTTAAAATTCACGTGGGATGTGCAAATAAGTGTAAAAAAGGTTAAAATTAATGTGTGATATGCAAATAGTGTAAAAGAACAGGTTAAAATTCATGTGGGATGTGCAAATAATTGTAAAAGAACAGGTTAAAATTCACGTGGGATGTGCAAATAGTGTAAAATAACAAGTTAAAATTCACGTGGGATGTGCAAAAAATAGTGAAATATGGCAAAAAATTAATATGTAAACAGAAAATATACTCAATGAAAATAAGTCAACTATATAAAAATTTTATGATTAGCATATGAAGTGGGATGTGCTGATGAAGTGGTATGAAGCAGGTAAAATAATAGGTTAAGATTCATGTGGGATGTGCAAACACGAGTGAGGAGGCAAAAAATGAATATGGAAACAGAAAATGAAACTGTCAAATATGTAAGAATTATATGTGATGTGCAGATGAAGTGGGATGTGTTAGTGAAGATACTGATGATAAAATAAAAACTGTGAAAACATGGAAAGAGAATGGGGTAGAAGAGGATGCTTGGAAGATGATAATGACGATGGAAGGGTTAAGTAGGCCAATGCAAGGATAACTTACACACGAGAGAGAGAGAGAGAGAGAGAGAGAGAGAGAGAGTATGAAACACAATAAACCCAATCTGCAACACACACATGTAACGTAAGTAAAGAAATCCAAGACAACTTTTCTTGTTGCAAATAAATATATAAATAAATAATAAAAAAATAAAGTAATTAATTATATAAAGTAATGAGTCAATTAATTAAATCCTGAAATATCCGTGTGTGTGCGTGCGTGTGTGTGCGTGTCTGTGTGTGTGTCTATGTGTGTGTGTACGTGTGTCAGTGACCTGCCGGTGAGTCAGACGAGGTCATGACGTCAGAGAGGATGAGGAAGAGGGGAAGCGAGGGGTTAAGGAGGGGTGACCTTGGGATCCCAAATGTCTAACCTCCTGCTCTTTCTTCTCCTTCAACCCTTCTTCTTCCTCCTCCTCCTCCCCTTCTTGACTATCTTTCTTCTTTCAACTGTAAATCACAATAATCATCTCTCTCTCTCTCTCCTCTTCCTTCACTCTCCTCCTCTTCCTTCCCTCCCTTCACTCTCCCCTCTTCTTCCTTCACTCTCCCCTCTTCTTCCGTCACTCTCTCTCTATCCTCTTCCTTCACTCTCTCTCTCCTCTTCCTTCACTCTCTCTCTCTCTCTCCTCTTCCTTCACTCTCTCTCTCTCCTCTTCCTTCACTCTCTCTCTCTCCTCTTCCTTCACTCTCTCTCTCTCTCCACTACTCCTTCTAGACAAAGCCATGCCCTTCAAAATAGTAAAAAACACAATAATCTAAAAATACAACCAACACAAATGCACCCACCGAACAATATTTAGCCCCAAACAAACAAACACAAGAATAAAAACGGAAAAAGATCAAACAAAATAGAATACATATATAAAAAGAACGCTAAAAATAAACGATAAATTCCTACCATAATTCCCCGTAACGTAGCAAAATAATAAGAGAGAAATGTGTGTGATGGAGAATAATAATAATATAACTAAAATAATGAACGAAAACGCAACTTATGAAATACAACGATAGAATAACTAGCAATAAATGAAAACAATAAACACAGGAGTGAGTAAATGTTTCCAGAGCTGGCCGCGAGATGGCGGCTCTCTCTCTCTCTCTCTATTGAATCAATCTCTCTCTCTCTCTCTTTCATGCGCACTGATCACCTTTCTGTCTGTCTCTTTTCAAAGTCATGTTTTGTCTCCTCTTATGCAAAGGAAGAAGAAAGAAAGAAGAAACAGCATAGTAGTAGTAGTAGTAGTTAGTTGGTGGTAGTAGTAGTAGTACCACCACCAGTAAGTAGTAGTAGTAGTAGTAGTATAGTAGTAGGCAGTAATTGTCGTAGTAGTAGTAGTAGTAGTAAGAAGTAGTAGTAAATTGAAATTCCAAAGTTAAGAGAGGAGAGTGAAAACAAACTTGTCTAGACTACATAAACTAGACAAAAAGGTGATGAACAAATAAAGAATAGAATAAATAAGAATAAACGTGAATATTATAAACTAAAGACAAAAAGGTAGAAGAATAAAGAAATAGTAAATAAACAAGAATAAACAAAAGGCGTAAGATACAATAGGAGAGATCAACAACACTGCACAAACTCACATCAACAAAAGCCTACAATGTCTAATTCGAGAGGAGGAATTTAGGCCTATGGAATGTAAAGGGAAGGAGAGGGGAGGGACATGTGGTCGGAAATAGGCCTTCTTGAGTGCATCTTTGGGTAGGCTTACATTACTGAGGGGGGAGATGGTAGGTACAGCTGGCAAAAGGGAGAGAGGGGAGATACTATAGAGGAAGGGAGGGGAGGGGAAGGGAAGGGTAGCAGGTGTCTGGTATGAGCCTATGAGAGGGGAGATACGAGTAAATAGGATAGAGGTAAATTTATATATATGGGTACCTTAAGATGGAATAAAAGGAAAGGTTAAGGTACAAGAATGAGGGGAAGAAGAGGGGAGAAGGGGAATAAGGGGAGAAGGTGAAGGGGAGAAGGGGAAGAAGAGGGGAATCCAACAAGTGTATTTAATGATGGGAAGAATAATGAACGTAAGAAATGGAAGGAAAAAGAAGAAGGGAGAGAAGAAAGAGAATAGAGGGGAAAGTCTTATCAACTACACAAACTAAGGGGAGGAATTAGGGAAATGTCAGGAGAGAGAGAGAGAGAGAGAGAGAGAGAGAGAGAGAGAGAGAGAGAGAGAGAGAGAGAGAGAGAGAGAGAGAGAGAGAGAGAAAGAGAGAGAAAGAGAGAAAGGTCATAATCATACACTCACTCACGAATACATGACCTTTCCTTCTAGTTGAGATTTAGTGCTCTCTCTCTCTCACACACACACAAACTCAATCATTCACTCACACTAACACTAACTAATTCACTCAAGCTCACTAACTCCCTAACACAAATATTAAGTCACTAACCCAATCATTGACTCACACTAACTCAATCATTCATACAACAGAACGCACTAAACTCACCAACTTACTCACACAATTCAAATCATTCACTCACCCACTAACTCTCACTCAAACTCACTAACTCTCACTAAAATCAATCACAGTCATTCAAACTCACTAACTCTCACTAAAATCAATCACAGTCACTCTTTACTCACCCACATACTTCCTTCCCTTCTTCGGCTGTTTACATTTGGGTTTCTTCTGGACCTTCTTGAGAGGCTTCTTGTGGTACCGTCCTGGAGGGGGGCAGCGAAAGGGTTGCCCAGAGAGGGGAAAGGGGGAACACGCATTTATTAAAAAGGGGGGGCTCTCTCTCATTAGTCAACATGGGGAAATTGTAAAGGTAGACTTGGGTATGAGGGGAAATGAGGGAGGTCGAGGGGAGGAGGGAAGGACACGTAACGTACTAGTATCAGTTTCACAGTCACTTGTAAGGATGCTATAGGATACAATAGGAGCTTTAACTAATGCCCTTTGTTTCTATTGATGATTTGGAAACCTTATAATTCCTACCTGTATTGTATTGGCTGTTAGCTATTTTTTTTAACGAGGCGAAAATGTCATTCTATCTGAAGGTCTCGTGCTTAAAATGATGCCTATGTTTACCTCATAATATGGTTAACTATGATAAAATATAACTGAAATTTAGAAGAAGTGTAATATTCCCTTCTCCTGGCATCAAATATCAGTTATAGTAAGCAGCAAGGGGTCAGGATTTTTCACCTCGTTAATAAAAAAGTAGTCCTGTATTCATTAAAACTTAGCATAATTAACTGAATACATATACATATCCTACATAACAACACTCAACTATTCAACAAACCTACAAAATACTAAATAACCTGATTGGTAGGCATCAATAAATAGCTAAATATAAACAGACTCAGCATAAGTTTATTTTATTTGCTTTAGTACTTAAATTCATTCCTAAATTACTTCCTCATCTCTGTATATTATGGGGTTTTTCCTGCATGCCTTCGGGTGAAAATAAAATTGTTATTATTATTATAAGTGACTGTGAATACTGATACAGCGTTTGCCTTCCTCCTTCGCCCCTCAACCTTCCCCTCTCCCTGTCCGTCCGTCTGTCTGTCAGCGCCGCGGCAACACCTGGTTCTCGGTAACGCTACAAATTGATTACCAAGGTCCACAAGGGTTAAGGGGGGTCAAGGGGGGATGGGGCGGTATTGATAGGGTCGCACCGGTGGGAAATAATGGGTTACCGTGGGAATTGTCATGCTCATTTTCATGTTTCCATATTTTTTTCCATTTTCCTTTTCAAATAATTAGTGTTCGATTTTGTTTTCCCATTTTTCGTTTTCAAATAATTACCGTGTTAGTTTTAATATTCCATTTGTTGTTGTTGGATTTGAAGCAGTTATCGGAAACTGATGTATTTTTTTCTTATTCGGTTTTGTATTGAAAAATGTCGCCGAAACTGCGTGATCTTAGCGGACGATTGATATTAATGAAAAGATATATATACACACATATATATACACACACATATATATACACACACACACACACACACACACATTAAATACACACAATAACAAGTTTAATTTTTTCAAAGCACAACACTTCGTTAACTAAAAACATGTATTAAGAACTTTTGTATTTAATTTCAAGCGAGGAACATTAAGGTAATTACTTAGTTAGAGAGAGAGAGAGAGAGAGAGAGAGAGAGAGAGAGAGAGAGAGAGAGAGAGAGAGAGAGAGAGAGAGAGAGAGAGAGAGAGAGAGAGAGAGAGAGGAGAGAGCCAGCAAATTACAATACTATTCTTTAATTCTTTTATTTATTTTACTCACTTAAATTTAAAATCTCCCCCCCCCCTACACCAACCTTCCCCACTTCCTCCCCCCCACAAGCACCTTCCCCGATTCCCCCAACCCCCCAAACCTTCCCCACTTCCTCCCCCCCCCACCTTCCTCACGACACTCTCCCATCAACAAACTCCTAACGACATCAGGACACGCTAGGGAACGTTCACAGGACTCCACCACCACCACCACCACACCCTTCGTAGGACACCACCACCACCACCACCACACCCTTCGTAGGACACACCACCACACCACACTCTTCGTAGGACACCACCACCACCACACCCTTCGTAGGACACCACCACCACCACACCCTTTGTAGGACACCACCACCAGATGTTAAATTTACACACACACAACAAAAAAAGGATACACTTTAAACACTTTACAGGACTCAAAAACACCACACAAATTACCACATCATACCATCATCTTATATATGAGCACAGAGAAGAGAAGCAGTCCCCAATACACCCCCACCACACACCACTACACCCCTACCACACACCATCACATTCCTACCACATACTCCCACATTCCTCTCTCCACTACCACAAAACCACACACCACACCATTCTCTCTCTTCACCTTTACCACCACCACCACCACAGGGACTATAAATACCCTGTAGGAGCTTCTGTAACTTGATGGGAACAGGTGAAGTGCTTGACAGGACGGAGGAGGGAGAAGGAGGGAGGAGGAGAAGGAGGAGGGAGAGGTGTGCAATATTTGAGTATCGACTTCTCTCGCCCATCAACGATATCTGTGTGTGTGTGTGTGTGTGTGTGTGTGTGTGTGTGTGTGTGTGTGTTGAGAAACCAACCTCTGCTTGCATAATTTTACTTGTTAAGAGGAGGAGGAGGAGGAGGAGGAGGAGGAGGAGGAGGAGGAGGAGGAGGAGGAAGAAGGAAGAGGAGGAAGAAGGAAGAGGAAGAGGGGAAGAGGAAGGAGGAGATGGAGGGAGATGAAGGGGGGAAGCAAGGAGGAAAGAAAGAAAAAAAAGAGGGGGGAGGAGGGAAGAACAGATCAGGAGACGAAGATGGGAGGAGGAGAAGGAGGAGAAGGAAGAGGAGATAAGATGGAAGATTGGGAGAGAGAGAGAGAGGAGATAAAGAAAACTGCTAAAGGGATGGAGATGACTAGAGCGTGATACATATTGATAGATTGGAGGCATGTCTTGTGGCCAAAATGAGGAGGAGGAGGAGGAGGAGGAGGAAGAGGAAGAGGAGGAGGAGGAAGGAAGATAAAGAGGACAGGCTTCTTATCTATGCCTGATAATGAAGGGGAATATTCATGGTCTTGTATTTTCGATATTTTGGTATATTGGGCGGTGTGTGTGTGTGTGTGTGTGTGTGTGTGTGTGTGTGTGTGTGTGTGTGGTGTGTGTGTGTGTGTGTGTGTGTGTGTGTGTGTGTATTCATCTAGTTGTATTTTACAGGGCCTGAGCAACGCTCGTATGGCCCCGTCTCCATATCAACATTTTTTATCATTCATCCTTAGTGCTTTGTGTTGGCCGAAGCCAGCACCCCGGAGAGCAGGTCACAAACCCCGGCTTACACCCGGTACCCATTCACTGCTGGGTGGACAGGGGCTCGGGTTTTAAGGAAACAACCCATCTGTTTCCGCTCCGCCCAGGGATCGAACCCGGGACTTCTCGGTTGTGAACCGAGCGTGCTTCCCCTACACCACGGAGTACCCTAGTGTGTGTGTGTGTGTGTGTGTGTGTGTGTGTGTGTGTGTGTGTGTGTGTGTGTGTGTGTGGTGTGTGTGAGTGGTGTGTGTGAGTGGTGTGTGTGTGAGTGGTGTGTGTGTGAGTGGTGTGTGTGTGAGTGGTGTGTGTGTGAGTGGTGTGTGTGTGTGGTGTGTGTGTGTGTGTGTGTGTGAGTGGTGTGTGTGTGTGGTGTGTGTGTGAGTGGTGTGTGTGTGTGTGTGTGTGTGTGTGTGTGTGTGTGTGTGTGTGTGTGTGTGCGGCAGACAAGTGGTGGATATACAAGGACGGGGAAGGGGAGGGAATGGAATTAAATGGCAGGAAAGGGAAAGGAAAAGGAATGGAAGGGAAGGGAAGGAGGGAAGGGAAGGGAAGGGGAAGAGAAGGGAAGGAAACTGACAGAACGGAAAGAACATAGAAATGAAAAGAAAAAAATATACCAGGAAAACTGCAGGGAAAATATGAAGAAACAGGTGAAAAAATGGCGAAAGATAGAATTGGAAAGAAAGGAAGGGGAGACATAACGAAGGAGAGGAGAGAAGGAAAAAGAGGAGCGACCCAAAAAGAAAAGGAATATATATAAAAGGAAAAACAAAGGAAAGGAAAATACGAAGAAACAGGTAAAAAGAAGAACAGAATGTGGAAGAAAGGAAGGAGACAACACAAAGAAGAGGAGGAGGAGGAGTGACCCTGACCCTGGCCAAGGTCAATATGGCGCCTGAAGGAGGGGAGGTGGAGGAGGGGGAGGGATGTTGGGGAGGCTTGAATTTCACCTGCTTTGCTATATTGCTTTGTGACTCATATGACGACGACCACCACCACCACCACCTCCTCCTCCACCATCACCACAACCACCACCACCATACTAGCTCATCACAACTACCTCCACTATCACTACAACTATTTGTTTCATGACTATAATTACTACTGCTTCCGTCAATAACACTATAGTCCCCAGGCGCCATATAGTACGAATTTTAGCATTCACTACAGATTTGTATGTGCCACTGAAGACATGCACAGTAGTTTATATTGACCTGACTTCAGTGGCATATACAAATCTATAGTGATGCTAAAATTCGTAATATATGGAGCCTGGCGACATGTGTTACAGTGGCGACTAGTGTTATTTACGGTACCACAACTACAACTACAACTCCCATCATAAGTATTAAGCTAATTGTTATCACCATAACTACTACCTTTAACATTATTATCACTGTAACTATTGCTTTCATCATCATTACACTGCCACGCCCATCATAAGTTAATAAAAATCTTTACTCTTTCATCCCCTTCACTGGTAAACTCTTGGAACTCTCTACCTGTTTTTATTTTTCCATCTTCCTACGACTTAAATTTTTTCGAGAGGAGTGACAAGACACCTCCCGAACTAAATTGATCCACCCCCCTTTCTTTATTACATTACTGTCTTCTATATAGGTACAGGTAACTTCTATATAGGTACAGGTAACTTCTATATAGGTACAGCGGGAATTATGTTATATCCTTTTTTTTTTTTTTGCTCATGGCCAGTCCTTTGTGATTAAGAAAAAAATTATTTCTCTCCACCACAGCCAACCACAACCACCACCATTAAAACCATTACCACATCTTCCCTCACCACCACAACCACCACAAACAACAATTAAGGCATTCTAAACCGTATTTAAGAGGGCAGTAAGGGCGAAAGAGGGAGAGAATGAAGGGAGGGAGTGAAAGAAGAGGGAGAAAATAGAGGCTGACATCGTAAAATAAAATAAATGAAAGAAATTAAATTAAAGTGAAGGGAGGAAAGGATAGAATTGTGGTGGAAGGGGTGGAGAGAAAGGAGTGGAAGGAAAGGTAAGAGGTAATAGTAGAAAGGAATGGAATGAGTGGAAGGAAGGTAAGGAAAGTGAGAAAAAGAAGAAGGAAGACACAGAAGGAAAAGCGAGGAATAGGAAGATAGCAAAAAGAAAATGAAGGAGAAATGAGGCAAAAAATATATTAAGGAGAAATGGAAGGGAAAAAGGGAAAATGAAGAAATTGGAAGGAAAATGGGAAATGAAGAAATTGGAAGGTTAAATGGGAAAATAAGGAAGAAATTGGAAGGAAAAAGGGAAAATAAGGAAGAAATTGGAAGGAAAATGGGATAATAAGGAAGAAATTGGAAGGAAAATGAGAAAATAAGGAAGAAATTGGAAGGAAAAAGGGAAAATAAGGAAGAAATTGGAAGGAAAATGAGAAAATAAGGAAGAAATTGGAAGGAAAAAGGGAAAATAAAGGGAAGAAATTGGAAGGAAAAAAGGAAAATAAGGAAGAAATTGGAAGGAAAATGGGAAAAAAAGTAATTGATGGGAAAATGAAGGAAAAATAAGTTACGGGAAAAAAACATTGGAAAAAGGGAAGACTGATAGGGAGAAAAGGAAAAGAAAGAGGAAAGGGAGGAAAATATAATAAAGGAAAAAGAATGAAAAAAAGGGAAATAAGAGTATGGGGAGAGTACAATAGGAAATAAAATAAATAAAATGAGGGATAAAAGAGGGGAAAGCGGGTGAGGGGGGAAAAGGGGAGTACAAATAACACCATTGTGGGGAGTTCTAATTGAAAGTGGACTTGACACGTGGGTATTAGAGAGGGGAGAGGTACAGGGAGGGGAAAGAGGGGGAAAAGGAAAGAGGAAACGAGGGGTAAGCAAGCACGAATGACCACCAGAAAGGGACGGGAGAGAAATGGACTGGTCATGGGGGGTGAGGGGAAGAGGGGGGAGAGAGGAAGGAAGGGAGGGGAAGAGAGGGGCCAAACTACCGAAATTAAACCATAACGTGACCTGCCTGTAGAAGTAGTGGAGGAGGAGGAGGTAGTGGAGATGTGAAAAGGAGGAGAAAAATGGGGTGGAGTTTGTGGATGAATAAGAATGGATAGGTAAAGGAAGAGGAGGAAGAGGAAGAGGAAGAGGAAGAGGAGGAAGAGGAGGTGTGTGGGTGGGCGGTGACTGAATGAACCCACAGCCGACGCCGCCCAAATATTGCTCTTACTTAATCGAACACCGAAAGAAGAGAAAGAGAGGAAGGAAAAAGAGGGAGAAAATTAATGAGAAAGAGGGAAAAGAGGAAGAAAATAGAAGGAAGGGAAAGAGAGGAAGGAGAAAGAAGGAGAAAGAGGGGAAAAAAGGAAGGAGAGGGATATGTTAATGGATGAGAAATGAGAAATAAATGGAGATAAGACGATAATAAATGGGAGGAAGGAAAGAAGGAAGGTCAGTGAGGCTAGAGACTTGGCGAGGAGGAGGAGGAGGAAGGTGAAACGGTCAGCAAAGAACAGACTGCAACACTAGAGACGTCTGCTGAGAGAGAGAGAGAGAGAGAGAGAGAGAGAGAGAGAGAGAGAGAGAGAGAGAGAGAGAGAGAGAGAGAGAGAGAGAGAGAGAGAGAGAGAGAGAGAGAGAGAGAGAGATTGAAAGAGATATTTAGGATTCAGAGGTTAAGAAAAAGATAATTGAAAGAAATGGTGGTAAAGGAACAGAAAAATAGAGAGCGAGAGAGCGAGAGAGAGCGAGAGAGAGCGAGAGAGAGCGAGAGCCGCGCCCAGTGCATGGCTCGCCGATCAATACAGTGGTGGTGGTGTTATGTCTCGTCGCCTGGTTCGCGTCCTCGCCACCGCCACATTACTGCGGCGACGAGGACAGACAAAAAAACAAAAATATTCGACCATGAACCCTAAGGAGGAGGAGGAGGAGGAGGAGGAGAGAAGAGGTGGATTGAGGAGTGAGAAGAGGTGGATTGAGGAGTGAGAAGAAGAGGAGGAGGAGTAAGAGAGTAAGAAGAAGAGGAGTAAGAGTAAGAAGATTAGAGTAAAAAAAGGAGAAGTAAGAGTAAGAAGAGGAGGAGGAGTAAGAGTAAGAAGAGGAAGAGGAAGGAGGAGGAAGAGTGAGGAGTGGAAAATAAAATGACATAAGGAGACAGTAGAGATAGAATAGAAGATAGATAAAAGATTATAAAAGATGGGAAGGTAGTGTGTGTGTGTGTGTGTGTGTGTGTGTGTGTGTGTGTGTGTGTGTGTGTGTGTGTGTGTGTGTGTGTGTGTGTACATAACCCCCAACATAGTCAACACAAACAAATAAAAATACCCAGAAAAAATAATATAATTTCAGGAAACGAAAATAACACTGCGAGGGGAAAAACGATGAAAGGAAGTGAGGGAAAAAAGGAGAAAAATGGGGGTCTTTTATTCCCATCACCGCGACGTGTCCTTTGAAAACCCAATTTAAATGTTTGTGATAACTGTTGAGAGGTGTGAGTGAGGGGAAAGGGATGGGGGAGGAGAGGGGGGGTATAGGAGGAGAGGGGAAGGAGAGGTGACAACGAAATAAAGGGAATGGGGAGAGGGAAGGAAGGGGTAAAGGGGGGAGAGGTGAAAGAGGGGAAAAGGAGGGGAGGGGAAAGGTGACAGAACGAAATGAAGGGAATGGGGCGAGGGAAAGGAAGGGGAGGAGTGAAATCAATAGGCTGGATTATAGAATGGGGAAGGGGAATTGAGGGGAATGGGGAATGAACCGACTCCTGAGGTAGGATAAGATAAGATACTTTGATCCTATCTAGACACTTTGCAAGTACCAACTACAAGGTTATTGACTATACAAAGCGCCACCACGAATTTGGTGGACTCAAACCGCTGACCGAATGGCGCAGAGAGACTGCAACACCAGTCCGTGATTCTACCAGCCGCGCCACCCTGGCGGGTCCTGAGTTAGGAGTGAGGAGGGGAAGGGAGAGATACAGGGATATGACTTGTGATAAGGAACAGAGGGGGGAATGAAGAGAGGAAGATGATTTTTCCCCTCTACACACACACCAGTCAAGATTGGATGTTGTACGTGTTTCTCTCTCTCTCTCTCTTCGTCCTCAACCTCCTCCATGTTCCTTTTCCTCACCCCGTTCCTTCCCCATCTCCTTTCTCCCTTTCGTCTCTCTCACTCACTCCTCCTCCTCCTCCTCCTCTACCCTTCGCACTATGGGTACAAATTCGTCCCCTTCCTTCCTTCCCCTCCCTTCACCGTTTACTGAATATCGGTTACGGGTCCCCTCTCCTCTCCCCTTACCTACCTTCCTTCCTCTCCCTCCTTCCCCCCTTACCTTCCCTCCCTTCCTCTCCCCTTACCTTCCCTCCCTTCCTCTCCCCTTACCTTCCCTCCCTCCTTCCCCTTACCTTCCCTCCCTCTCTCTCCCCCCTTACCTTCCCTCATCTATTGACAAACACTTACCTTTCCTTATAGTCTATCGTCTTATCCTCCTCCTTCCTTCCTCCCCAAGAGACTTTCCCCCCTCTCTATTCCCTCAACGTTCTCTCCCCCCTCTTCCTCACCTCCCCTTTTAGTCCTCCTCCTTATATAACCCATCCCATTAACTTTCATATCCCCTGTGACCCCTCTCTCTCTCTCTCTCTCTCTCTCTCTCTCTCTCTCTCTCTCTCTCTCTCCTCTCTCCCTCCCCATTCCGTCGGTAAGTGCTACCTTCCCTCCCACGTGCCCAATTGAGTCAAGGTGCTGTGTGTCGACAAAGGTAACATTGAGGCTATTCACACCTGTTATTTTGAGGCACCAGATGGGGAGGCGAGATACTGAAGGGGCGGGAAGAGGAAAGGAAGGGAAGAAGAGGGGAAGGGAAGAGGAGGGGAAGAGAAGGGGAGGGTAAGGAAAGGTTAGGGGAAGGAAGAATTGCATGTAGGAGATGGAAGGGAGGGGAGGGGAAGGGGAGGGAAGAGGATGGAAAGGGAGGGTAGAAATGCATGTACGAAAGATGAAAAAGCGTGAGAGGATAGGACAGGGAAGGGAAGGGAAGGGGAAATGAAGAAGAAAACGAAAAGGGGAATGAAGAAATGCATGCAGGAGAAACTTAAAAGCGTGGGAGAGAGAAGGGTAAGAAAGTAGGAAGAGGGGAAGGGAGTGAGAGATATGCATGTTCAATAGTAGGTAAAATGGGTGAGAGGGGAAAGGAGGGTGTGAGGGGAGGGAATAAGGAGGGAAGAGTGAGTCGCGTGAGAGCAACAGCTGAATAGGAGGAGATATTATTGATAAACTCCTTCCACACGCCACTCCTACTACTCCTACTACTACTACTACTACTCCTCCTCCTCACGAAGACCTGTTATTGGTGTATTGTACGTTGCCGAAGGTCACACACACACACACACACACGCGTACAGTACATACACACAAACATACATACACCTCATTTATCTCTCCACTTCTATTTCAGACTCTCTCTCGCTCTCTCTCTCTCTGGTTGCCTCTCGTAACCTCTTCAAGTCTCTTTTCCTTTCAACCCCCACCCTCCCAAAAAAGCTCAGGTCTAGTAATTCAAGTCAAGTCTCTCTCTCTCTCTCTCTCTCTCTCCACTGCTACCATGCCTTCTTCTTTCCCCCAGCCACAGACCCTCCCCTCTTCCTTCGTCCCCTCCCCTCCCCCCAACTCCCCTCGTCACCCCCCCTCCAGACACCGCAATGCAGCCCTTGACGATCCGCGGTTCCTGAGGACGATATACTAAGAGGGGAAAGAGGGGAAAGGGGGGGATAGAGGGGGAAATGTATAATAGAAGGTAGGCGCCGAGCGAGACTTAAGAAGATCGATGCCCTTGTGTGTGGGGGGGTGTGGGGGTGTGTGTGGGTGTGTGTGGGTGTGGGGGGGGATATGTTAGGTAAGGTAAGGCAAGATGTGAGGTAACGTAAGGTAAGGTAAGGTAACGTAAGGTAAGGTAAGGTGTAAGGTTAAGTTTAATGTAAGGTAAGAAAAGAAAAGGGAGGTTAAAGGGAGCGAGGGAGATGACGTATGATTTTTAAAGGGAAGGGGAGGAAGGAATAAAGGAGAGGGAAGGGAGGGGAAGGAGAAAGGAGGGGAAGGAGAAAGGGAAAGGAGGGGAAGGAGAAAGGGAAAGGAGGGGAAGGATAAAGGGAAAGGAGGGGAAGGAGAAAGGGAAGGAAGGGGAAGGAGAATTGGGAAAGGAGGGGAAGGAGAAAGGGAAGGGAAGGGAAGGAAAGAGAATAATGAAGGAGAGGATATGGAAGAAGAAATGGAAAGAAGGAATAAATGAGAAAATAAATAATGTGAAGAAGAGAGAAAGCAAATAAAAGAAAAGGGGAAGAGGAAATGTGAAAAGAAGGAACAAGGAAGAGTTAAGGAGAGGGGAATGAAGAAAGGGGATGTCTAGACCCTGGGGACGTGAGGGGAGTAGAGGGGAAATAGAGGATGAGTTACTTCCGGAGCAACTACAGGAAGGGCATGAGTTAATAAATATTCTCCCTCTCTGTCTGTCTGTCTATCCTCTCTCACTCTCTCTCTGTCTATCCTCTCTCTCTCTCTCTCTGTCTATCCTCTCTCTCTCTCTCTCTGTCTATCCTCTCTCTCTGTCTGTCTGTCTATCCTCTCTCTCTCTGTCTGTCTGTCTATCCTCTCTCTGTCTGTCTATCCTCTCTCTCTCTCTCTGTCTGTCTATCCTCTCTCTCTCTCTCTGTCTGTCTATCCTCTCTCTCTCTCTCTGTCTGTCTATCCTCTCTCTCTCTCTCTGTCTGTCTATCCTCTCTCTCTCTGTCTGTCTATCCTCTCTCTCTTCTCTCTGTCTGTCTATCCTCTCTCTGCTCATTCTCTGTCTGTCTATCCTCTCTCTCTTCTCTGTCTGTCTATCTCTCTCCTCTCTCTCTGTCTGTCTATCCTCTCTCTGTCTGTCTATCCTCTCTCTCTTCTGTCTGTCTATCCTCCCTCTCTCTCTGTCTGTCTATCCTCCCTGCTCCTCTCTGTCTGTCTATCCTCTCCTCTATCTCTCGTCTGTCTATCCTCTCTCTGTCTGTCTATCCTCCCTCTCTCTCTGTCTGTCTATCCTCTCTCTGTCTGTCTATCCTCTCTCTGTCTGTCTATCCTCTCTCTGTCTGTCTATCCTCTCTCTGTCTGTCTATCCTCTCTCTGTCTGTCTATCCTCTCTCTGTCTGTCTATCCTCTCTCTGTCTGTCTATCCTCTCTCTGTCTGTCTATCCTCTCTCTGTCTGTCTATCCTCTCTCTGTCTGTCTATCCTCTCTCTGTCTGTCTATCCTCTCTCTGTCTGTCTATCCTCTCTCTGTCTGTCTATCCTCTCTCTGTCTGTCTATCCTCTCTCTGTCTGTCTATCCTCTCTCTGTCTGTCTATCCTCTCTCTGTCTGTCTATCCTCTCTCTGTCTGTCTATCCTCTCTCTGTCTGTCTATCCTCTCTCTGTCTGTCTATCCTCTCTCTGTCTGTCTATCCTCTCTCTGTCTGTCTATCCTCTCTCTGTCTGTCTATCCTCTCTCTGTCTGTCTATCCTCTCTCTGTCTGTCTATCCTCTCTGTCTGTCTATCCCCTCTCTTCTCTCTCTCTCTAAACACAATGAAACTATACGAAGGAATAATGGAAAGATGAAAAATAAAAATGAGGAGGAGGAAAGGGAGAGTGCTTTCCTTTGCAATCTCCTGTTCATGAGAGCTTTCCTTTGCAATCTCCTGTTCATGAGAGAAAGAGAAAGCGGAGGAGGGAAAGGTGAGAAGATAAAAGGGATGTCATAGAAGAAGAGGAGGGGAGAAGAGGAGAGAAGAAGAGAGCATAGAAGTTAAAGGTGTGTCGAGTGGGAGGATTGTAAGAGGGAGGAAGATGGGGAGGGATTGAAAATATAGCCGTGAGAGAAGAGAGAGCGAGAGACTATAGTGCCCTCTCTTCTCCCCAAATTCTATAAGCAAAGTTTTTCTCCCCACTTTACTTTCCTCTCCCACATAATTCTCCGTTACTACCCTCCCATAAACACAGGAGAGAGAGAGAGAGAGAGAGAGAGAGAGAGAGAGAGAGAGAGAGAGAGAGAGAGAGAGAGAGAGAGAGAGAGAGAGAGAGAATGGATAATGTAGACACAAAATCAATAAGCAAGACAATTGTAAAATGAATGATTAAACAAGAGTAAACAGACGCGTGAATACTTGAATGATTGATTGAATAACTGAAGAAATAAATGAATTGTCCATGACTAGATTGAGAAAATTTTGCCCGATTGACGTGGGAAGTCTACGGTACCACCCACACGCGTTTCACTTACATTGAGAGAGAGAGAGAGAGAGAGAGAGAGAGAGAGAGAGAGAGAGAGAGAGAGAGAGAGAGAGAGAGAGAGAGAGAGAGAGAGAGAGAGAGAGAGAGAGAGAGAGAGAGAGAGAGAGAGAGATATATACTCCCACCTCCTTGACCGAGTAAACGGTCACTACTACAACTTTTGATCTGTGACGGGCTGTGGTTCAGTAAGGGCCCTGTCAGTTAGTGACCACCATCGGGATTTATATATACCAGGGGGCATTGAAGTGCACGACGTCCTACTTGGAAAGTCCACTACCGCAGTGGATTGAACGGAGCTGGGGCCTGATTGACTGCTGCCTCCCAAGAAAGCGCCAGGCAAGGCTGCCGCACCACCCTTGAACTTCCACACTGAACCTACACCAACACTACATTAGACCTCATGACACACACAGATAGCCCCGAGTTAACGGTTACCACTACTACTCTCGACCTGTGACAGGCTGTGGATCAGTAAGGGTCCTGACAGTTAGTGACCACCATCGGGATTTAAGGTACCAGGGGTCACTGCTGCAGGAGGCATTGAAGTGTACGGAGTCCTACATGGAAAGTACACAATCCGCAGTGGATCGAACGGAGCTGGGGCCTGATTGACTGCTGCCTCCCAAGAAAGCGCCAGGCAAGGCTGCCGCACCACCCTTGAACCTCCACACTGTGTTCCCACCATTACAAAACACACATAACATGACCAATCTATCAAGCACTAAACCTACCCCCACAAACTAGTAGTAGTTAGCCATTGATTACAGCTTTCAACTTTCCTCACAAATTCCATGCAGTTTTTCTATATTGCATGGTACTTCATTTCCGGCCAGCTTCGGCTGGAGGGATGGGTGGGTGGGGAGGAGCCTTCTACTTTCCTATCCTTTCTGTCTTATTATCTAGTTAGTGAAGTTAAAGCAAACAGCCTTGTAAGGACCTATCGGTCTGTTGCCGTTTGTTTCCTTTGTAATCCTTCCTTTCTTTCCTTTGAGATATATCCCTCCCTCAAACTTTAAAAAAAAACAAGAAAAAAAAATATATAGCCATAATCCTCCCTTCCCTCCTACCCTCCCTAAATCTCCTTTCCCTCCTCCATCCTTCTCTCCCTTCCTATTCCTCTGCGCTCCTTAACTCCACTAACCCTTCCTAACTTCATTTCCTTTCCTGCTACCTATCTTCCTCCTTCCCTTCCCTTCCCTTCCACCTTTAACACCTATAAACCTTACCTTCCCATTTTAGTACCAACCCCTTTTATCCCTCCCCAAACTCTACCTTCCCTTCCCCCCCATCACTCCCCCTTCTATCTACATCCTTCTCCCTTCCATTACCCGTGTTTTGTACCCATCCTATAACTGTCCCACCACACCCTCACGAGACAAAGTGATGGGTTGAGAGGATGGCGAGCAAGGGAGAGATAATGACATAATCGAAGTTCATCTCTTATTCACAACACAAGTAGTTTTATAAAGGACAAACACGCATTAAGATCATTGATCTGCCTCATCTCCTCTTTCTTCATTCATCATCATCATTGGCCGTTTCTTCTCCTTTTTAGAGCTCACTAGCTCCTATATTTCTTAATTTCCTTTTTACTCTTTTCAACGCTGTGTCCTTCAAAACTATTTTGTCTCATCTGTCAATACGTTCATTCCGTACTGTGCGCACTTCTCTCATACACATCTTCCCCACTTTCCTCATTCATTTCCTCCCTTCCTTTATGCCCTTGATTCATCTCCTATTCCCTTCTTTCCTGTCTCTGCCTCCTACTTCCATTCCACCTTGGCTCTAAAAAAAATAAAAAATAAAAATATACATACATTTAATTTTTGGAAATTTATTTAATTTAATGCAAAGTATCAAATAATTGTAATGATGCACATCCTGCTGCTATTGGCGGCCCTCGGGGTGGAGGTGCTGGTGGCGGCCCTCGGGGTGCAGGTGCTGGTTTACTGGGCAAAGGCTCCCCTTTCCTCGCCTTCCACTCAACCCCTGATTTAATACACACGGACGGGACGCGCTGCCCCGCCGTCACACCAAACCCCCCGATGCAATACTATACACGGAGCATCTCCCATTTTTATTAGTTTTTTTGTTCTTAACCGTAAGTTTTCAGCACATATTTTTACCTTAAATTACAAATATTAAGAATTTCTAAAATTGTATGAAGACGTGTGGGTGTGGGTGTGTAAAGAGGGGCTGGTGTGATAGCGTACACCTATAAAAATGGTGATTGAAGTAGAAGTAGAAGTAGTAGTAGTAGTAGTAGTACTATAGTAGTAGTGGAGATGGTGTTGGTAGTGGTTAAAGGGAGCAGTAAAAAGCAGTAATGGCAGTAGTAAAATCAGCAGTAAAAGTAGAAGGGGAGGTAGACGTAGAAGTCTTAAGTAGTAGTAGAAGTCTTAAGTAGTAGTAGAAGTAGAAGTAGTAGTAGTAGAAGCAACAACATAATAAAGTAAATCTCTTAAAAACACTACAAGTATCACAGAGAAACAAAGAAAACTAGAGGGGGGGCACTCAGTAGAGCGCATACCTCCGCCCGAATATTTCATCAATTGGTTGCCATGGCCACAGTTGTGATTCGATTTCATCCAAAATTAAATCAGTTCTTCCTTATACCAAATAGATTTGGTATACCACGTTTGGTCCAAATCTATTCGTAACTTGAGAAATCATGTACACTAACAAACAAACAAACAGATCGGGGTGAAAACATAACCTCCCTCCAACTTCGTTGGCGGATGTAATAAAGAATAAGAACTAGACTCCCCCCCTACTCCCCTTCCAGTCTCGGTGAGTCACGTGTGGCGCCAAAGAGTCGGCTGAGTCACCACCAAGGAGGGGAAGGAAGAGGGGAGGTGGGAAGACGTGAGGGGAACACAGGTAACCCATGTACTGCAGGCGAGGCCTCTACACACCTGGTCAATAAGAGACGGCCAGGTAGGCGCCATTTCCCCTCTTCCTAACCCCCCTCCCCTGTCTCCCCCTTTCCCCTCTTCCTAACCCCCCTCCCCTGTCTCCCCTCTTCCTAACCCCCCTCCCCTGTCTCCCCCTTTCCCCTCCCCCATCACTAACATTCTATCCCCTCCCCCATTATATCAATAAATTTACTCCCACCTCCACCTGTCCAACACCCCTTCCCCCTCTATATTATTTCTCTCCCTCCCCTTATATTTCCCCTTTCCCCTCCTGCATCACTAAAATTCTATCCCTTCCCACAATACATAAAATTTTCCCCCTCCACCTCTCTCCCTAACATACTTTTCCCCTTCTTTCCAACACCCCTTTCCCCTCCTCTCCCCCTCTTTCCCCTTTCCCCTCCCTCTTTCCAACACCCTTTTCCCCTTTCCAACACCACTTTCCCCACCTTCTCTCCCTCTTTCCCCTCCTTTCCAACCCCCTTTCCCCTCTCCCCCTCTTTCCAACACCCCTCTCCCCCTTTTCAACACCCCTTTCCCCTCTTCCCTACACCCTTTCCCCTCCATATAACCTATTTCTCCCCCTCCCCTTCTATCTCCCCCTTCCATATCACTAACTTTTGTCTAACTTAATTTTTTTTCTTTTTCTTCCCTCCCTTCCCTCTTCTTGCTTTTGTTTTCTTTCTTTCCTCTCTCTCTTCCCAACGACCCTTACTCCCTACATAACTACCCTCTTTCCCTCTCCCCTATTTCTTCCTTCTACCTTTCCCCCTTTTCCCTCACCACTCCTCTTCGTAACCTCCCTCTCAAGACACCACTAACCCTTTTTCTTCCCTTTCCCCTCACTTTTTTCCGAATCCAAAGCTTTTCACTTCTTTTATTCCTTTCTTCCCTCACTTAACCCCTTCACAACCTATTCCCCCCTTCCTTCCCATTCCCCAATCTCCCCCCATCCTGTGGCCCACCTCCTTCCCATTCCCCAATCCTTCCCCTTAATTAGGTCAGGGAGAAACGTGTACACCTCAATTAACTAACGTACACGAACACGCACATGTACACATCTTGCTCGGTCGATATTGCACACCCACACAATAGTAGGCACAAAGAAAATTGCAAAGAAGCAGTAGTAGTAATAGTGGTAGTGGTAGTGGTAGTAATTGTAATTTGATAGTTTTAAAAGTAACAGTTGTTGTGGTAGTAATAAATGCAGGTAGTAAAAAGTAGTTGTTAAAATGTAGTCAGTTCTAGTAGTAGTAATAGTAGTAGTAATAGTAGTAGAAATAGTAGTAGAAATAGTAGTAATAGTAGTAGTAATAGTAGTAGAAATAGTAGGTGTAGTAGTAGGTGTAATAGTAGTAGTAGTAGGTGTAATAGTATCACAAACAACAATATCCATTTTGAAATACCACACACTATTAGTTTTAATTAATTAGTTTTTCCGCTATAGACAAAAATACGTCTTTATAGTACGCGGTGAGGGGGGGAATCGAACCTGTGTTGGGGATACAAGGTGAAAGGTACAACCACTGCGCCACCATCACCCTGTATGAGCGATGGTAAAGCTGATATTTGTGTCTTTCTCTCTCTCTCTCTCTAAGGAGTACACGCAAGGCGATATTTTAAGCACATCGAAGGTCACGCTCTGGAGGAGGAGGAGGAAGGGAAGAAGAGGAGGAGGGGAGGAAGAGGAGGGAGGAGGAAGGGGGGGAGGAGGTGGTGGTTCTAATACGTGACAAAGACAACACACGCAAAACACTAACTTATGCACGCACAGAAAACACACACACACACACGCACACATACATACTTTTAATCAATACACAAGTTCGGGGCTTTACTGAGTGACATCTCCACCACCACAAAGAACTACACCAACAACGCCATTACAATAACAATAACAATAATAATAATAATAACAATAGTACAGGAGGAAAAGGAGGGAGACTTGATGAGGAGAATTTAAGAAGGAAGCGATGGATGGATAAAGAGTAAGGATAAGAGGAGCAAAAGGGAGGGATGTAAGAGGAAGGTAGGAGGGAGGGAGGGAAGGGGAGAGGTAAGGGGGAAAGGGGAAGGGGAGACGAAAGTAAGAGGGAGGTAGAGAAGGGAAGAGAAGGGGAGAGGGAGAGAAGGTAAGAGAGAGGGAAGGTAAGGGGAAGGTAAGAGGGAGAGGAAGGGAAGAGGGAGAGAGATGGTAAGAGGAAGGGAAGAGGAGAGGAAGGTAAGAGGGAGGGAAGGAGAGAGGGGGAAGGTAAGGGGAAGGTAAGAGGGAGAGGAAGGGAAGAGGGAGAGAAGGGGAAGGTAAGAGGAAAGGAGGGAGAGGGTAAGAGGGAGGGAAGGAGGAGAGAAGAGCTACTCGTCTTTTTCCCTCCGGTGAGTGGGAGAAAATTTGATCATCTTTCCATGTCACGTTCGTTCTCTCTCCTCTCTCTCTCTCTCTCTCTCTCTCTCTCTCTCTCTCTCTCTCTCTCTCTCTCTCTCTCTCTCATCAACGCAGACCACGAAAAAAATGATTGATTGAGGAAAGATTGAGGAAGAAAAAAAATGGCTGAAAGAAGAGGTGGATGAGAAGAAGGAAGAGGTGGAGAAGGAGGAAGAGGTGGAGAAGAAGAAGGATGAAGTGGAGAAGGAAGAGGTGGAGGAGAAGGAAGAGGTGGAGGAGAAGGAAGAGGTGGAGGAGAAGAAGGAAGAGGTGGAGGAGGTTAGAAGGAAACATAATTAAAGTCATCGATCCTCACTGCTTCCACCCAAAACACAAGCCCACTATTAAAGGGCAAAGGAACAGCCACCCCATTACCTGAACACTGCCACCACTGCAGCCATCCAGCCCATTAGCGAATCAGCTCTGGGAAATGGCGAACTTGAGTGAGAGAGAGAGAGAGAGAGAGAGAGAGAGAGAGAGAGAGAGAGAGAGAGAGAGAGAGAGAGAGAGAGAGAGAGAGAGAGAGAGAGAGAGAGAGAGAGAGAGAGAGAGAGAGAGAGAGAGAGAGAGAGAGAGAGAGAGAGAGAGAAACCTTTCTCTCCTTTACGTAAAATTAAAAAGCGAATAAACTGCGAAATGACTAACTTGAGATACGAAAATGAATGAGAGAGAGAGAGAGAGAGAGAGAGAGAGAGAGAGAGAGAGAGAGAGAGAGAGAGAGAGAGAGAGAGAGAGAGAGAGAGAGAGAGAGAGAGAGAGAGAGAGAGACAGCTGGCAACAAGACCTTTCTCTCCTCTTTCACCTCTTTACGTAACCACCACCACCACCTCCTTGTCCCTCCTCCCCCTCCTCCTCCTCCTCCTCCCCCTGCAGCACTATTGACTGGGAATTTTACGGTAAAGGGAAAGAGGATAATAGTAATTAATTAGATGAATAAAGGCAGGAGGAGGGGGAGGGGGCGGAGGAGTCACATGACGTTAACTAAGATGAAGTGGAAGAGGATAAGGAAGATTAGCTACTCATTCTAAAAAACGGATCAATTTTTTACTCTTATTATTATCATCATTATTACTATTACTATTATCTTATTAATAGTGGACAATCATATCTCAACCCCAATACACCACCACCACAACCTCGAATACCGCTAAGTTTGTGAGTAATCTAACCACATTCATCACTAGTTCACCACCACCACCACCACCGAGAATGTCTGCATGACGACCAGGAAGTGTGTGTGTGTATGTGTATGTGTATGTGTGTGTGTGTGTGTGTGTGTGTGTGTGTGTGTGTGTGTGTGTGTGTGTGTGTGTGTGTGTGTGTGTGTGTGTGTGTGTCTGTGTGTGTGTGTGTCTGTGTGTGTCTGTGTGTGTCTGTGTGTGTGTGTATGTGGTGTATGTGTATGTGTGTGTGTGTGTGTGTGTGTGTGTGTGTGTGTGTGTGTGTGTGTGTGTGTGTGTGTGTGTGTGTGTGTAAACAATTGACATCCATATATTGAAGTCAGCCATGCGTGCACTCTACTTTTGGTTATTTGTTTTTCTCTCTCTAAATTAATCTGTTTCCAATAATTATCCAATTATATCTGAGTTATCCAAATGTCTGTCCGTCCTACAACCTCTACTACTACAACTACTACATTCTTTCCTCTCTCCTCCTCTTCCTCCAACCCTAATCTCTCATTCTCAGAGCCACCTAGTCAGTCAGCTATTACTCGTAGATTTGCAAAGTTACAAACAAACGTAAGGAAGGAAGTAAGGAAGGAAGGAAAGGAATGGAAAGAAGGGAGAAGGAAGGAAGGAAGGAAGAAAGAAAAAGAAGGAGAGAAGGAAGGAAGGAAGGAAGATAGGAAAGGAAGGAAGAAAGAAGGGAGAAAGAAAGAAGGAAGGGAAGTGTAGCAGTATAGTTTCCTTCACATTCCTGTCATGCACTCTTATACCGAGAAGCCAAACCACAAGTGATTCTCTCTCTCTTTCTTTTGTTTCCTGATTTACTACGCATTACCTCTCTTATTCTCTTCCTCTTCTCCCTATCACTTCACCCTCATTCAGCTACTCTTCCTCCCCTCTTAACAACCCCGCAATGAACGTAATTTCGTCTCTATTCTCACTCCCATGTCTTCATTCCGTTCTCATCACACCAAATTTCCTTTATCTATTATTTCTCACACCTGTTTTATCACCTTGTAATCTTAATGAATATCTCTCTCTCTCTCGTCACATCACCTCGTCGTATACACCTCTTATAACTTTATCCCCCGTCCCTTCCTCTCCCTTCACACCACCTTTCCCCGTCCCTTCCTCTCCCTTCACACCACCTTTCCCCGTCCCTTCCTCTCCCTTCACACCACCTTTCCCCGTCCCATCCTCTCCCTTCACACCACCTTTCCCCGTCCCTTCCTCTCCCTTCACACCACCTTTCCCCGTCCTTTCCTCTCCCTTCACACTACCTTTCCCCGTCTTCCCCCGTCACACCCTCACTCCCAACACCCTGTCACCCAGCCCTCCCACATTGACGCAACATGTGGCCAGGATTCCCCCAGGAGGCACCCGGCTGATCCGTCACACTGGTTGAGGCGGGGGTGACTGACACTGCATTAACACCTTTAGGAGGTCACCCAGGTAACCATCGCCGCTGTCACCCCGGCGGGCACGATCCAGCAATGAATCCCGACTGCTGCCCACGACCCACGACAAGCCGGGAACATGGCCTTGACGAAGCGCGGGCGATCGATGGGCAGCAGGGGCGACGGTGCGGCAGCCAACACTGAGCCGCCGACCTTAGGGCTCGGCGGGCGAGGTTGCGAGGTTCACAGAAAACGAAGTGATGCAGAAAACGCGAACCTGGAACGTCTTGTAAATGACTAGCAAAATTACCACCGACGAGTGCATCTGCCCCGCGGCGGAGGGCACGGATGGCAGACGGGCCCCGACGCGGACAGACATGACGGAGGGGTGTAGGGTGAGGGAAGGGAAAGAGTGGTTCTGTCTGACCTGGCAGCGCCGAGTTGACGGAGCAGGTTTGGCAGAAGCACCGGAGGAAGGAGTCTCGCACTAGGCCGATTATCATGGCGGCGGTGGAGGAGGGGGGTTCCTGAAGGAGGTGCTGAGGGGCTGCTGTGGCGGGGGCCGAGGGGCTGCTGCGGGGAGGTTGCGAGGGCTGTGCTCTACACCATCAAGGCCGCGACACTGGCCTCCGGAGGATGATGTGGTCGCTGCGGGCCAAAGGGAGTCAGTGAGGGGGGGGGGATGGCGGAGACACACCACCATTGTGTCAACAGTCCCCCGCGACGCCCACGCCTCTCCCCGGCGCGGCCTGAGGGGTGGGGGGCAAGGCACAAACGCCACTGCCAACAAGTGCCACATGCGGGGCGGCAGTGGACACCCGCCGGCCGGCCCCTTCAGGTGACCTGGCCCGGATCACGTGGCTGTCAGGCCAGGTGGGGGGCGGGCTATACAAAAGGTTTTGACACTGAGTATCACTGTGAAGGGGCCATGGGCGTGGGCGTGGGCGCCGCGGGAGGCAGTGTTGTGTTCCTAGCAGCGAGAGGTCCTCACCGCTTGTCAGGAGGGCGGCGGCAGGTGTGGGCGTAGCGGGCGTGCAGCTGGAGGTGGTAGCTGTTCGGGGTCTGGGTGGACACTGACTGCTTATCTGGTGGCCCTGCCGCTTGTCTCTCTCCCCGCCTGGGTGTGGTTGGGGCCTGCGCGCCTGGGTGTGGTTGGGGCCTGCGCTCTCCCGCCATCCCGCTCACCCTTGCCTCCCCACTCCGGGTGCTGCTTGGGATTGTCTTGTTGTCATTGTTATTATTGTTGTTGTTGTTATTGTTGCTGATCTCACGCCGGCACGGTGGTATACAGATGTTGGTCTCGACTCGGTGCCGCCGCCGCCAAACCGTAAACACCCCAACACGGGAAAGGTTGTTGCGTCCCCCCCATCCCCCTCCCGCCGGTGACTCAGGAGGAACACATTGTGCCGTCCCTTGCTGTGCCCGACACCCGCCCGTGACAACCACCTCACCTGCTGTTACATGACACGTACAGCAAGGCCGGCACCGCCATACCTACCCGGTGACAGGCTACACTACTCACAACACCCCCTACTGACCCAATCCCCTGGAAACATCACAAACACCGCTAACCTAACAACCACAGTCCGTTAACCCCTTCACCATAAATCACCACCAACAATAACAACACCATCACAACCACATGACAACAACCCAGCAACCTCACACACTCATTAACACCCGCATCACCAAGCACAATCAAGAACCATCACCTACCACACCAACAACCCAAAAAACCACAACCAACCATCACCAACATAAAAATAAACAAAAATTGACGGAAAAAAACTGAAGAAATCACCTGCCCCCTGAGCCCCCCTCAAGACCCACACCCCAGCAGACAACCCCCATCCACGCCCCTAGTGCCCCGCTCCGCCCTATGCAACCCCCGGGCGCTTCCCTGACCACGGCCACGACCCCCAGCACGCCTCTGCGCTAGTGTTACGTCACACCCCTGCACCGTACCGCCCGTCTCACCCCTCTCGCACCCCTCCTCTCCCATCTCCCTGCCAGCATATCCCTCCTTCCCCTCCGCCCCCTCCTTCCAGCCCGTCTCACCCCTCCACCCCCGCCTGGATCCTCCGCGTGATTCATGCCGCCGCCGCACCCCTCCTTCGTCCCCCTGCGGAGTGTACAGTGTTGAGGGACGGCAGGGTTCATCCAGTGTGTCACCCTGCGGCACACTAACAGAGAGAGAGAGAGAGAGAGAGAGAGAGAGAGAGAGAGAGAGAGAGAGAGAGAGAGAGAGAGAGAGAGAGAGAGAGAGAGAGAGAGAGAGAGAGAGAAGGCAACGTATTAGAGGGACGAAAGAAAATTTAAAGAAAAAAAGAAAAAAGGGAATGTGAATGAAAGAAATGAAACACATAAAAGAGCGAGAGCGAGAGAAAGCTGGAAGGCGCTGAGGAAGACACTCACATCTCTCTCCTCCACAACTTTGTACTCATAATTTGATGCTCCACCTCAATCTCCTACCCCACCTCCTCCTCTTACTAAGGACTCCAAGCTGAAGTGACCCCCACCCTCCCACCTTCTTTTCTTCCGGGCACCCAGGTATACAGAGGTCTCCCCTCCTTTCCCCTCACCCCCCCTTGAGCTCCCTCGGGCCTGAAGTGCATGTTAAGGTCGATACTCATGACCAGTGTGTGTGTGTGTGTGTGTGTGTGTGTGTGTGTGTGTGTGTGTGTGTGTGTGTGTGTGTGTGTGTGTGTGTGTGTGTGTGTGTGTGTGTGTGTGTGTGTGGCATCACCAGGGTCTTGTGGGAGTAATGAGGGAGAGGATACATGAGGCACAGATAAGTGTTAGCTCTCCCTTACTTCCTATCCCTATCCCTATCTCTCTCTATCTTTATCTCTCTCTCTCTCATTGGGATTGGGGGGAGAGCAACGTGCCCGTGACTGTGTGTGTGCGTGACTGTGTGTGTGTGTGACTGTGTGTGTGTGTGACTGTGTGTGTGTGTGACTGTGTGTGACTGTGTGTGACTGCGTGTGTGTGACTGCGTGTGTGACTGCTGTGACTGTGTGTGACTGTGTGTGACTGACTGTGACTGTGTGTTACTGACTGTGACTGTGTGTTACTGACTGTGACTGTGTGACTGACTGTGACTGTGTGTGACTGACTGTGACTGTGACTGACTGTGACTGTGTGTGACTGACTGTGACTGTGTGAATGAGTATGACTGTGTGAATGAGTATGACTGTGACTGTGTGACTGACTGAGGTGTGTGAGTGTGAGTGTGTGTGGCGAGTGCGCGAGGCGGAGTCTGTCAGAGGTGGACAATCAATACGAGACATTCGCCGCCGCCGCCGCCGGTCTGCTCGGCGGTGGTAGCGGGGAAGACTGGGGCAGGGGGGCGAGACAGGGGGGAAAGACAGGGGGGCGGGGCGGGGCAGGGGGGGCTAGGTGTCGGTGTATGCCCACGTGGGTCCAGCCAGACCTTGGTGTGCCCAGCGCCGCCACAACAACACACGCGGTGCCTTAAAGCTGCCCACCCACCCATGCAACACACCACAACGCTCATAACTCTTTGACTATACCATGTCTGCCCCCTACTTCCCTATACCCCCCACACTACATCAGTTTGCCCCCTACTTTGGCACCCCCACCCACCCCGCACCCCCACCTTACATCACCTATTACTACCATGTCTGCCCCCCTTGCTACCCCCTACTTCCCTACCCTCCGCATCCCCATCTCACATCACCTCCTTCTTTGTCCCTCACTACCCCCTACTTCGGCAGCCTCCCTATCCCACACCCCTACATTATATCACCTTTTACTACTTGGTCTGCCCCCCCACGCTAACCCCCCCTTCCCCCACCTCACATCACCTTCACCCATAACTCTTATACTAACTTCCCTATTTACCTATTTGTCCTGCCTTTACCCATTTAATTCGTTTCACTATGACTTTTAAATTACTATACCATGTCTGCCCCCCTCTATATCCCCTACTTCCCTACCCCCACCTTTACCTATCCTAGTCCTGCCCCTTCAATATCCTACTCCAACAGTGCATCCCCTTCATTACTACCATGTCTGCCCCACCCACCCCGCACCCCCACATTACATCACCTTCACTTAACCTTGTCCTACCCCCCCCCTCAACATCCTTCTCACTCCTATATACTCCTACAGTGCATCCCCTTTACTGCAACTCCTTCCTACTGCCCTCCATTCCTTAATCCTACTCCCTTCTTTCGTTTTATCCTCATCCTTCCTTTCTCCTCCTTCCCCCACTACCTTCCAAACTCCTTGATCCAAAACCTCCCCTCTCCATTCACATTCACATGCCCTCCAAAAAACACCCCTTACACATTCCCTTCCTCCCCCATCCCCTCCACCACACCAATAATCCATCCCCTTTCCCCTTCCTTCCCTCCCACCATACCAGTAATCAATCCCCATTCCCCCTCCTTTCCTCCCCCTCACCATACCAATATCCCACCACCCCTTTCCTTGGTTAGAAAATATACTACATACCCCAACCCACCCAAACCCCCCCGTCCATTTTCTGACACCCCCAATAATTTTTACCCACAATGCTACCACCCCCTTACAGCAGGTGTGAGGGGTGACGGGGTAGAGATGGAGGCGGGGAAAAATTAGGCTTCCCCTCACACCTGATGCCTCGGCTTAACGGAGATAAATGGTGAATGAACTGTGGAACGAGACGGGTGGAAAAAAGCGTCCAAAAACACATTGCGAAAGCCGGTGGTAGAAGTAGTGGTAGTAGTGGTATGGTGATGGTATGAGTAGCGGTGGTAGTAGTTGTAGTAGTAGTAGTGGTGGTATACGGTGATAGTATGAGTAGTAGTAATAGTAGCGGTAGTAGTAGTGGTGGTAATAATAGTAGTAGTAGTATGGTGATAGTATGAGTAGTAGTAATAGTAGCTGTAGTGGTGGTAGTAGTAGTAGTGGTGGTGGTGGTGGTGGTGGTATTGAGTAGTGGTGGGAGTAGGTGGTGGTAGTGGTGGTGGTAATAATAATAATAGTAGTAGTAGTAGTAGTGGTGGTATGGTGATAGTATGAGTAGTAGTAATAGTAGCGGTAGTAGTAGTAGTGATAATAGTATTAGTAGTAGTGGTGGTGGTGGTAGTAGTGGTCAAAAATAATATATAATCAAAATAATACAAATGCGATGCGACACGGCAAAAATACTTGAGTCATTCTAAATTTGTAAAACTGGCAAGAGGAGGAGGAGGAGGAGGAGGAGGAGGAGGGGGAGGAGGAGGAGGGGAGGGGGAGGAGGAGGAGGGGGAGGAGGAGGAGGAGGAGCGGCGCCGGACAGACCTTCACGGCGAGGAAGGGGTAAGGGGAGGGGGTAAAGGAAGGGGAAGGAAAAGTACCTAAAACATAGAAGGGGAAGGGGCTAAGAACATAAGAAAATAAGGAAGCTACTAGAGGCCGCGAGACCTACACGGGGTAGTTCCTGTCAATACGTATAGAATAGAGACCACAAGAAAACAGGATAAAAGGCAGAGGAGGAAGTCTGGAAAATAAAGGTGGTCTGAGCAAGGGAAAAGGGGATAGATGGAAAGGAAAAAATATAGAATGGAAGAGAAATGGGGAAAACAAGGAAAGCAAATAGAAGCAAAAAAATACGAAGAACCCACAAGAAAACAAAGGAGACAAGGAAGAGGAAGAGTGAAGTGGTCTGAACAGGGGGGAAGAAGAGGAAGAAAGGGGTAAGGAGGGTGGAAGACAAGAGGAGGAAGAGTGAGGTGGTCTGAGCAGAGGTGAAGAAGAGGAGGAAGAAAGGGGTAAGGAGGGTGAAAGACAAGAGAAGGAAGAGTGAGGTGGTCTGAGCAGGGGAAGCAGAGGAGGAAGAAAGGGGTAAGGGGGGTGGAAGACAAGAGGAGGAAGAGTGAGGTGGTCTGAGCAGGGGGAAGAAGAGGGGGAAGAAAAGGGTAAGGGGGGTGGAAGACAAGAGGAGGAAGAGTGAGGTGGTCTTGAGAAGGGGGAAAAGAAGAGGAAGAATGGAAAAGAAAGGGGGTTTGAGCAGGGGGGAAGAGGAGGATAAGAGGGAGGGGGGGAGTGGAAAAGAAAAGAAAAAGCAAAATAGAATAGAAAATGAATAGGAGGAAGAGTGGGATAGAAAATTGTGGTCTGACTGAGGGGGGAAGAAGAGGAAGAAAAGAGGGGAAAGGAGGGGAGTGGAAGAGGGGAAGTGGAATCAGTATTGCTTCAGACCCGGTGGCACCAGACAGGCATTCAGGTGACGCCAGGTGGACGGCACTCATCCCCCCTTGACGGCACCCCCCTGCCACCACCACACCCTCCACCACCACCACCACCATCACCACTAGCCGACACCTGTCCTGTAACACATGAGGGACGTGGTGGTGGTGGTGTTGACTGTGAAATTCAACCAATAAAGGAAAAAAAATAATGAAAAAGGCAGTAGAGAGAGAGAGAGAGAGAGAGAGAGAGAGAGAGAGAGAGAGAGAGAGAGAGAGAGAGAGAGAGAGAGAGAGAGAGAGAGAGAGAGAATATTGTGCATCAAACAGGTAACTTTAGGTAGAGTGGTGAGTCAGTATCAGTAGTGTCTCAGTCGGTCTCGGTCTCTCTCTCGTCTCGGTCTCTCTCTCTCTCGGTCTCGGTCTCTCTCTCTCTCTCTCTCTCTCTCTCGATAATAGAATCAATTACGAGTACCCAAATTCCATTACCATTTAAATATGAAACTAATATTTTTGTGTTGAAATAAAAACAATGAACTTCAAACAAAACTAAATACGGACAATACTACTCTCTCTCTCTCTCTCTCTCTCTCCTCTCTCTCACGATAATAACCCTTTCTAGGTCACTTTCAAATTAAGCCCAAAAAATACTATAAACATACAATGAAATTAAACCCATCTGAGAAAACAAGTATGAATACATTTTCTTACTGCCTGACACCACCACCACAAATATCATCACCACCATTATTGCCATCATCACTATTATTATTATTATCAAACTATTACCAACATTATCACCACCACTATCATTACCATCAAAACTATTATCATCATTCCCATCATCATCACTATCATCACCAAACCATCACCACCACCCAATACATCGATTTATAGGGAAGGAAGTCACCACCGTAGACTTTTAACACCACCAACACCACTACCACAACCACCATCCTACCACTATCTGCAACCATTCCCTAACTACCAACCAACATTATTACCACGAGGACACAGTTGCGAGAGAGGAGGAGGAGGGATGGGGGAGGAGGGATGGGGGGGGGGGAGGAGGAGGAGGAGGAGGAGGAGGAGGAGGAGGAGGGATGGGGGAAGAGGAGGAGGGATGGGGGAAGAGAAGGAGGAGGGATGGGGAAGAGGAGGAGGAGGAGGAGGAGGAGAGGAAGGGGGGGAGATGAGTCACAAGCCCTTGGAAAACTAAAGAGAACGGAGTCAGAGAGAGGGAAAACCCATGGGTAATAGAGGGGAGAGAGGGGGAGGGGAAAGGAGAGAGGGAGGGAGAGGGGGGAGAGAGGGGAAAGGAGGAGTGCAGTAGAAACAAGGAAAGGGGAGAGTAGGTGGAGGGGGGATAAGGGGAGAAGGGAAAGGGGAGAGGAGAGAGAGGGGTAAGGTGAGAGGAGTGAAGAAGCAAGGAAAGGGGAGAGTAGTGGAGGGGGGATAAGGGGAGAGGGGAAAGGAGAGAGGAGAGGAGGGAAGTAGAAGCAAGGAAAGGGGAGAGTAGGTGGAGAGGGGAGATGAGGGAAGTTAGGAAGGGAAGAAAGGGTAACAGGAAAAAAAGAGGAGAAATGAAAAATTATGATGAGGAAAATTAACAGGAAGAAGGGAAATAAGGGGAAAGTTGGGAAAAGAGAAGGGGAAACAAGGCAAGGGGAAAAAAGGTAGGACGTGAAGAGAGGAGAGAGATTAAGTGTTTAGTAAGATGAGACAAGGTGTGAAGGGGAAACAAAGGGGAAATATGAGGGGAGAATGACATATGGAAGCACTGCAAGCGTCGAAAATGTGAAAAATGCAGGAATTAAAAAATATACTTCTATACTTTTGTTCTCTCTCTCTCTCCTCTCTCTCTCTCTCTCTCTCTCTCTCTCCTCTCTCCTCACCCACACTTCCTCATCCCTTCGTAACTCCCTCAATCCCTTCCTCCTCTTTCCCTCCCAAATTTATAGCCTTCCTCCTCCTCCTCTTCTTTCCCCTCTTCCCTTTTGTTCCTCCCTCTCATCGTTCTCTTCCTCCTCCTCCTCCATTCTCTTTCTCCCTTTCTTGTCTCTCCTCTCACTCTTCCTTATTCGTCATTATTCTTACCCTAACCTCTTCCTCTTCCTTCCTTTATCGCCATCCTTTTACTAACCTCCCTATCTAACTTTATCCCTCCTCCTCCTCCTCCTCTTCTTCCTCATCATCACTATAACTCCCTCTAGACAGCTTTCCATAACCAGCCGACCCAGATTCTCTCTCAGTCTGTCTTTCTTTTTTTCTGTCTGTCCTCTCCCTCCCTCCCCCTCTCCCTCTCTCTCTCTCTCTCTCCATATCATTCCCAGGTGAAATAAACAAGGGAAGAGTTAACAAGTTTGGTTAACGGAGACGAAGTGGAAGAGGACCTATGAAGCGATACTAAGCGACAAAGGTCACAAGAAGATATCTGTTGTCGTTTAAATTTTTTCCAATTTTTTTCCATTTTCTATCTGCAACGAGAGAGAGAGAGAGAGAGAGAGAGAGAGAGAGAGAGAGAGAGAGAGAGAGAGAGAGAGAGAGAGAGAGAGAGAGAGAGACAGAAACACTTACACTTAACTCTTACTCCCTTAACTTACCCACCTTTTAAGCCATATATGTAATTAATAAGTTTAAATAAATAAATGTAAATAAATAAAAAAGCGAAGAGGCATGGGAGGGGAGACTTAGGGAGACGCCGGGTACTTTCTGCTACAAAAAAATATATATAGTAATAATTTTTTCTAGCCTTTTCAAAACTTTCATACAAACTAAGCTTATAATACTTATTTCCGGGAATATAAAAATAAATCAAATTATGTAAACGTATGACGCCGTGAGAGAGAGAGAGAGAGAGAGGAAAAGAGAGAGAGAGGAGAGAGAGAGGAGAGAGAGAGAGAGAGAGAGAGAGAGGAGGAGAGAGAGAGAGAGAGAGAGAGATGAGAGAGAGGAGAGAGAGAGAGAGAGAGAGAGAGAGAGAGAAGGAAATAGGTAAGTACACGTGAATCGAGGAAGAGGAGGAGGAGGAGAGGAGGAGGAGGAGGAGGAGGAGGAGGAGGAGGAGGAGGAGGAGAGGAGGAGGAGGAGGAGAAGAGCAAGGGTTACATGACAAGCATTCACCCGACCAATCCGCTTAAATAACGTGGGAACAGATGCTTGATGATTATGATGATGATGATGGAAAAAACATATAGAAAATAAAGAAGTATAAAATAAGGAAAGAGTAGGAGTAAAAAAAGGGAAAATGCCAAAAATAAAAGTTTCTGCAAAATTTCTTCCTCCACCACCCTAGCAACCGTCAGGAAGAGGAGGAGGAAGAGGAAGGAGGAGGGAGGAATCAATACACCCTCACCTCCCCAACACACCTCCTCCATTGCCATCATGAGGAGGAGGAGGAGGAGGAAGGGGCAGTAACGCATTTGGAAGAGGAAAAACAGATACTGGAGAGAGAGAGAGAGAGAGAGAGAGAGAGAGAGAGAGAGAGAGAGAGAGAGAGAGAGAGAGAGAGAGAGAGAGAGAGAGTATAACGAATAGCTAAACATATATGAAAGGGCGAATAAAAAGAAATAAAAAAAAACGGAAAATAAAAAAAAGATAAACAAACAACAAATAATAAAATAATATATAAATAATAAAACAAACAAATAAAAAAATTAAAATGAAAACAGAACAGGAGGAAAAGTGAAGAAAATAGGAAGGGGAAGGCAGGGGAAGACCAGGTTATGTGAACGCCTATTTTCCCCTCCCTTCCCTCTCGAATGCACTGCTTCCCCTTAGCTCCTCCCTTTCCCCTTAATCCCCTCCACCTTCCCCTTCCCCCCCTTCTAAATCACCTCACATCACCAGACCAAAACACCTCAACACATTAGAAATTCCCCCTTCTTTATTTCCCCCCCTTTCCTCTCTTCCCATCATACTACCCCCTTCCATCACCTTTCCCCCCTCCCATCCCCCTTTCTTTCCTCCCTTCCCTCCACCATACTCTCCCCTTCCCATACCCTTCCCCTTCTTTCCCTCCCCCCTAATCCCCACCCCCACAAACACTTCACACACACGCACATACAAATATTGGTTGAATGGAAAGCAGAGGGGACACACACACACGCGTACACACACGTACACACACACGTACACGTACACGACACACACACACACACACACACGTACATACACGTGAGGGAAATTAGCCATTACAACAATTACTTACTTTTCTCCTTCAATAACAGTTTTCACGGTGAATTTAAGGTAAGTCAAGGGTGAGGAAGAGGAGAGGAAGAGGAAGAGGAGAGGAAGGTTGGTTACGTAAGCAACAATGAGAACAGGGAAGAAGAGGGGGCGGAAGGAGAAGAGGGGAAAGCCATAGGGTGAAGGTGAGTGAGTGAGGGATGAATAAGTGAAGTAAGAGTTGCGTGAGTGAGTGAGAGGGGGGAAGGTACAGTGAGAGGGGGGAAGGTACAGTGAGAGGGGGGAAGGTACAGTGAGAGGGGGAAGGTACAGTGAGAGGGGGGAAGGTACAGAGAGAGAGGGGGGAAGGTAGTGAGAGGGGGGAAGGTAGTGAGAGAGGGGAAGGTACAGAGAGAGAGGGGGGGAAGGTAGTGAGAGAGGGGAAGGTACAGAGAGAGGGGGGAAGGTACAGAGAGGGGGGAAGGTAGTGAGAGAGGGGAAGGTAGAGTGAGAGGGGGGAAGGTAGTGAGAGAGGGGGGAAGGTACAGTGAGAGAGGGGAAGGTAGAGTGAGAGAAACGGCAAGGGAAATGGAGGAAGAAAGACGAGGAAGTGATGATGAGTGGAAAAAATTGTGATAAGAGATTGTAAGAGAAGGAATAAGATTAAGAGAGGAAGAAAGGGAGAAGAGTTGAATAGAGGGGAGGTGGGGAGGAGGGATAAATTGAGGGTAGAAAAGGGATTGACCAAGGGGACGAGAGACGATTCAGTGACGGGTAATAGGAAACCACAGATGACGATTCAGTGATGGGTAAGGGGAAACCACAGAGGAGTGTTTGATGGGGGATGGGACAGGTGAATGATGGGTATGAACAGGTGAATGATGGGGGATAGGTGATTGATGGGGCAAAATATACAGTAGTCTTTGGATGGGACAGGTGAATGATGGGGGATAGGTGAGTGGTGGGGCAAAATATACAGTAGTCTTTGGATGGGACAGGTGAATGATGGGGGATAGGTGAGTGATGGGGCAAAATATACAGTAGTCTTTGGATGGGACAGGTGAATGATGGGGGATAGGTGATTGATGGGGCAAAATATAAGTAGTCTTTGGATGGGACAGGTGAATGATGGGGGATAGGCGATTGATGGGGCAAAATATACAGTAGTCTTTGGATGGGACAGGTGAATGATGGGGGATAGGTGATTGATGGGGCAAAATATACAGTAGTCTTTTGATGGGACAGGTGAGTGATGGGGGATGGTACAGGTGATGGGAATGATGGGGAACTACAAGTGGGTACTCACGCTTGTTGCTCTTGGTAGGGGTAGACATTTTGGTTCTGTGTGTGATCTGTGAAGAGGAAATTAAGAAAATTTAGTACTGCAACCTCCACAAATAACATAAAACTAAATAAAGCTAGTTCGTATGCAAAATAATTATCATAAAGACAATGGTATGAACTCTATTCTCTACAGACTATGGCCTCAATCACTACTACAACAACTAATAATAATAACAATAGTAATAATAATAATTTAAATAGCTCAATAGTACCAGAAATAGTAGTGTCACAACCATCACAATTTCCCCTCCCTCCATTAACCCCCCCCCCCCGTTTAACAATTAATCGCCCCCCTTCCCCTTCTCTCTGTCGCCAGCCGGAAACTCCACCTCTATACACCGATAAACTGTGCTTTAACATGAGGAACAGGAAGGAAGAGGAGGATGAAGGACCTTTACGAAATACAGCCATAATTACACATCTGGGGGGGGGGAGAGAGAGAAGAGAGAGAGAGAGGAAGAAGAGAGAGAGAGAGAGATGAGGAGAGAGAGAGAGAGAGAGAGATGAGAGGAGAGAAGAGAGAAGAGAGAGAGAGCGAAGAGAGAGAGAAAGAGAGAGAGAAGAGAGAGAGAGAGAGAGAGAGAGAGAGAGAGAGAGAGAGAGAGAGAGAGAGAGAATGGTGGGGTAACGTAAATGTGAATTCCTCGCGACCTTTTCTCTCCCAACCAAGGTCAAGGTTAAACTGCTTATAAGTCTTGAGATGGGGAAGGGAGAGGAGGGGATGGGATGGGAAGGGAAGGGAAAGGAGGGGATGGGAAGGCAAGGCAAGGGAAGGCAAGGTATGGACGGAGGCTGGTTGTTCCACGTAATGATGGGGGGGGGGGGGGGGGGGGGGGGGAATCGTGAGAACAGTTAAAAAAAAAAAAATACAGCTGTTATGTAGTTTTGCTGTGATACTTAATTGTGCCATGCATTCTTCCGTCTGACATTCTATAGAGGAAATAATAGTAATAATGGTAATTATGATGATAATGATGATGATGATGATAATGATGATGATGATGATGAATGATGATGATGATAATGATGATGATAATGATGATAATAATAATAACGATGAAAAAATTAATGATAGTAATTACAACACACACAGGTAAGCACAGGTAGGGGTCGCCGGCACTGACCTCTGATCAATAGTGTCTGTCTGACTGCATCACACGCACACACAACATACAATAATATCAGTTTGTCTCTCCCTGTCTGTGTCTACCTGCTACCTGTCTCTGTCTGTCTGTCCACCTGCTACCTGTCTCTGTCTGTCTACCTGCTACCTGTCTGTCTACCTGCTACCTGTCTCTGTCTGTCTGTCTACCTGCTACCTGTCTCTGTCTGTCTGTCTGTCTGTCTACCTGCTACCTGTCTCTGTCTGTCTGTCTGTCTGTCTACCTTCCTACCTGTCTGTCTGTCTGTCTACCTTCCTACCTGTCTGTCTGTCTGTCTACCTTCCTACCTGTCTGTCTGTCTGTCTACCTTCCTACCTGTCTGTCTGTCTGTCTACCTTCCTACCTGTCTGTCTGTCTGTCTACCTGCTACCTGTCTCTGTCTGTCTATCTGTCTACCTGCTACCTGTCTCTGTCTGTCTGTCTGTCTGCTACCTGTCTCTGTCTGTCTGTCTGTCTACCTGCTACCTGTCTGTCTGTCTGTCTACCTGCTACCTGTCTGTCTGTCTGTCTACCTGCTACCTGTCTGTCTGTCTGTCTACCTGCTACCTGTCTGTCTGTCTGTCTACCTGCTACCTGTCTCTGTCTGTCTGTCTACCTGTTACCTGTCTCTGTCTGTCTGTCTACCTGTCTGTCTGTCTGTCTACCTGCTACCTGTCTCTGTCTGTCTGTTCTTACCTGCTACCTGTCTGTCTGTCTGTCTACCTTCCTACCTGTCTGTCTGTCTGTCTACCTGCCTACCTGTCTGTCTGTCTGTCTACCTGTTACCTGTCTCTGTCTGTCTACCTGCTACCTGTCTCTGTGTCTGTCTGTCTGTCTGTCTACCTGCTACCTGTCTCTGTCTGTCTGTCTGTCTACCTGCTACCTGTCTCTGTCTGTCTGTCTGTCTACCTGCTACCTGTCTCTGTCTGTCTGTCTGTCTACCTGCTACCTGTCTCTGTCTGTCTGTCTGTCTACCTGCTACCTGTCTCTGTCTGTCTGTCTGTCTACCTGCTACCTGTCTCTGTCTGTCTGTCTGTCTACCTGCTACCTGTCTCTGTCTGTCTGTCTGTCTACCTGCTACCTGTCTCTGTCTGTCTGTCTGTCTACCTGCTACCTGTCTCTGTCGTTGTCTGTCTACCTGCTACCTGTCTCTGTCTGTCTGTCTACCTGCTACCTGTCTGTCTGTCTGTCTGCTACCTGTCTACCTGTCTGTCTGTCTGTCTGTCTACCTGCTACCTGTCTCTGTCTGTCTGTCTTCTACCTGCTACCTGTCTCTGTCTGTCTGTCTGTCTACCTGCTACCTGTCTCTGTCTGTCTGTCTGTCTACCTGCTACCTGTCTCTGTCTGTCTGTCTGTCTACCTGCTACCTGTCTCTGTCTGTCTGTCTGTCTACCTGCTACCTGTCTGTCTGTCTGTCTACCTGCTACCTGTCTCTGTCTGTCTGCTACCTGCTACCTGTCTGTCTACCTGCTACCTGTCTCTGTCTGTCTGTCTACCTGCTACCTGTCTCTGTCTGCTACTGCTACCTGCTACCTCGTCTTGTCTGTCTACCTGCTACCTGTCTCTGTCTGTCTACCTGCTACCTGTCTCTGTCTGTCTACTGCTACCTGTCTGTTGTCTACCTGCTACCTGTCTGTCTGTCTACCTGCTACCTGTCTCTGTCTGTCTACCTGCTACCTGTCTCTGTCTGTCTACCTGCTACCTGTCTCCGTCTGTCTACCTGCTACCTGTCTCTGTCTGTCTACCTGCTACCTGTCTCTGTCTGTCTACCTGCTACCTGTCTCTGTCTGTCTACCTGCTACCTGTCTCTGTGTCTGTCTGTCTGTCTGTCTACCTGCTACCTGTCTGTCTGTCTGTCTACCTGCTACCTGTCTCCGTTGCCTCTGTCTACCTGTCTGTCTGTCTACCTGCTACTGCTCTGTCTGTCTACCTGCTACCTGTCTTCTGTTACTGCTACTGTCTACCTGCTACCTGTCTCTTGTCTGTCTACCTGTTACCTGTCTGTCTACCTGTTACCTGTCTGTCTACCTGTTACCTGTCTCTGTCTGTCTACCTGTACTGTCTCTGTTGTACTGTACTGTTCTGTCTGTCTTCTGTCTTCTACTGCTACTGTTCTGTCTTCTGTCTAACCTGCTAAACTGTCTTGTCTTGTCTGTACTGTCTACCGTACTGTCTGCCTTTTTCTGTGCTACAAAAATTTGCAATTCTTAACGGCAAAAGGGAAAAAAAAAAATCCTTGGCTTTGTAAAATAGAATTAATTACGAGAATTAAGATAATGAAAAATCCTGAACTCTCTCTCTCTCTCCCACCACACGGCCGCAATATTCCAGTAGATATTTCCTTGAGTCTTAATTAATCATATTCCCTTACTTCTTTTTTTCCATTAAACTGTCGGCTTTCAATTTCCCTCCTTCACTATTATTTTCCCCCCTCCCTTAAGTCTCGTCTCACACCTCATCTATGTTAAATTGACTCTTTTAAACTTCAAATTCCGTAATCCACATTTAAACTTCAAATTCTCTCTTTTCAGACTTTAAAATTTAGTCTTTTTTCAAACTTAAATGATACTTTTTTTATTAAATAAACTTCAAACTCAACTCTGGTTTTTTTTTTTGTATATTAATATATATATATATATATATAATATATATATATATATATATATATATATATATATATATATATAATAATATATATATATATATATATAATATATATATATATGATATATATATATAATAATATATATATACTGATAATTTTTATAGTACAAACTTTACTCTTTTCAAACTTCTATCTTAGTCTTCTGCGCACACCAACACAAAGTAATACACGCACAAAAGTCGTACATACATCAACGTAACTCTTTCAAACACGCCTAAGTTACATCAGAAGAAAAAAAAAACTGTCATTACTCCAAAAACAACCTGAATTCCTTTAATAACTTTAGTCCAATTTCCTCCTGAACCATCAAATCATCATACAAACTTATAAGCAAACTTTTAACCTATATATATCTATCTATCCATCTTTTTCTCCAACCTCCACCTCTGTTTACATCTACACTACTAACCTAATGCAAAGTCTAAACAGTCTAAACAAGATAAACAACAAGGAAAGAATTACAACAGCAGTAAGGAGAGAATTCGGTCCAAGGAAGGAAACAATTAACTTGACAGCAACCAAATGGGAACAAACAATATTTTTAATGCCAGAAAAGGACGATAATGGTGGAAAATGAATGCAGGAGAGAGAGAGAGAGAGAGAGAGAGAGAGAGAGAGAGAAGAAGAGAGGAGAGAAGAGAGAGAGAGAGAGAGAGAGAGAGAGAGAGAGAAGAGGAGAGAGAGAGAGAGATAGAAGAGGAGAGAGAGAGAAAGAAAGAAAGAGCGAGAAAGAGAGCGAGAGATATATCTTTAGCTTCTGCCACTCATTGCCTTCAACAACCTCTTTGCTATTTGTAGCCCCATGTATACCATGTCAGTTGTTTAAATAAAAATAAAAATAAATTAAAAAAAAGAAGAGAGAGAGAGAGAGAGAGAGAGAGAGAGAGAGAGAGAGAGAGAGAGAGAGAGAGAGAGAGAGAGAGAGAGAGAGAGAGAGAGAGAGAGAGAGAGAGAGAGAGAGAGAGAGAGAGAGAGAGAGAGAGAGAGAGAGAGAGAAGAGAGAAAGAGCGAAAAGAGAGAGAGCGAGAGATATACAACTCAAACTTTCCTTCTTCCCTCCATTCCACTTCCCTTCTCCCCCCCCTCTTAAAGTCCCTTCCCTTCTCTCCCTCTCTTCTTACCTTCACTCCCTTCCTCCCACATACACACACTTACTTTCCCTCCCTTCCTTCCTCCTACATACCCTTTACCTTCCCCCCCCTTCCCTTCCTCTCTCCTGACCTTCCCTCCCACACAACCCTTCCCTTCTCCCCCCCCCCTTCCCTTCCTTTCCTCGCTCCTACACCACCTTACCTTTTCTCCCTTCCTCCTACACACCCTTTTACCTTCTCTCCCTTCCTCCCTCATAGCTACAACCCCCTTCCCTTCTCTCCCTCCCTCCTACATACCCCAATTACCCTATCCCCTCTCCTTGACCTTCCCATACTCCCCCCCGGGCCCCCATCCGCCCCCCTTCCTCACCCCCCCCCCAGTCAGTTTCGCCACATTCTTGCCAAGGCCAACCGCGTCACGACGACTATTACTGAAGGAGGATCAATACAGGCCTTACCTCAGCCTGTGGACACTTTTGTAATACCCGCATCGGACACTCGGGAGACTCGACAAGGGAGATAAGAAGGGAGGAGAGGAAGAATAGGGGGGGACTTGAGAGAGGGGGTGTTGGAAGGAAGGGAAGAGAGGGGAGAAGAGGGATAAAGTAAGGTAGATAAGGGGAAGGGGACGTAGAGAGGTAAGTAGGGAAGTTGAGGGAAGGGAAGGTAAAAAGATTGGGGAAATGAAGGGAAGGGAAGGGATGGTAGGGAAAGAAAGGGATGGTAGGGTAGGGAAAGAAAGGGAAGGGAAGGGAGAGTTGACAAGAGACAAGCAAATTCAGTGTGCATAATTACATGAAAGGCGAGGTCATCTTTATTAATGACCTCATCCCATTGTCCACACACACATAATACACACACACACACTTTCATTACACACACTACATTAAAACCACTGAGCTTATTTACCACCAATCTTCCTTCCATCCTTCCCTCCCTCACATCACCTCCCCCCTCACCCTCCCATCCTATCCAATCTCGCTTCCATCATCCCCAAAACAACTCCTTATATCCAGGTAATGAGGCGGAGAGGAGGGATGTGGCGACCCATCCCCCCACCCAGGAACTTGTGACTACCATTTTTCTTCTTCTTTTTCATTTGTGCCTATAGCGCCTGTAGGCAGTGACCTCCAGGGGTGGATTGGTAGGCCCTGGAGGTTCACTTGAGGGCTGTGATGGTTGGCCCTCGCCCGTGGTAGCGCAGGCAGGATTTTCATAGTGACACCTGTGATTAGAGGCTCATGCCGCCCCCCTGTGTCCTCCGATGCACTCGCAATCGAAGGTAGAGTTAATGGGCAGCATGTGGGTGTTCTTAGGCTACTCGACGGTGCACAAAGATTTTAAGTGGATTTTTGTTCTCATCGAGGATCGAACTCGGGTCATCGAGAACGCCACTCTGAGACGCTAACCACACTGCTACCGCCTCCCCTGAATTGCACCTTTTGCCCCCCCCCCCCCCCCCCCCACACGCAATAACAACCTGAAGGCAACATTGACGCGGGTACGAAGGGAAATAGATTAGTTTGGAAGGACAAGGGAAGAAATAGGGAGATTGTGAATCCTGAGTTACGTGGGAGAGGATAAATATTTGAGTTACGAGAAAGATTAGTGGTTAGTGGCAGAGGAAAAGATTGAAGTCACGAAACATAATGGAAAGGAGATTTAATGGGACATGGGTAATGGTACTTTGTGGGGACTCATGGGTATGCAATGGATTCAGGGAAGGAAATGTGAAGTGTGACTATGAAAAGTGAAAATGTGAAGTGAATACGAAAAGTGAATGAAATGTGAAAAGTGTGACTATGAAGAGTGAATGAAATGTGAAGTGTGCGTATGAAAAGTGAAGGAAATGTGAAGTGACTGAAAAGTGAAAGTGAAGTTACTATAAAAAGTGAGTGAAGTTATTATAAAAAGTGAGTGAAAAGTTACTATAAATAGTGAAAATGTGAAGTGTTACTATGAAAAGAGTGAATGAAATGTGAAAAGTGTGACTATGAAGTGAAAATGTGAAGTGACTGAAGTGAAAATGTGAAGTGTGACTATGAAAAGATGTTAAGGGGGGGGGGGGGGGGAAGCAATTAGTAACAGGAAAAATAAAGATAAAGAAAAGTATGGGAAGGTAAAAACAAGGCAGGCAAAAGTAAGGTTTAGAAAAATATGAAATGGGTAAAAATGGAGAAAAAATCTGTTTCTAGATGGAAAAGAAATAAAAAAAATACAGAACTATCAAAAAAAGGGGAAAACTTGGAGGGGGAGAAAAAAAAAGAGCGAGAGAGAGAGAGAGAGAGAGAGAGAGAGAGAGAGAGAGAGAGAGAGAGAGAGAGAGAGAGAGAGAGAGAGAGAGAGAGAGAAGAAAAAAAGTAATGGAAGTAAAAAGGAAATAGGGGATGAAAGGGGAAAAGGGAACGAAACAAGACTGAAAGAAAATGTGATAAAAATAACAGAAGTGAAATAAGTTCAAATAACCATAAAAAAAAACTGAGAATATAGTAGTTTTACGAAAGAATAAAAAGTTAAAAACAGTGAAATGATAAATAAAACGACACAATATATAGAATACGATTTGTATCAACATAGAAACAGATAAGAAATAAGAGACAGAGGAACACAATAACGGAAAATAATGTAGTAAGTAAACAAGAGGAAATGGAGATAAAATAGAGGAATAAAAGAGATAATGAAATAACAATAACCAGCAGTGAAGGGAAAGGAGGGAATGGAGAGAGGATATTCTTAAAGGGGATTAAGGGGATTAGGGGGGATTTGAGAGGGATAGAAGGGGATGCCAACATGGAGATGGGAAGGTTGGGGTAGTGGTCTCCTGGCGAGGGAAACTGCAAGGGAAACTGTGTCGAATTGCAAAAGGGAAACCAAACTATATAACAAAACTAGAAAAAAAAATATATATAAAATAAAAAATAACTAATTTCAAAAGGGAAACTAAACTATAAAACAAAACTAGAAAAAAAAAAATAATAAAAAAAATAATAATTGAAAATATATATAAATTCTAAACTAAAAAAATTGCTACTCTAGACATGAAAATTTTAACTAAAAACAAAACTAAAATTATAAAAAACGGATGAATAGTAATAGTACGACGAAACATGGGAAATAAACATAACTAATGACAATAAAAAAACTCAATGGAAACTGCGTCTAATTTCAAAAAGGAAATTAAACTATGAAACAAAATTAAAATATTGTAAAACAGATGATTAATAAAAATACTTTTCTTTTCTATATCGCTCTTCATATAAAAACTGAAAGTCCCATTGTATTCCTGAGGTTATGTACGAGAAGACTTTTATTATTCTACTTCTACGTATTCAGGAGTTTATGTACGAGAAGACTTTTATTATTCTACGTATTCAGGAGTTTATGTACGAGAAGACTTGTATTATTCTACGTATTCAGGAGTTTATGTACGAAAGACTTATTATTCTACGTATTCAGGAGTTTATGTACGAGAAGACTTGTATTATTCTACGTATTCAGGAGTTTATGTACGAGAAGACTTGTATTATTCTACGTATTCAGGAGTTTATGTACGAGAAGACTTTTATTATTCTACGTATTCAGGAGGTTATGTACGAGAAGACTTTTATTATTCTACGTATTCAGGAGGTTATGTACGAGAACTTTTATTATTCTACGTATTCAGGAGGTTATGTACGAGAAGACTTTTATTATTCTACGTACAGGAGAACCTCGTTTATCCGGCACCCTGGGGGGGGGGGGGGGCGCATGCCGGATAACTCATTTTGCCGTTGTTTTGAGTTACTCTTATGGAATCGCCCAAAATCCCAATAAATACTGTGGTTTCTGGAGGTTGTTGTTGTTGTTTTAGGGCTGCGAGGATCCTTTGGGGAACACTATGAGCCCTGGTGATGTCCTATGATGCTTATCACAGGCGCGGTAGTTGACCTGTCTTCCTCAGGAAGGCACAGGTGAGGCGGATGACGGCGTGTTGCCGAGAGGGGGGAGCGCCAGCTGCCGCTAGCAGGGTGGGCAGGTCGAAGGTGGTGACGTTCAGGGCGAGGAGTTGAGAATGTAGCACTACACGGTGTGAGTGGAAGCGCGGACACTGCAGCAGAAAGTGTTCAATAGTCTCAGGAAAATTCATGCACCAAGGGCAGTGGGGGTCAGGGGACAGACGGAGGTGATGCAGGTGAGCTGTGAGTGTCGTGTGCCCCAGGCGGAGGCGGGTGAGTGACATCAAGGACGCGGGACTTTTTCCGTATCCACGGCTGGGGGGAAGTCACTGCGGTATTGGCCCATGGAGGTGCTGCGGAGGGCATCGCCGAGTGTGTGAGATGAGGGAGATGAGGCGTGTGGCTGTGGAGAGCGGCAGAGGGAAGGGTGTCGTGTTTACATCTGTTAAGGCCATCCTGGCAGCAGAATCAGCCACCTCGTTGCCTGGGATACCAGCGTGGGAGGGAACCCACTGGAAGGCGATCTCCCACCCCTCATTGGTAAGGTGAAGGGCCCTCTGGATGGTGTGGACGAGGGACGTAGAGGATCGTGGATGGCGGGAGAGGAGTTGGAGTGAGGAGAGGGAGTCTGTGTAGACCACAGCCTTGCCCAACTAAATTTCTGCCGATTTTCTCAGTTTTTGAAATAATTATACCTAATTAATGCCTGGGTCGATTAGTGCCGTTGTTTTGAGGCTGCCGTTGTTTTAAATGCCGGTTAAATGAGGTTCTCCTGTATTCAGGAGGTTATGTACGAGAAGACTTTTATTATTCTACGTATTCAGGAGTTTATGTACGAGAAGACTTTTATTATTCTACGTATTCAAGAGGTTATGTACGAGAAGACTTTTATTATTCTACGTATTCAGGAGGTTATGTACGAGAAGACTTATTATTCTACGTATTCAGGAGGTTATGTACGAGAAGACTTTTATTATTCTACGTATTCAGGAGTTTATGTACGAGAAGACTTGTATTATTCTACGTATTCAGGAGGTTATGTACGAGAAGACTTGTATTATTCTACGTATTCAGGAGGTTATGTACGAGAAGACTTGTATTATTCTACGTATTCAGGAGGTTATGTACGAGAAGACTTTTATTATTCTACGTATTCAGGAGGTTATGTACGAGAAGACGTGTATTATTCTACACTTGATTTCATAATTGCTGTAAATATCGATTATGAGTAAAAAGTGCTATAAACCATAACATTGTATTCTCTGACTCATACTCATCATAAGTTACTCACATTCTCTTGACTCATACTCAGCGATAAGTTCAAATTTCACATGAACCAAGAAAAAATCTATCATTGAAGTCAATAAGAGAAATAAAAAACGAAAGTTGAGGTATAAGAAAAACGAAAATAACAAAAATATAGGATTAGAAAACTGAGGCAATTAACTATTAAAGCAAAACTAAGGTTGAAAAAAGAAAAGAAATTCTGCCGCGTGAAAAGTTTTAAAAGGGAAAAAGTGTAAGGGGAGAGTTTTTCGGGAGGAAGGAAAAGAGCGGAGGTAAAAGAGCTGGAAACAAACTTGGCATTGAGCGAAATTGAGAAAAACTGTTCGCATTACAGTAGGTATAAGTGAGTAGATAGTAGTAGTTCGTATTATCAGTAGAAGTAGATTAATAAAGCAGTTGTTTCCAGTGGAGTGTGTGTGATATGTGTGTGTGTGTGCTGTAAATCGAGTTGTGATGTAGATAGTGTGTGTGGCTGTATGTGTGTGTGTGTGTGTGTGTGACTGTGTGTGTGTGTGTGTGTGTGTGTGTGTGTGTGTGTGTGTGTGTGTGTGTGTGTGTGTGTGTGTGTGTGTGTGTGTGTGTGTAGGTGTGTGTAGGTGTGTAGGTGTGTGTGTGTAGGTGTGTGTGTGTGTGTGTGTAGGTGGCAGTGCCTGGATACACAGTGCCTGAGGGAGGAATGAAAAAGGAGGAGGAGGAGGAGGAGGAGGAGGAGGAAGAGGAAGGTCCCGAGGGCTCAGGTTATTCACCCCGCCTGCTGCTGCTGCTGCTCCACTACCTCCACTTCATTACCACAACACCACAACTCCACTCCACTCCTCCACCACTCCTCTCCTCCATGTCACTATTTTTCCACCTCGTCATACCTTCCCTTATCCTCCTCCTCCAGTTACAACCATAACCACCATTAACCTCCACTGCCAATACCTACTACTGTTCCTCCTCCTCCTCTTCCTCCTCCTCCTCCACCACAACCACAACCACAACCTCCTCCTCCTCCCTCTTCACTTCCTCCTCCCTTGCCCTTCCTGAATCATTCCTTGCCTCATTACTTGGGATCTCTCTCTCTCTCCCTCTCTCTCTAGGATGCTGCATGACTCTCCCTCTACTTCCCCTTCCCTCCCACCATCCTTCCTCTCCCAGAACGTAATCCTCGTAAACCCGTCCCTTCCATCCCATCCCATCCCATTAACCCACTCTCTTCCTTCCCCTCCCCTTCCTTTATCTACCCTACCTACACTATCCATTCCATACCACTTTTATATTCTTTCCTCTCCCTCCCCTTCTTTTATCTACCCTACCCCTTCCATTCCATCCCATCCCACTATTTTACTTTCCTTCCCCTCTGTTGAACCCTACCCTAACCTTTTCTTTCCTTCCCTGTCCTCCCAAACCAACTAGCATACTATTAATAACTGTTAAATCCCAATGTACAACTTCGTATACCAATAATAATAATAATAATAAATAATAATAATAAATAATAATATTAAAAACGTAATCTCAGGCACAGCTTCAGGATAAAGGAAGTCAATGTTGCGTGCTGCCTTGACAATATAAGCGTTGGGGGGAGGGGGGATAGTGGGGGAGTAGTGGGGGAGAAGGGACGTTGGGGAAGAGGTAGTGGGGGAGGGGGTAGTGACGGAGGAGTGTTGGGGGAAGAGGGGTGCTGGGGGAAGAGGGGGTAATGGAAGAAGAGGGGTAGTGGGGGAGGAGGGAGTAGTGGGGAAGAGGAGGGGGTAGTGGAAGAGGAAGGGTTGTGGGGGAGGAAAGGGTAGCGAGAGATAGGAGGGGGTAGTGGGGAAGAGGAGGGGCGTTGGGGGAGGGGGTAGAGGGGGGTGTAACGGCTGAGGGGTCTCACTTATATGGCAACACTGCAATACCCCACCCCCCTTCTCCTCCCCCCCTCCATCTGCCCTACTTACTTTATTTATTTCCACTTTCCTATTTTTTCCCTTTGCCTGCCTCCTTTCCTACATTCAATTTACCATATACTTTCCTACTGCCTCTATTCCTATTCCCTATTGCCTCTATCCTCTATTCCTATTTCCCTCTATTCCTTCTTTCCTTTTCTTTCTATCCCCCATATTTTCTTATTTATTCACCTTTGCCTCTCTCCCATCATTCAAATTTCCTTAACCTTTCCTACCACCTCCTCTATTCCTTTCTTACTTTCTTTTCAATTTTCCATATTTTTTCACTTTGTTTTCCTTCATTCATTCAATTTTCCTTATCCTTTCCTCCAGCCCCTCTATTCCTTCCTTCCTTTTCTTTCAATGTTCCAGATTTCTTTCCTACTTTCCCTCCCTCATTTCTCCCTACTACTTTACTTTTTTCCATGCCTATTTTTTTGCACTCCTATATTCGCCCATTACAATACTCTCTCCTATCTTTCAATTATATGTTCTGTACACTACCAAATTATTTACCTCCCTCCCCTCCCTTGAATCTATCACCAAAGCTATTTTTTACACACACACACACACACAACACAACCCAGTATCATGCACGCACACACACAACAACCCTTCAAGTAAGATGTGTCAACCACCAGCTTTCCCTTACAACCATCAGCCTGGAAGAGGAGGAGGAGGAAGAAGAGGAGGAAGAGAAGGAAGAGGAGGAGAGGAGGAGGAAGAGTAGGGAGAAGAGGAGGAGGAGCAACATATCACCCGAGGAGGAAAGAACTGGTCATCTTTTCCTTCCTTCCTTCCCTCCCAGGCCCAGCTCTCTCTCTCTCTCTCTCTCATGGACTTCCGGGTGCAGTTTTTGGTCTGATACTATTTTCCTGTCAATCACACACACACACACACTACGAGCGGGAATGCGTGTGTGATATTAAAAACCATTCAACATCCACCAATCTCCCCCCCCCCCCTCTCTCTCCTTTAGTGCTAAGGACGATGTGCTTTTTCCGTCCGTAGTCAATAAAAAGGGGCAGAGAGAGAGAGAGAGAGAGAGAGAGAGAGAGAGAGAGAGAGAGAGAGAGAGAGAGAGAGAGAGAGAGAGAGAGAGAGAGAGAGAGAGAGAGAGAGAGAGAGAGAGAGAGAGAGAGAATGGAAAACAAAGGGAAGCCATAAAAGGTACTTAAGAGGGTTTGGGGTTTAACAATGTGATAATATAAATAATAATAATAATGTACATGGTATTGCAGTTAACAGAGGGAGAGGGAGAGGGAGAGAAAGAGATTGCAGTATTGAGTCGACAAATATAGCCAGAAATAAACAAACATTCAGTAGTACCAACACGTAAACAATACTGTGGCCGACCAACTAGTTGCGTACACATTTTCACCCTCCCATGCAAACAATAACCATGACAATAACTGCTGCATTTTAAGGAGACTCAAATAAAACCGACCACACCCTCATTTGTAAGCATCGGTGGTTCAGTGGTAGAATTCTCGCCTGCCACGCGGGAGGCCCGGGTTCGATTCCCGGCCGATGCACATTTTTATCTTTTTTTTAAATGCTCATTGCCTTGACTAAATTATATATATACGAGCCACTGTCATATATTTACACAAAAGTGAAATAAAAAGTGAAAAAGAAAAAATTAATACGTGACCCAGTGAAGCAAGGACTAAGAATATGGTAACCCTACAGAGGAAAATAAATGTTAACCCTTGAGGCCCAGAACGTAATTTTCATTGTACTTTGGGTACCTTTAGTCGATTTTTGTGTGAATATAAGCAATGTTTTAGATACATGACCTGTTTAGTATGCTTGTCCACTAGCAAATTTGGTTTAGTTACTTTTCGTAATTATATGGCTAACAAGACTAATTTCATATAGCAAAGGAAAGATCTGGGCTTGAAGGGGTTAAGAGTAAATAAATATTCCAGAGCTAAATGAAGAATAAAGTCAAGAAATTCTTGTTGTGAAATATTACAACTGAGAAAAATATACAAGGAAACACAGACGTACAACAAAGAAATTTTACAAAGAAACACAAAAGCAAAAAAAGAATGAGTGACAGAAATATCACAAAGAAAGTAAGAAACAAAGTAAAAAAGATGAACAAAGCATAAAAAATAAAACCACGAAGACAACAAAGACCAATATAAACAAGGGAAAACTTATAGTATACTAGACGACTAACAATACAATACCATCCAGCATACAGACAGTCATCAATAATTTGCATCCAAACTGATCCATACAAAGAGAAGGGGAACAATGGGTGACCTAGCTAGCCCAACGCCTACACCTTTACCTTCACTAGCCACCTACGAATACTAACTCTCTCTTTGTGTGTGTGTGTGTCTGTCTCTCTCTGTCCCTTTGTCTGTATGTATGTCTCTCCTCTCTTTGTATGTCTGTATGTATGTCTCTCCTCTCTTTGTATGTCTGTATGTATGTCTCTCCTCTCTTTGTATGTCTGTATGTATGACTCTCCTCTCTTTGTATGTCTGTCTGTCTCTCTGTAGCTATGTCTGTCTGTCTCTCTGTAGCTATGTCTGTCTGTCTCTCTGTAGCTATGTCTGTGTCTCTCTGTAGCTATGTCTGTCTGTCTCTCTGTAGCTATGTCTGTCTGTCTCTCTGTAGCTATGTCTGTCTGTCTCTCTGTAGCTATGTCTGTCTGTCTCTCTGTAGCTATGTCTGTCTGTCTCTCTGTAGCTATGTCTGTCTGTCTCTCTGTAGCTATGTCTGTCTGTCTCTCTGTAGCTATGTTCTGTCTGTCTCTCTCGTAGCTATGTCTGTCTGTCTCTCTGTAGCTATGTCTGTCTGTCTCTCTGTAGCTATGTCTGTCTGTCTCTCTGTAGCTATGTCTGTCTGTCTCTCTGTAGCTATGTCTGTCTGTCTCTCTGTAGCTGTCTGTCTGTCTCAAGTCTGTTTTTCTGTGTTTATCTGTCTGTCTCAGTCTCCTTCCTGGTCCAATATTCCAAACTAGGCAGAGCAAGGCTGAACAAGTAGCGTACCCCATCACCTACTGGTCCTACACTCCCCCCCCCCATCACTCACCCCATCCACCCTGGCAACACAAAGACCCTAGCAGCAGCCTGGGGACACGTACACACACGCACACATACACAAAGGTAGACACAGGGCCTATACTTCAGAGGGAGAGGAGAGGGAGTATGAGAAGGGAAAGGAGTGGGAGGGAGAGCAGGAGGAGAAGGGAAGGGAGGGAGTGTGTGTGTGTGTCTGTCTGTCCGTCTCTCTCTCTGTGTGTCTCTCTTCTCTCTGTCTGTATGTATGTCTCGTCTCTGTAGCTATGTCTGTCTGTCTCTCCTTCCAGAGTGTGAGAGGAGAAGGGAAGGGAGAGTGGGAGAGAAGGGAAGGGAGAGAGAGAAGGGAAGGGAGGGAGATGGGAAGGGAGAGAGAGAAGGGAAGGGAGAGAGAGAGAAGGGAAGGGAGAGAGAGAGAAGGGAAGGGAGAGAGAAGGGAAGGGAGAGAGAAGGGAAGGGAGAGAGAAGGGAAGGGAGAGAGAGAAGGGAAGGGAGAGAGAAAGGAAGGCAGAGTGGGAGAAGGGAAGGGAGAGTGGGAGAAGGGAAGGGAGAGTGGGAGAAGGGAAGGGAGAGTGGGAGACAAACGCGCCCAGTCACAAAGGTAGAGTAGAACAGGGAGACAAAGAGCAATAGAATGGTAGGAGTAAATAATAATGGTAAATACAGTAAAAGAAAAAGGGAAGAATGGAATAGTAACAAGATAAAAGTGTTAGCCAAGGAGGGAGTTTGAGAGAGTTGGAAGGGAAGGAAAGAAAGATGGAAGGGTAAGAACATGAAAGACAAATAAGGAAGGGAAAGCAGCTGGAGCAGGGAAGAAAGGAGAACACGAGAGAGAGAGAGAGAGAGAGAGAGAGAGAGAGAGAGAGAGAGAGAGAGAGAGAGAGAGAGAGAGAGAGAGAGAGAGAGAGAGAGAGAGAGAGAGAGAGAGAGAGAGAGAGAGAGAGAGAGAGAGAGAGACTCACGAGGTAATTCAATAAAGCAGGAGGAAAGTAGATTAGGAACGAGAGAGAGAGAGAGAGAGAGAGAGAGAGAGAGAGAGAGAGAGAGAGAGAGAGAGCAGGAGAGAGTGAGGAGGAGATGAGTGGTGAGTGGAGTGTGTGTGTGTGTGTGTCCTCTGACGATGTAAGATATAAACTTTAGAATGAAAGACGAAAAATAGTTCAGAAAGGAAGATAGAAACATGGTACTAGAAAAATAAATAGAAACTAAATAAAAGTAAATATAAGTAAGGTTGACATTTAAAAAAAGAAAAAAAAGAATTATTGAAATGTAACGTCATGTGGAAAACCTTACCCAAAAACTGAAGTACTTGTGTCAGTCATAAATACGTATGCTAATGTCTATGCCCTGTATGCTGAAACTACAGCTGGTAAACACAACCAAATTTAACCCTAAAAGTATCAGATTCAACTGGCTTATGACACACACACAACACACGCATATACAGGAGTGAACAGGTTTTCGCGTGCACTCAACGGCTGTACTTTAAACTTTCTACATCTTACTAGCACAACCAGCTCTCCATACTCTTGTCTTCCTTCCATTCACAACGAAAGAGATATAACAAACACTCATACCATTATCGTGCATATTTTGTTCTAGTACTTAACCCCTTGAGGCTCAGAACGTAATTTCCATTGTAATTTAGGTACCATTAGATGATTTTTAGTGAATATAAGCAATATTTTATAGATATGACCTGTTTAGTATCCTTGTCCATTAACTAATTTGGTATATTCAGTTACTTTTCGTGGTTTTATGGCTCGACAACATACAATTTCTTATAGCAAAGGAAAGATCTGGGCGTGAAGGGGTTAAGTTAACTCTTTGTCTTGTTGTTGTTGCTTTTTTGCCTGCAGGGTGCGATCAGTAAGGCAATTCGTACGCTACGAATTGCGATTTCGCAATTCGAATTGCGATTAGTTTTTCTCTCTCGCACACAGACTCGAGGAGTTGGCTTGCCGCTGGGTTGCCAGCTCGCGCCACAATAAGCTATGTAAACAAAGGCCAAAAAAAGCCTTTTCTCTTCTCACTCCTCTTTTTGCTTCTTTAATATTTCATGTCCTGCTGCTATAACCTCTGCTGCATCAAATACAGGGTCATCAACAAGTTATTCTGCGAGAATAAGAATAGCCACAGCGATAAATTTCGACAGCTGCTATCTTGGTAGCAAAATGTGTTGGGAATCGTTCAGTAGGGAAGAGACGAAACATGTTGCGCGGGGGAACCCTAGTGAACGCAGCCCTGTATGCCTCCGGGTGATATTAAAATTACTCTTATTATTATTATTATTATTTATTATTATTATTATTGTTATTATTATCATCATCATCCTGTTACTAGGTATATTACGTAGATTGAATAGTTTCATAAGGGATTAATGATGTGCAACATAAATGTAGTAGTAGAAAAAGAAAAAAAGAAGCCCTACGGTAACTATATATCTTATTAATAATCATAGTAATAATCCGTAAGTAGCCGTGATAATCGTAGTAACCCTTTTTCGTAACATAATGTTGAGAAGTGCGTAGCAAAAAAGGAAAACAACCGTTAGTATTATACATGGAATATGAAAAAGAAGAGATAATTATGAAAATCAAAATATACCGGAATCTAAATTTATGAACAATTGAGAGAATGAGGAAGTTGATGAGACCGACCGATTGTGTGGGACAGAGTATACATTATCAGCTTGTATTTATTTACCATCCTAACAATATATGATGAGAGAGCGAGCGAGCGAGCGAGCGAGCGAGAGAGACTCCCACCTCCCTTATAGCCCCCAACTAGACAAAGCCTTGGTCAAGGACAAAGCTATCAAGGTCATAACACCTCGAAACACACACAATACACCAAAAATTGGCAATCATAGGAATAACTAAACATAACAAGACAGTAGGCAAAACTAGCAAACAATGACACCATGAAACGACAAATAAGGAAAAACTAGTCAGTGTCTCAGAAAATGACGGCGCGGGACCCACATTCTCCAAGACACATCTCATTGTTCTATTCATTATAACATTTAGATATAGTTTTGCCCGTTTCATTAACTCTCCTTATTCTCTCCCTGCGTTGCCACTACCACCTCTCTGCTTGAACCCTTTGTAGTTTGTTTCCTTTCCACCACCACCTCCCTGCTTGTTCCTACCGTTTCCCCACTCCACCTTCCTGCTTGTTCAGATTCCCCACTCCACCACCCAGCTCCACCTCCAATGCTTGTTCCCTCTCTAACCCACTCCACATCACCATAACCTCTTCTACTTGTTCCCTCTTAAGTCTTAACCCACTCCACCATAACCTTGTTTGTTCCCTGTTCTCCCACTCCACCACCTTCCTGCTTGTTACCGTTTCCCCACTCCACCTCTTATGCTTGTTCCCTCTCTTAATCCACTACACCATAACCTCTGCTTGTTCCCTCTGTTTTCCCACTCCACCACTACCTCCCTGCTTACTCTCCCCATGTGTTCCATCTCTCAACTACACAGTACCTTCGCCCCCATGCTTGTTCCTTCTCTCTTTCCGTGCCCTACAACCTCTCTCCTTAGTCTATCTCCATTTCATCCTTCCAATACCATTCAACCAACACGTAACACTCTTCGTACTTACGTGGGGAGCTTGTGAAGTGAGGAGGCAAGGAGATATCTCGAGCACACAGTATATTATGACCACTTGCTTGGCGTCTCACCACGTATATATGGCGCCAAAAGACCAAACCTGTGTTGTCAGGGGCATGGGGTTGTGTTTACTGCCTCCTGATTGGCTAGTTACCATTGAGGAAGACCAGGAAGCCCTCTGATTGGTGGATCCGAACC